>CM060318.1:77147679-77172679 GCA_030674155.1 Stramonita haemastoma
ATATATCCATTACACAAGAAGGGTGACACTAGTAGCCCAGACAATTATAGGGGTATCTCTCTTTTAAGTGTTCTTAGTAAAGTATTTACGTATATCATTAATAGGAGACTAACCTTGTGGGTAGAGCAAAATGGGTCTATTTGTGAAGCCCAGGCTGGATTTAGAAAAGGTCGGTCAACAATAGACCACATATTTACTTTGAATGCTCTGGTAGAAAACTATTTGCTTAAACACAGGAAACTATATGTAGCATTCATTGATTTTAAGAAAGCATATGATACTGTTAATCGTAATATTTTGTGGTCTGTACTGCTTCGTGCAGGTATTAAGGGTAGAATGTTCAGGATGATTAGGGCTATGTATTCTACTGTTAGAGCATGGTAATGTGCCAGAGTAAGACAGGCTACTCAAGCTTCTTTGATTGTTTGCAGGGGTTGAAGCAGGGTTGTATTGTGAGCCCAGTATTATTTTCACTACTCATCAATGAGCTAGCAAATGAACTAATCTTAAATGGTAGACATGGTGTAACACTTGAATCAAGTGAGATTGAACTATATCTAATGTTATTTGCTGATGATTTGACCCTGTTAGCCTTCGACTGTAGTAGGCCTGCAGCATCAGCTGAATAACCTGCAGAAGGAAACAGAGAGTTTAAAGTTAACTGTAAACACAGACAAATCTAAAATCATTGTTTTCAGAAAAGGTGGCTTTCTCGGTGCCAGAGAAAAAGGGTTTCTGAATGGAAGTCCATTGGAAGTTGTGAATGCATATAAGTATTTGGGTCTTACCTTCTCTACTAGAAATAGTTTCATAGCTGCTATGGAAGAAATAAAACTTAAAGGTAAAAAATGTGTAAATGATATCATGTGTACTTTGAGAAAAATTGGTAGTAATTCTCCTGACGTGTTCTTTAAGCTTTTTGATACTCAAGTTGTCCCACTGGTTCTATATGCCTCTGAGGTGTGGGGACATAAGGCTTTTCACCAAGTTGAACAAGTACATCTGTACGCATGTAAAAGTTTCCTGCATGTGAGAAACAAAACAGCCAGTGATGTTGTATATGGTGAACTAGGCCGTTTTCCACTATGGATTACAGCCATTACCAGATGTGTGAAATACTGGCTAAGACTCTTAAAGCAACCTGAAGAGAGATATTCAAAAAAGGCATATAATATGTTATTAGCTATGCATGAGAAAGGCCATGTGACATGGGTATCCCACCTAAAGAATATCCTTTATGAGAATGATTTTGAACAAATGTGGCTCTTTGGATGTGGCTATGAAAACGCTTTTATGAAAGAGCTGAAAGAGAGGTTACAAAGCAATTTCTGTTACAATTGGGGAAACCGTATGGATTCAAATGTACGATTTTCACTATATGGTAAAACTAAACAGCTATTTGTTGTAGAACAATATGTTAAAATTTTGTATGTTGAAGGATATAGAAATATCGTGGCTCAATTTAGGATGGGTGTTTCACAACTAAATGTGCACAAATATCGCTTTTCACCTACAAACGAGAATACAGCATGTCCTGCATGCACAAACACGAGAGAAGATGAAGAACATTTTCTGTTTAAATGTCCTTTATACAAGGACGTTAGACAAGCAGTACAAATTCAACGTTCATGCTGGCGTAAACATAGACAATGCACTTGTCAGTGTGCTATCATGTAATTCACAGGCATTGTTAGTAAATCTTGCTAAATTCCTTTTAGTAGCCTTTAGACTCAGACAGAACTTCATTGACAATGTGAATAATTAAAAGTTAATAGTCTCCAGGATTAAGATTGATTCCACTAGTATTTGGCAGTTATTTTGATTTCCCCAAATGACCATATTAATGTAGTACCAGTATCTTGTTTACTATATTACACGTCTGAATAACTTATCGATGTTTATGTTTCCCCCATGAAAGGGGCTGTTGGCCTATATTCATTAAATTTCAGAGTTCAGAGTTCAGAGTCAGAGTTCTCTCTCTCTCTCTCTCTCTCTCTCTCTCTCTCTCTCTCTCTCTCTCTCTCTCGAGTGGCTTCCCTTGCTTGGCTGCCAGCAAGACGTTTTCTCTCCAGCTGTGAGTTAAAGCTTTCCTTTTTTCAACTATTCCTGTTCAAAATGCCAGTTGTGGGTCTCCCAGTATCACTGGAGTGCATGTTAAACGCAGTACTGCATGAGCAAACGGTGTCGTCTTTCAAAGTGGACAGGCGAGAAAATCACACTGTTGTTGTGATTCGCTTGACTGGTAACACTGCCCGCCATTCCCCTGCTGCTCCGGTTCAACATGGAATATATCATGGAATGTATCGAAAAAAGTGCCCGTCTCAGGTGAGCAGAGACATAACGAGAGAGGAAACGTACAGAACAAAGAGCGTAAAGAAAGTTTCTTCCCCCTCGGGTTTGTTTTTACCTACGCCACCAAGTATGTTTTATTCTACAGGCCATTCCGACAACAGCATGGCTACCGACATGTTTACATATGGCACCCACTGCCCTCCCTCTTTGAGCTACAGTCAAGATAAACACTGTATTGACATGGTACAGACTGACATAGACAGACAGTGACGATTTCCTATGATGAAAATGTCAGAAATAAGTTTTGTAGTGAAATCGTGAATGTGGCAAAAGAGTGTGGCTGTAGTAGTATAAATGCAATCAAAAATTGTGTCCATGATAATGTAAATGACGTGGCTGGAGGTGTAAGGTTGGATGAGGGTGTGGAAGATCAGGAAAAGCATGCAGAAAATGATAGAGACGAGATGCATGCAGAAAATGACAGAGAGGAAGAGGGCGCAGAAAATAACAGAGGAAGAGTGTGCAGAGTGTGAGAGTGGGGAAGAGTGTGCAGACAGTGAGAGTGAGGAAGAGTGTGCAGAAAATGTGTCAGGAGCAGGTTGTGCGAGTATATGGAAGATGGAAATGAAAGCTGCGAAATGCAAGAGACTGTAACAATAGCAAATATACTGGAAAGATTAGACCAATGACAGAGGAAGCTGAAGATGTCCGCTCCATGATGCATGACATGAGACAGAGCACTACTAAGACTATTGCTGCGTTGAAAGGAAACGTTCACAAAGATGTTTCTTAATTAATGTATGTATACTTCCAGAGAGGGTTAACAACATGAAAAAAGTTACCCAATGAAGGACAGTATATCTGTTTAGAATAATGATATGGAATCCATGTCATGAAGACTGTTTGGGCTGTTGATCATTATGATTTTCATTGATTCTATGTTTTGTGCCCAGTCCCCATCCCACTGTCCCCTTGTGAATGGGCGTCAATGCTTATCACAAAATAAACAATTGTCATTGTCATTCTCATTGTTCTCTCTCTCTCTCTCTCTCTCTCTCTCTCTCTCTCTCTCTCTCTCTCTCTCTCTCTCTCTCCTCACACACACACACACACACACACACACACACACACACACACACACACACACACACACACACACACACACACACACACACACACACACACACACACACACGCAAACAACCAATCCACACACACACACACAACCAACCACCATCCAACCAACCAACCACATACATAGACACACACTAACAGAACAATACCTGATCTTGACAAAAATGAAGGAATTTGCACAGCCGGAAAAACGCCCCTTTGTGTTTGAACTTGCGATTATCGATGACAGTCAGCTCCCCACTGCTTGTGTTGACATGAGCTAGAACCAGGGACTTGTCCCACTGGTGCTGTGCTGTACCTGCAACACAGTTTTACCTGCATGTGTACCTTTAAAAAAAAAAAAAGGTATTACAAATAGCAAACAGCAAAGACTAATAAGTCACCACCAAATATATAGATAGACTTACTGCCTACACCATTGCTGACACATACACATAAAAGTCCCCATCTTGTTATCTTGCATCATCAAACAGCAGTTATCATATACATGTAGGAAAAGTCTGGGGGCTCAGGATAGCCTAGTGGTTAGAGCGTTGACCTTGCATTCTGACAGCCCCGGGTTTGAGCCACAACTGAGGCACCCATTCAAGGGGATTTTTCCCGGAGTTAACAGCTGTACTGACTCCACTCCCCTTAGAGCCATTCGAATAAGACTATAAACCAAGGTCCTCTGTGTGAACACACAGAAAATCGGCTACACATGTTAAAACCTATTCCAACTTTGGTAAGAATTGGCCATTGCGTGCTGGTAAGAATGGAAGAAAAATGGTCACTTGTGTGATGTTCATCCATCATCCTCCAAGTTGGAATGTGGATACCTTAATGGTGGGGGAAAACGGTTGTATATATTATATATGCAAAATGTCTCCATTGGTGAACCTGGAGCTCTAGCCAAGGAACAAAAATATTTTTAAAATAGAATTAGGACCAGTCTGGATGACAGAAAAAACACTTCTTCTGAGACATCGTTGAGGGCACTGAGCTTAATTTTTTTTTAAGCCATGTCTCTTGGGTAAGTTGAACCTGGCAGAGCCCATCCCTCTCCAGAGACAGGATGCATGCTGGGTATGTTTGTTTCCACATGCCACAAAACACAGCCAGGAATCACGGGATCTCTTACACGTGTAACAAGTGCAGATATTTGATCTGCCGCGACTCTGTAAACTTCTCGGCGACGACAGACACGTCAGACATGGGAATTGTGGCCTCTAAAAAGAGGCTGCATAAATACTACATTTTACCGCTACGGGCAAAGTGCATGCAGAGGACGGCTTTCGACCACCTCCCCAACGATACAGAACGTCGCACAATTCACAGGTGTGGATCCAAACGTTTCACCCACGAAGTAGCGATTGGCAGTTCCCATCGAACGGGAAGTAATCTAATTCCGCCCTGCCACACAGCATTTTTTTTATCATCTGTACACAAAGTGAATAAAGGCACTGGCAGGTCTGCATTTTAAGTTGACCAGGGAAATTACAGAAAAATCTCCATCTTTGATTTATCAGATACCATGACTAAAATTTGAAACTATAAATTTGTGGAACCATGGGATAGAAACCAAAATGCTGTATACATACATGCATTCAGCTATCATGTCCATCAAACTACAAAATACACAGCACATCAATATTCTACTGTCACACACAATGCCCTACTTTATTCCCACGACAATACACACACAAATAATGTCACTCCAAATCTTGTTTCCACCATCACTTATAATAGAACTATAAATGTATGTAATCTGAATTATGCTAACTAACTGCAGGAACTTGAGGTATAACCCATGAATGCTTCTCACTAACTTGACTACTTTATCAGAGATCAAAATTACTTTTGTATGAAATGACTATCACTTTAATTTAGTCTGGCATTTCTTTTTCTGTCTTAAGTTAAAAAACAAAACAAAACAAAACATAACACACACACACACCACACCACACCACACACACCACAACACCAACACACCACACACACACACACACACACACACACACACACACACACAGAGCTATACATGTACATGCATCTCTCTCACCATTGCAGGTATTATTGGTTCCCGCTTCACTGACCCGAGGGGGCCGTCCAAAGAAGCATTTGCGACACACGTTGGTAAAGTAGCCTCCATATTTCTTCAGCAGCTCGGCTATGCTGAAACCTCGCGCTGTCTCCGACTTGCGACTCTGCAGGATAAAATCGGTGATGGAAAACTTGCCATCCTTCTCCATCCCCCAAATGCGCTGCTCGGCGTCGTTGTGGGCAAAGCTGCAGCGGAACTCCCCGTAGCGGCAAAACTCGGGGTTGTTGCTGTGGATACTTTTACACATGATATACTTCCCGGGGAAATCCCGATGACTGGTGCGTTCTCGCACGCGCACCCAGCGAGCGTCGGGGGAGTTCCTCTTTCTCACGGCCAGGACGTTCTCTTCACAGTCGTGGTTGATGTTGGTGTAGGTGTACTTCCCGGGGACTTTGTCAAACACAAAACACTGCGGGCAAACAATTTTATAGTCATACTCCTTCAAGGAATTGTGGAGGCTGCCGAGAGAGGGAAGATCTGAGGGGGCTTGTCTGCTGGATGCAGCAAAAGTTCCCCCTGAGGGCTTGGACTGCGGGGGCTGGGCTCGTGCCGGTGCTGTTGGAGGGGGGTAAGGACAGTCAGCCCAGGACATCTGCAACAACAATCACAACAACATTGCGCTGGCAATTCGATGACTCGGGTTTCGATTCCCGTTTGAGGGGATTTTCCCCTTGGAGTTAACATCAGTGCTGACTCCACTCTCCCCGAAAGTCCTTTGGATGAGACTATAAACCGAGGCCCCGTGTGCGAATGCACGCAGAACATCTTGTGTTCATGTTAAATCCTGTTCTGCTTTTCATAAGAGTAGGCCATTGTGTGCCGGTGGGAATAGATGACAAGATTTACAAAACTGCATACATATGGGGACTGGATGTAAAAAAAAACACACATAAGTGCTTATTCTCTTATCTTTGATATAAAAGAATAAAAAAATAAATTAGCAACAAAAAATAACTCAAGATGACTAAACACAGCACTGTAGCATCGTCTTCATGTAGTTATATCTTTACGTCCATGAGGAATGCTCTGAAAGTCTGCCTAATCCTGTCCCCTGGCATTACATCACAAAAATCAATATGACGTATGCCAAATCTACCTTTCAAACTTGTCATCCACGTCATTGACCTTGAGACCATTTAATCAAAATCACTTTGTTTTTCAATACAAACAAGAGAAGAATAGAGACAGACACCCTAGCTAAGGAGTAGCATACTACACCCCACTGAAAAAGAGTATCTCACATTTGCGGCGGGTTTGGAAGTGGCTCGTCCTGGAGTGACGAGCAGTGGAGCAGGGGGCAGAATGACGACATAGGGGGAGGCGGCAGGGGTCACCAGGGGCTGCATGGGCACAGGCATTCTCTGGGCGGAGGAGGAGGACTGCTGGGGAGGGGGCTTTGCCATGGAAACGGGCGAGGGTGGGGCGCGGGAGGGGCTGGGGCGTGAGGGGGCTCCCGAGCTGGAGGGAGTGCTGGGCCTTCGCTCCTCCAGAGGAGCTGGTGAGGACAGGCGTGGCCGGGCCCCTGGTCTGTAGTTCAGGCCCGGGATCTGCCTAGGGGGCGTCTTCTCCACGGCTTTACGCGCTGCTAGCTGCTCAGACGTGTCTGTTTCAAACCACAACATTGCCTCACAATTTGATTATTGCTTTTAAAAAAAAAAAAAAAAAGAAAACTAAGCTGCGATGCAGTATACAGCTGTTTTATAGTTTAAAAGCGATAATAATCAAACCAGCCTCTTAAACTTTATATTCTATGGGTTACAAGGCACTTTTGGTTATACAGTACTATTTCCGAATGCGACAATCTGATAGCATTGATACACAAGGTGCTGCACTTTATAAGACCCACAGCAAGATGCAAAGGATCAGTATTCAAAGAATACAACCTCCATTCAAAGAGCTAAATCTTGCTGAGGAGATCTTTCGTAAAATCAAGTCAACAGACATTCACAATCTTCTGGTTGCAATGATCACATCAAAGTTTTGCAGACAATTCTTTTCTGTAAACCTGTACTAATCAAGAAATGACTGACTGATGATGGATATGTGGGTAATCAAAATAAGTTGTATGTTGGCTGTTATTCATCGATATGTTTTTGCTTGTATTAAACATGAATTTCTGTAAACACCATTTAAACCATGTGTGCCAATTTTTAAAAAAAAGTTTTTAAAAAAGAAAATGTGCAAACACAAAATTAGGTCACCCTAATTCAAAGGCTTTAACTGAAAATCTTTCAAATCAGTCTTCATATGGGAAATTTCATCCAGCAATGCATTTACACAACGGCTTCCATACCCTAAGCTACATGTGGATGTGCTACATGTATACAAACAGGCAAAAGCTTTGTACCTGGTTAAATATGGACAGTTTCCTGAATTTTTTGTTTGTTTCAGGTATGTTGTTTTGGAAGCAGAAATAAAGAATGGTGTTACCACAACACCCCTGCCTGGCCTTACATCATCCCTTTCAGTCACTGAGTTCTACAGTCCTTTCCCTACCTCCTACAAACATCCCTTGCACTTCCTAACACACACAATTTACACACACACACACACACACACACACACACACACACACACATACACCACACACACACACACACACACACACACACACACACACACACACACACACACACACACACACACACACACATTTCACTCTTTTCTTTTCTTGGCTGTATTCTTACTATTAAACATGCTCACCAGTGCACCACTGATGATTCCTATACACTGCAGAAGTGAACTCACCAATGCCATTCTTACGAAGTTCCTCCATGAATTTTGCATGTGAGAAGCTCCCATCCCGCTCCTTGTACCAGAGGTTCATTTCATTGCTGTTATGTGGAAAGGTGCAACGGTTCTCCCTATTCTGCAGGGAAGGGAATTTAGAAACTGCTGACACATCTGCACAGTAAACAGTTCATTCATGTATAAAACCAACTGACACATCTGCACTGTAAACATATCATTCATGTATAAAACCAGATGACACATCTGCACAGTAAACAGTTCATTCATGTATAAAACCAGATGACACATCTGCACTGTAAACATATCATTCATGTGTAAAACCAACTGACACATCTGCACTGTAAACATTTCATTCATGTATAAAACCAGATGACACATCTGCACAGTAAACATATCATTCATGTGTAAAACCAACTGACACATCTGCACTGTAAACATATCATTCATATAAAACCAACTGACATCTGCACAGTAAACATATCATTCATGTATAAAACTAACTGACACATCTGCACAGTTGACAGATGTCACTGCTATAAAAAAAACCACACAAAAAACTTTCCTTTCAGGTGAAACCATGTTAGCAAGCAAATGTCTTCTTTTTTTTTTTAAAGTATCGTTAATCATACATTATCATTTACGAACTGTGCTTTAGGGAAAACTTAAACATTAGTCTACAAAGTAATTTTTGCCAAAAGCTCTTGTAAACTAGAAAGTGAGACCACCCCTTGTGGCACGAGAGGGATAAGATCCGTAAGTCTATAAAGCAAGTCAACCTGTAAGTATACACAAGTCAGAAAAAAAGCCCAAAGAAACACACCCCCACCAAACCACACAAGACCTTTTTTTGTTTTTTTTTCCTCATTTTTTGTTTGTTTTTACCTATAGATATATCTTAATTTTGAGGCTGTTAACAAGAAAGGACCTTAACTCGAGCAAAAACAGACGTGTACCTGCTGATGTGACCCTTCAGGTTAAACACAAAACAGTTGACAGAAAACAAAGATGTCATGACAAAGAAGACAAAGAGTCCATGACAAAGAAGACAAAGATGCCATGACAAAGAAGTCAAAGATGCCATGACAAAGAAGACAAAGATGCCATGACAAAGAAGACAAAGATGCCATGACAAAGAAGACGAAGATGCCATGACAAGGAAGACAAAGATGCCATGACAAGAAGTCAAAGATGCCATGACAAAGAAGACAAAGATGCCATGACAAAGGAAGACAAAGATGCCATGACAAGAAGACAAAGATGCCATGACAAGAAGACAAAGATGCCATGACAAGGAAGACAAAGATGCCATGACAAGAAGACAAAGACGCCATGACAAAGAAGACAAAGACGCCACGACAAAGAAGACAAAGATGCCATGACCATCAACTGATCCCACAGCACTGGAATCACTGGTAATCTGTCCTGCTCTCTCACTCCTTAGCAATTCTTTTAGATATAAATCAATTCTGTTCTAAAACTGGACTTTACTTCTTTCCCATATATTCATGTTTTTTTGTTTTCTTTTCTTTTTTTTTCTTCCATCCTTTTGTCTCTTTGGTTTCTCAAGCGCTAAAGTAACGCCTGTTCATCATATATGTGAACTGAACATAGCAAAGGTATAACTGCATTACAATAACAGCTGTGCCTAAGGCCACAGATTTTCTTTTTCTTTTTTTTTGGGGGGGGGGGGTGTAAAACATCTTTCCCTAATAACTAAAACTACGTCTATATTCTCTCACACAATGCATAACAAACTGTTCAATGGCGCAAGAAACTAGCAATCTATGGCAAGAAAATCAAAAAAAAAGGTAAAGACGATCGGAAAACACATTTCCAACTTCCTTCTCTAAAAACCTGTATAATCAAAACATCCAAAAAGTCATCATCCGATAAAACATTGAAACAGATTACCTTAAATTCAGTAAATCTGCTGTTGTAGAGAGAGGGCAAAGGTCGCACTTTGATCCAATTCAGCGACTGGTTGTCTTTACGTCGTATCACCAACACATCTTTCTCACACCTGTGGGGCAAGTTGGGGCTGTAGCAGTAGCCTTTGTACCCTTCCCCAGTCTTGATAAAACACCTGCAACACACCAAGCCCACAACAGTGAAATCTGTACGTCCACGTTTGCCATTTTATTGCTATTTCAAACACTGAACATCACTATTGTCTGCCCGGTATCAAGTCAACAAATACAGAAGACTGTAATTCTGGGAGAGAACATCCATTTTATGCTTACCTGGCTGACACCGTACTTGGTGATGCTGACAGGTGAGACAGGTGAGGCCTACAAACTCCATCAATACCCTTTGCTGTCCTTTTTTTTTTTTTTAAAAAAGACCCTTCCACAATATGTGGAGAAAGAATAAAACTTATAGGGCAAAAACATCATCTGTTTAAAATCATCTGACTGTAGAGAAATTGAGATTGTGCTGGGACAATATTTCAATTTTTTTTTTAGCTAGCAAGTAAACACACAACACACACACATACACACACACACACACACACACACACACACACACACACACACACACAAGCACACTAACACACACACAAGCACACAACACACACACACACACACAAGCACACAACACACACACACACACACACACACACACACACACACACACACGCGTGCGCATGCACACACACAACCCATAGTAATTTACCTATGTATATTCACAACACAGCACAAGAAAACAGGACAAAAAGTAACCTGTCCAAGGGGATTTCCCCCTCGAGTTAACACCAGTACCCACCTCCACTCCCCTGAAAGTCCTTCAAACGACACTATAAACTGACGTCCTGCGTGTGATACAATTCAAGCTGAACATCTTATGCATTATATATTAAAACCCAATCTGCCTTTCAGACGAGCATCCAATTACTGTTAAGAACAGGAAACACTTTTTACTTTAAAATGCATGTACACTGGTGTTGTGTTCAGACCTCGTCCCTGAAGTCAAAATGCAACTACCTCCATGGTGAGCAAAAACTGTCGCGTATGCACAATCTCACACTTAGTGAACCTCAGAGCTCTAGCCGAGGAACCGGAAAGAAATGCGCAAGAAAAGCAAAAATCTTCAAGCCACAAAAAAAAAACCACACACACAAACAACCCAAAACATCACAAATATGGCTGCCTTGCCTCGTCTTAAGACGACAAATGCTAGATCCTGTTGAGGATGCCATAAGAAAGAGAAAACTGTGCTGTGACCAAAAAGAAAAAAAAAAAAAAAGCCCCAAACCGATCTGAGAGAGGTGGAGCAGAAGAGAAATGGGGTGCTCACGATTTACACGCCAGCCTAAACTGATAGGTGTCCTGAAGAGAAATGGGGTGCTCACGATTTACACGCCAGCCTAAACTGATAGGTGTCCTGAAGAGAAATGGGGTGCTCACGATTTACACGCCAGCCTAAACTGATAGGTGTCCTGAAGAGAAATGGGGTGCTCACGATTTACACGCCAGCCTAATATAGGTGTCTGAAAGAAATGGGTGCTCCGATTTACACGCCAGCTCAACTGTAGGTGTCCTGAAAGAGAAATGGGTTGCTCACGATTTACATCGCAGCTAAACTGATAGGTGTCTAGAGAATGGTTGCTCACGATTACCGCCAGCCTAAAATGATAGGTGTCCTGAGAAAAATGGGTGTCACGATTTACATGCCAGCTAACTGAAGGTTGTCCTGAAGAGAAATGGGTGCCAACGATTAACGCAGCCTAAACTGATAGTGTCCTGAAAGAGAAATGGTGCTCACGATTTACACGCAGCCAAAACTATAGTGTCCTAAGAGAAATGGGTGTGCTCACGATCTTAACACCAGCCTAAACTGTTAGGTGTCCTGAAGAGAAAATGGGCTGTCCACGATATACACGCCAGCCTAAACTGGATAGGTGGTCCAGAAGAGAAATGGGGTGCTCACGATTTACACGCCAGCCTAAACTGATAGGTGTCCTGAAGAGGCCAGGTAACATTAACTGGTGGCAGGTCAGGCCTGGGGTGAACGGCAACTTTCGGTGTAGTTTTGGGTCTGGCTCCTCCATGATTTTGTCCTGCAAACAAAACCCATCACACATCTGAGATGAGGGCTTGTGTGTGAGTGTAAGAGTGTGTGTGTGTGGTGAGAGAGAGAGAGAGAGAGAGAGAGAGAGAGGAGAGAGAGAGAGAGAGAGAGAGAGAGAGTGGTGTGTGTGTGTGTGTGTGTGTGTGTGTGTGTGTGTGTGTGTGTGTGTTGTGTGTGTGTGTGTGTGTGTGTGTGTGTTGTTGTGTGTGTGTGTTTGTGTGTGTGTGTGTGTGTGTGTGTGTGTGTGTGTGTCTTAGAGTGTGTGTGTGTGTGTTAGCATGTTGTTTATTTAATACTTTTTGTCATCAGTTCTTACTGGTGTGAATGGCCAACTCTTTCAGAAGGCAAAAACAGTTTTAACATAAGTGTAAGATGTCCTGCATGCATTTGCACACTGAGCCTCAGTATCTGATCTCATCCAAAAGACCTTTGGGAAAGAGGAGGAGTCAGTACTGATGTTAACTCCCCTCTTGAATGGGCTTTTCAGTGATGACTTGAACCTGGGCTATCACGTCTAGGTGGTAACTCACCTGCCTAGAAAGCAAAAAGTCCAGGTCAAAGTGTGCAGTGGTTCAAATCCCGTTTGGCCCCAAAACTATTACCCCATCCATTAGACCATGAGTGGTGGTCTGGGCACTAGTCTTTCAGATGAGACAGTAAACTGAGGTCCCATGTGTTACACATCATTATTTAGCGCACGTAAAAGAACCCAAGGCAACAAGGGGGTTGTCCTGGCAAAATTCTGTAGAAAAAAGCCAGTCTAATAGAGAAACATATACAGTTGCAGACAGGAAAAAGAACAGAAAATAATGGGTAGGCCTGCACTTGTGGCGACGCGCTCTCCCTGAGGAGAGCAGCCCGAATTTCATGCAGAGGAATCTGCTGTGACATAAAGTGGTACAAAAATAAAATGAAAAAATCATGAGCGCAACACTCTAATCACTGAGCTATCCCACTCCCTGCCATCCTTTTAATTACACAATATCCTCTACAGCTGTATCTACTCATTCACAAACAGGTGTTATGAACTAACGCAGAGGGTTTTATTTAATCAAACCAAAACTTACCCACTGAAAAATATCCAGGCCCATTCCATTCGTACGATTCTGGAGGACAGACACCAACAGCAAAAATAAAAAAGTTTATAACAGTTACAATGGTCTTTACATACAAAAGACTGGTTTCTTTCCTTACCAAGTTATACCCGCCCCTCCACACCAACACACACCACACACACACCACCACACACACACACACACCACACACACACACAACAACGTGTGAGTGTAGCGCAACCGTGTGTGAGGTGTGTGTTTGTTAAGTGTCAGTGATGTGATGTGTGTGTGTGTGATGTAGTAATAGGTGTAGTGTAGGTGTTTGTATTGTGTGTGATGGTTGGCTGTAGGTTGTGAGTTGTGGTCGTTGGGTGTGTGGGTGTAATGCTTGAGTGTTTTGTTGTTTGTGTTGTTGTTGTTGTTTTCTTGGTGTTTTTGCTGTTTTGTAGTTGCTTATATCTATAGCACATTTATTTAACTTTGAATCTGTTAGCTAATTAATATTGGTGAAATGATAATTTTTACGTTCCCCTTTTCCGTTGCTTATTGTTGCTAGGATTTCTGCTTTGTTTTTTTGTTTCTGCTTGTTGTTGTTTTGATTTTTTCTTCTTCTTTGATAGATGGCTTGATGGAACAAAGCAAACGAGCTACTCACAGTACCACTGAAATAAAAATTTGATATTGACACAACACACACACACACACACACACACACACACACACACACACACACACAACACACACATCCCATGGGATGCCAGGGGCTTGTCATTATAAATAGCATTCCCATCTTCCGGAAATTCTGAGCTAGAAATTCTCTCTTTTCTATCCCTCTCTCTGTTTCTGCCTTGTTTCTTTTCTTCCTGTTACCACCTTCTTGTTTATTTCCTGCCTTCTTGGTCAACACACACACACACACACACACACACACACACACACACACACACACACACACACACACACACACAAACACACACACACACACACACACACACTCACACAAACGCACAGAACATCTTGCGCACACATTAAAACCTGTTCCACTTTTCAGAAGAGGCCATTATGTGCCTGTGGGAACTGATGACAATATTTATAAAACTGCATACACACAGAGATTGGATGTAAAAAAGTACACAAGCGCTTATTCCACTATCCTTGAAATAAAAGAATAGAATTTTTTTTAATCTTAAAAAGACAAAAGAAACACACACACACACACACACACACACACACACACACACACACACACACACACACACACACACACAAACAACAACACAAACACACACACACACACAAACACACACACACACAAACACACAACACCACACCACACACACACACACACACAACACACACACACACACACTCAATAAAAAACACAAACACACAACACACAAACACACACACTACACACACACACAACAACACACACACATACACACACACACACACACACACAGCACACAACACACAAACAACACACACACTCACTCACCTTTCCCCCTACAGTTTTAAACCCCAAGTTCTGGTACAGACGTCTGTGCTCTGGTCAGGCTCGGAGGGTCTGACATGGACGACATTACTGGCTTTAGCATTGACCACTGGCTTCCGGCCCCCCACCTGCCCTTTGCGCTGCAAGTTGCTGTAGTTGGAGGCAAACTGACTGTCCTCACTCAGGTTGCTGGAGTCAGAGTCCACATCAGAGTCCGAGGAATCCTCCGTGCGGCTTGCCACAGGGCCGGATTCCTTGCTGCTGGGTAGTATCAATAGAGTTTGGTTTATTAACTCTCAGAGGACGGCCGTCTGCTATAGAGGATCAGTTAAAAGCAACGGTTTTGGACGGCTGTCCGCTATAGTGGATTTGCTGTTTGCAGATTTTTCACATGGTGGCGGCATTGATACTATGACTGGTACAGCTCAACATAGCTTTGTGATCCTATCCAAGGTCAAATGCAAGCATTGTTGGGTAATTCCATGTGTTCCGAACTCTTCGTTTATGGTTACAAAGAGTAGCCCACAGGGAGTAGTGACACAGAGTACAAAATTCAGAGTATTTTCTTCATGCTAGTCAAAGCTCAAATAATAAAGTGAGAGCTTCAATCTTTCGATATGTACTAACCCAGCATGGTATTCATAAGTTCAGAAATATTCATTTCCTTACTATGTGTTTTGTATTTTTTATGATTTATTTACTATCCATTACAAACGGGCGGTCTGTGGGTAAAAGCAAGGGATAGAACTAGCCATCCGGAGTGAGTTAAAGATCTGGCTGTATGACTAGTTTCCACAAATAGCAACAATCTGCCTATCAATATCCTATGTTTTGAGGGAATTCAAAGAAATGAAAGATACTGTACAAAATGCAATAGTGGTGATATTCGTGACAAATTTCATTACATTTTATTTGTTCAATGTTTAATGAAACTTGTAATAAATGTTTACCAAAATATTACGCAAAACATCCAAACACTTTAAGTATGAACAACTCTTGTCTTCACCCAATAAGAAGTCTCTGCTTAATGTTGTTAAAATGATTGATATTATCAGAAATAACATGTAAACTTTGTTCAAAGAGGTGTAAACAGACATTTTTCTTTTGTTCTATAGTAAATGTTTAAATATTCAGTTACATGGTGCATGTATGTTGTTCAGTTATGATTTTGATTATTGATGTTATGTAAAATCCTCCATATCCCTAAAGGGTGACAGGAGATAAATAATTTGAATTTGACTAAATCAGTAACTTTTTTTTTAATGGTTGTATCATACTAATGACACTTTAAAGCTGGCTGCACAATCAAAATTTGGTTGTATTTTATCAATGACATTCTTTTGTAAAAAAAAGCACATGAGTGCTTATTCCATTATCCTTGATATAAAAGAATAAATAAATATTTTTTTAATGTGCACATATATGAACGTTCGCACACACACAAAGAACAAACTTACTTTTCTTCTTGTTTGGCATTTTCTTGAGGACTGCTTCCCGTTGCTAGACAAACAAACAGAGTTTGATGTAATTGCAAAAAACAAAAAAAAAAAGACAGAAAACAAGAACATATGTTAAAATTTATGTAACTATATTCCCACCAACACTTGTGTCTCCAGCATACCGTATATACTTGTTAAAATACAAAAGTACATATATACATATAAGCAAGAAATATGTTTTCTTCCTTATCACTTTTTCTGCCTCCATATCACCCTTTAATATAGTTGAATCAAAACAGAAAGAAAGAGAGAAAGAATGATGCAAACAAAGAATAGATGAAAGAAAGAAAGAAACAACCATTTTCATGACAAATATCAAAGAAAACTAGACTAAGACTATTCAAAACCGTGAAAGTTTTATATATTAAAAATGTTGCAAAGATCCATCAGAAAAAAATAGAAGTCTTCAGGAGCTCAAATTGTTTTGATAAATCTTTTTACACACACAACAAAAGGGGGGGGGTATGCACCATGTGCACAGAAAGACTCAATTACAGCGTCATCCTCATGAAAATGTTCGTTTATTAGTACCGTTTCTTTTTTTTTCCTGATTAATAGCCTTCTCCATACCAAAATAATTTCTTTTTTCTTCAAAACACATCTATTTCTCCAGCTATATACAATACACACACACACACAACACAACACACACACACACACACACACACACCAAAACACACACACACACACACACCACACACACACAATCTTACGCACACCTTAAGACCTGTTCCGCTTTTTGGAAAAGTAGGCCATTGTGTGCTGGTGAAAATGGATGACAAAATTTACAAAAATTTACACACAGGGATTGAGTGTAAAAAAGTGCATGAGGGCTTATTCCAATATCCTCGATATAAAAGAATACAGAAAAAGAACACACACAGTGGCCATTTTGTGCTGGTGGGAACGGATAACAAAATTAACAAAACTGCATACACACACAGGAACTGGATGTAAAAAAAGCACTTAAGTGCTTATTCCATTATCCCCAAAATAAAACAATAAAATAACACAAAATAAACACACACACACACACAACACACACACACACACACACACACACACACACACACACACACACACACACACACACACGCACACACACACACACACAACCAGCATTCCCACTTTCAATCTACCCCATCCCCAGCCATACTTATATTTTGTCCACCGGAATAATTTTTTGTACAAGGATGTCAAACTGAAGACTACCACTATAAGTGCTACTACTATCTCTACCCACTACTACTACTACTACTACTACTACTACTACTACTACTACTACTACTACTACCACTACTACTACTACTACCACTACTACTACTTCTACTTACTACTACTACTTCTACTTACTACTTCTACTACACACACACATACACCCCCTCTCTCTCTCCCCCCCCCCCCCCCCCCCCCCCCTCTCTCTCTCTCTCTCTTTCTCTCTTTCTGAGTCTTCCCTCTCTGTGTCTTTCTTTCATACATACAGTTCTGTGCACTATTCACACGCCCACGCACACACATTCATCCACACAACCAACACCTCAACTATTCACCTCCAATAATCTGAGGTCATGTTGACCTTTGGAAGGAAGTATATTAAAAGTTGAAGGATATCTTGTTTACTGCAGTTTGAACTCTTGTTATCATTAAATGGCTTTTGGCCAAGTATTTTAATGTGAATCGAACAAGTACCCCAGTTTTTTCTTAACTTATGACAATCTATTATCATCTCTCGATAAACAAAAACATGCACACAAACATGGAAGGCTCACACATTGGTGTGTACTATATATCTATATATCTAACAAGAGCAGCAAGTTTCTCAATCACACAACACACACACACACACACACACACACACACACACACACACACACACGCACACACACGCACACACACACACACACACAGCACACACACACACACACACACACACACACACACAACACACACACACACACAGTGACACACAATGTGTACATTCTTACAACAGCAGTCAGTACACACAATGTAAACATCACACACACACACACACACACACACACACACACACACACACACACACCACACACTTCTCTCTCTCTCTCTGTCTCTCTCCTGTCTCTCTGTCTCTGTCTCTGTCTCTCTCTCTCTCTCTCTCTCTCTGAGTCTCTCTCTCTCTCATTATTGGGTCATCCTATTATTCAACACACCTCAGTCACACTAGGTCCGACAACCAAAACTGTAGTTTCACTTTACAAGTAATGAAGCGAACACGGTAATGCTTCCACACACACATACATGTACATGATACGGTAATCTATACACCAATTCCACGTCACTCGATACTAAATGGCGATACAGGGAAGAATGGACAGCAATCAAAGTGTTGGTTTAGCAGAGGACACATCCTGGATCTGATACCAAAAAATCTGTGATCTAAATCAGATGGGGGGGGGGAGGAGGGGGGAAAGAGGGGGGAAGGAGGAGGGGAAGGAGGAGGGGAAGGAGGGGGGAAGGAGGGGGGGAGGAAGGGGGAGGAGGAGGGAAGGAGGGGGGGAGGAAGGGGGAAGGAGGAGGGGAGACAGGGCTTTGTGGTCAGAGTATTGACCTAATGACCTTACAGCCTGGGTTCAAAACATGACCAAGGCACCCATTCGAGGGGATTTCTTCCCCTGGAGTTAACATCAGTACTAATTCCACTCCACAGAAAGTCCTTCAGATGAGACAGTAATGAGGTCCCATATGTGAATGCATGCAGAACATCTTGTGTACACATTCAAAACCCATTCTACCTTGTGGTAGAGTAGACCATTTGCACTGGAAAGAACAGCTGACTTAAAAAAAATATATATGCACACTGAAGTCATGTTATCCCTGAAGTCAGAATGCAGCCACCTTAATGGTGGCAAAAAACTGTCGCATACACAAAAATCTCACCATTGGTGAATGCCTTCAGGTACGGTCACATCATTAGCTCCAAACTCTAACCACTAGCCTATCCTATCCGCGGAACATCTTGCACACACGTTAAAACCCATTCTGCTCTTTGGAAGAGTAGGCCATTGTGTGCTGGTGGGAACGGATGACAAAACTGACCAAAAAAATGAACGTATACACACGGGGATTGGATGTAAAAAAAAAAAAAAAAAAACTCGAAATAAAACAATAAAACTTCTTATTTTTTTAAAAACAGTACCAACAGTGCAATACAACTTGAGATACAGCCCAAACATAATTACAGTGATGGAAGACAGAGCACTAGATTAACCCTGTCAGCATGATAGTGCGACATCACACCTTTCTCATGTGACAATAACATGTCAAACTTCTGTTATCAACTGACACTGTGGGACTTTCTGACATGCATGTTCTGCAGGTAACAAAGTAGTATACACCATTTGTGTGCTTCCAAGCAATAAACACACACACACACACACACACACACACACACACACACACACACAACACACACACACACCACACACACACGTGCATGTACACACACACACACACAAACACTGTACACACACACACACACACAAACACTGTACACACACACACACACACACACACACACACACACACACACACACACACACACACAATGTACATCATTCGGATGAGACTTTAAACAGAGGCCCCGTGTGCGAACGCACGCAGAACATCTTGCGCACACGTTAAATCCTGTTCCGCTTTTGTAAGAGTAGGCCATCGTGTGCCAGTGGGAACAGATGACAATATTTACAAAACTGCATACACACAGGGACCGGATGAAAAAAAGCACGATTGCTTATTCTGTTATCCTCGATATAAAAGAATAAATAAATAAATAAAAACCACACGTGCATGCACACAATGACACATACGCGCACATGCACGCACGTACGCACACACATACACACACAACACACACAAACACTGTACACACACACACGCATACACACACACACACACACACACACACACACACAAACACTGTACACACACACACACACACACACACACACACACACACACACACACAATGTACACACAAACTTGCGCGCACACACACATACACAAACACACACAAACACTGTACACACACACACACACAAAAACACACACACACACAAAACACACACACACACACACACACACACACACACACACACACACACACACACCACACACACACAAGTCTCCTCTCCCCTCTCCTCTCTATGTATGCCAAGCCCCTATCCTGGCCTTTTTTTTTCTTTTTTTGATATCCTGACCTTTTCTGTCCCCAAAGCATTGGTGCGCACACACACAATACAACACACACACACACACTGTCTCCTCTCTCCTCACCTTCGGATGAGACTTTAAACCGAGGCCCCGTGTGCGAATGCATGCAGAACATCTTGCGCACACGTTAAATCCTGTTCCGCTTTTTGTAAGAGTAGGCCATCGTGTGCCGGTGGGAACAGATGACATTTACAAAAACTGCATACACATGGGGACTGGATGTAAAAAAGCACAAGATTGCTTATTTATTATCCTCGATATAAAATAAATCAAATCAAATCAAATCTCCTCTCCTCTCTATGTATGCCAAGCCCCTATCCTGACCTTTTTTTCCCCTTTTTTATTTGAAATCTGACCTTCTCTGTCCTCAAAGCATTGGTGCACACACACACACACACACACACACACCAAAACACACACACACACACACACACACACACACACACATACACACACAAACACACACACAACACACTATCCTGACCTTTTTTTTCTTTTTTTTTTTATCCTGACCTATTCTGTCCCCAAAGCACACACACACAGACACACACACAACACAACACACGATATAAAAGAATAAAATAAAAATAAAATAAAATTATAATAAAATAAATTTTTTAAAAACATACACAGAGCCTCCTCCCTCCTCTCCTCTCTATGTACACCAAGCCCCTATCCTGTCCTTTTTTTTTTACCCTGACCTTTTCTGTCCTAAAAGCATTGGTGCACACACACATACACACACACACACCACACACACACACACACACACACACACAACACACACACACAAACACACACACAACACACACACACACACACACACACACACACACACCACACACACACACACACACACACACAAGTCTCCTCTCCCCTCTCCTCTCTATGTATGCCAAGCCCCTATCCTGGCCTTTTTTTTTCTTTTTTTGATATCCTGACCTTTTCTGTCCCCAAAGCATTGGTGCGCACACACACAATACAACACACACACACACACTGTCTCCTCTCTCCTCACCTTCGGATGAGACTTTAAACCGAGGCCCCGTGTGCGAATGCACGCAGAACATCTTGCGCACACGTTAAATCCTGTTACGCTTTTTGTAAGAGTAGGCCATCGTGTGCCGGTGGGAACAGATGACATTTACAAAAACTGCATACACATGGGGACTGGATGTAAAAAAGCACAAGATTGCTTATTTACTATCCTCGATATAAAAGAATAAATCAAATCAAATCAAATCTCCTCTCCTCTCTATGTATGCCAAGCCCCTATCCTGACCTTTTTTTCCCCTTTTTTATTTGAAATCTGACCTTCTCTGTCCTCAAAGCATTGGTGCACACACACACACACACACACACACACACACACACACACACACACACACACACACACATACACACACAAACACACACACAAACACACTATCCTGACCTTTTTTTTCTTTTTTTTTTTATCCTGACCTATTCTGTCCCCAAAGCACACACACATAGACACACACACAACACAACACACGATATAAAAGAATAAAATAAAAATAAAATTAAATTATAATAAAATAAATTTTTAAAAAACATACACAGAGCCTCCTCCCTCCTCTCCTCTCTATGTACACCAAGCCCCTATCCTGTCCTTTTTTTTTACCCTGACCTTTTCTGTCCTAAAAGCATTGGTGCACACACACATACACACACACACACACCACAACACACACACACACACACACACACACACACACAACACACACACAACACACACACAACACACACACCACACACACACACACACACACACAACACACTATCCTGACCTTTTTTTTTTATCCTGACCTATTCTGTCCCCAAAGCACACACACACAGACACACACACAACACAACACACGATATAAAAGAATAAAATAAAAATAAAATTAAATTATAATAAAATAAATTTTTAAAAACATACACAGAGCCTCCTCCTCCTCTCCTCTCTATGTACACCAAGCCCCTATCCTGTCCTTTTTTTTTTACCCTGACCTTTTCTGTCCTAAAAGCATTGGTGCACACACACACAACACACACACACACACACACACACACACACACACACACAACACACACACACACACACACACACACACAACACACACACACACACACACACACACACACACACACACACACACACACACACACACACACACACACACACACACACACACACACACACACACACACACACACACACACACACACACACACACAACACACAACACACACACACACACACACACACACACACACACACACACACACACACACACACACACACACACCACACACACACACACACACACACACACACACACACACACACACACACACACACACACACACACACACACACACACACCACACACCACACACACACACACACAACACACACACACACACACCCCACACACACACACAACAACACACACACACACAACACACACACACACACACACACACACACACACACACACTGTCTCCTCTCTCCTCTCCTCTCTATGCATGCCAAGCCCCTACCCTGACCTTTTCTGTCCTCAAAGCGTTGGTGCACACACACACACACACACACACACACACACACACACACACACACACATACACACAACACACACACACACACACACACACACACACACACACACACACTGTCTCCTCTCTCCTCTCCTCTCTATGCATGCCAAGCCCCTACCCTGACCTTTTCTGTCCTCAAAGCGTTGGTGCCGGCCAGCCACTCCTGGCTGTCATGGGCAGTGGCAGCGGGGGTCTGCTGCTCTGGGAGAGGACCGCTCCTGGTGCTGCTGTCGGCCTTCTCTCTCGTCCCTGGGGCGCTCCTTCTCAACGCTTCCTCCGCCTTTGTCACATACTCCTGGAAAATCTGCAACAGGAACAAACCTTGTTAATGTTGTAACTGCTGGAGTATTTTGCTGCTGTTGTTGGTGCACGTTTCCTAGCTTACAACATCCTGGGGAGGTTGGTCATCCTTGAATATGCACCCTGATTCACTCATACCCACTCCCACCCCCCACCCCTAAAAATCACTGTGAGATTGAAAGCACACTTTGCTGGATGTGAAGGGGGGCAGGATAGCCTGGTGGTAAGAGCATTGCCCATTGTGCTCATGGTAAGAGCATTACCCATTGTGCTCATGGTAAGAGCACTGCCCATGGTGCTCGTGGTAAGAGCATTACCCATTGTGCTCATGGTAAGAGCACTGCCCATGGTGCTCGTGGTAAGAGCACTGCCCATGGTGCTCATGGTAAGAGCACTGCCCATAGTGCTCGTGGTTAGAGCACTGCCCATGGTGTTCATGGTAAGAGCACTGCCCATAGTGCTCGTGGTTAGAGCACTGCCCATGGTGTTCATGGTAAGAGAACTGCCCATAGTGCTCATGGTAAGAGCACTGCCCATAGTGCTCGTGGTTAGAGCACTGCCCATGGTGTTCATGGTAAGAGCACTGCCCATAGTGCTCGTGGTTAGAGCACTGCCCATGGTGTTCATGGTAAGAGCACTGCCCATAGTGCTCGTGGTTAGAGCACTGCCCATGGTGTTCATGGTAAGAGAACTGCCCATAGTGCTCATGGTAAGAGCACTGCCCATAGTGCTCGTGGTTAGAGCACTGCCCATGGTGTTCATGGTAAGAGCACTGCCCATGGTGTTCATGGTAAGAGCACTGCCCATAGTGCTCGTGGTTAGAGCACTGCCCATGGTGTTCATGGTAAGAGCACTGCCCATAGTGCTCATGGTTAGAGCACTGCCCATGGTGTTCATGGTAAGAGCACTGCCCATAGTGCTCGTGGTTAGAGCATTGTCCATGGTGTTTAAGATCTGACAACCAAGGTTTGACCCCAGGTTCAATCCACAAACCAAGACATCTATTCAAGGGGATTTCCCCCTGAGTTTAACATCAGTGCTGACTCCACTGCCCTGAGAGTCCTTTGGATGAAATTATAAACCAAGGTCCTGTGTGCAAATCTACACAGAACGTCTTGCGCACATATTAAAACCTGTCCTGCCTTAACGAGTAGGCCATTTGTGCAGGTGGGAACAGATTACAAAATCTGCAAAACTGCATACACACAAGTCTGGATGCAAAAAAAACACATGAATGCTCTTTCTATCATTCTTGAAATAAAAGAATAAATAACACAGATAAAACAAGTTAGCATATGTATGATTCTGAGTATGTTCATGTCTTCGGAACCAACCAGACGGTGACATAAATTACAGGATCGTTAACATGTATGTTTGATCTTCTGCTGTGTATAAGGGAATCAAGGCACTAGCAGGCCTGCACTTGAAGTTGACCTGGGAGATCATGAAAATGCCACCCCTTATTCACCAG
>CM060318.1:77185179-77245179 GCA_030674155.1 Stramonita haemastoma
TTCTTTTATATCGGGGATAATGGAATGATTTTAACATGTGTGCACAATGCGTTCATACACAGGACCTCAGTTTACAGTCTCATCTGAGGGCTTTTGGGGTGAGTGGAGTTGGTACTGATATTAACTCCAGAAGAAAAATCTCTTGAACAGATTTGAACCCGGGTCAGCAGATCACAAGGGCATCACTCTGACCACCAGGCTATCCCATCCCAAGGTTGAGGTGTGATGCTGTGCTGTGGTGGATAGGGCTTGGGTTTGTGTGTTGCTCAGTACACACACACACACACACACACACACACACACACACACACACACACACACATGGCACACATCGAAATGAGTGTAACTGGAGACTAGTTGCATGAACAGAATGAGAAGAAGCAATTATATGGTAATGAAGAATGTACTTGAAACTAAGTCATCCAGGACTCCCATTATCTTTGCTTATATCTGTGTACAGACATGTTTGATTTGTAGTGAAGCTGTGACACATGAATGCTATACAATATAATGTTCTGTCAGGATAAGTTTTCTTTCTTTTTCATTGATTGTTGTTTGGAGTGTTCTTAGTTTGTTGGGGGGTTTTAAGCTTACACACACAATCCACATAAATTTCTCCATTTTCTGGTAATGAAGTATTTGCACTCTTTTCTTCATCTCTCTCCAAGACCAACCCCCCCCCCCCCCCCCCCCCCCACCCCCCACCCCCTCTGGCATACCACAGGCATTAGTATTAGAATCAGTCCTGGGTAGCTTGTCTCGTATTTCAAATCATTGCTAGCTAAGTTCCTCACATATTTTTTCCAGGTATGATGATGATTTTATGCATATGCTACACAGAGCCTGTACCTCCTCTGTTCCGTCTACTTCACTGTCTACTCTACCCTCCTGTTGTTTTTTTATTTACACAGCTACCTACACCAACAAGAGCTTGCACTGGATGGGTTGGCACATGCTCCATCCCTGTGATGACTGAACAAATGTGACACCTGTTGGTTTCCCATGTGTCAGACTCACGGCTCATGTCATTTTTCCTCTGAGGTATCTGGTATCACACGTTGAACATTTGCCCTCAACACTAGAAGACTTTTGCAACATCTGCCATGCATCTTTTATTCAAATCAACCAAATCATATCACTTAGTCAAGCTCTTAGTCCTTCGGATGAGACTTTAAACCGAGGCCCCGTGTGCAAACGCACGCAGAACATCTTGCGCACACAGTTAAATCCTGTTCCGCTTTTTGTAAGAGTAGGCCATCGTGTGCCGTGGGAACAGATGACAATATTTACAAAACTGCATACACACGGGGACCGGATGAAAAAAAGCACATGATTGCTTATTCTGTTATCCTCGATATAAAAGAATAAATAAATAAATAAATAAATATAAAGCTCTTTCCTGTGCTACGACACATTTGTGGCCATTATCTATGCACTTGTCATTTCACATCTGAATGTCTGTAACTCAGGGACTGGATGTTTTTGCTGTGGAGATTTGTTTTAAGCTATGTTTATTTTTTCTTTTCTTTTTTCCGCCCTTTCTTTTTGCTAACAGATATTTTGCTTGCAGGAGGTTCAAAGAAAGCTGCAAGAGCCATTTTGAAAAGAAAAGAGAGTGTAGCCCTCTGTTGAAGGAGTTTTGATCTGCACTGGCTAAATCTTATTGCAAGGTCTGGATTGCAGATTTTATACTGGCCATCATTTTGATGGCTCACTTCCATCAGGTCAACTGGATTCACTGTGTGCATGGAGCCTACTAACCCTTTGCACTTTCACTGGAAAGCAGTTAAAACTCTCTAGTTGGAAGTAGTATATAACAGAATTAATCACAGTAGAGATGGAGTTCTACCATTACTACAAGGTAAAGGTGTCCCTATAACCTATGTGGTCATTGGGGAGGGAGATCCTACAAGACCTCAGCTTCTCAGGGGCCAGCATATTGAGGGCTGCGCCCATCTCCTCTCCCTCACTGATTACCTTCCCTCACCCTAAAGAGGGCAGGTACATATTTACGGCTGGGTGAAATGGGGGTCAGTACTGAAGCTAAGGCAAGCTAATGGTCACCCGTCCACATAGTAACCACGCTCAGTGCTGCTTAACCTAAGCTAGAGGGAAAGCAAGTGCTTTGACCACTGAGCTATCCGGCCACTCCCACCACCTACATGAATGTAATTTTTTATGACAAAACTTTGTTTTTGATCCCCCATTTCATTTTAAAATTTAACATTTCCCCATGGGGATGCAGGGGGCCTGTCAGTAAAAATAACATCCCCATCTTGTGAAAATTCAGAGCTAGGAATTCCATCATTTCTTATATCTGCCTTTGTTTTTGTCTTGTTCCTTTTCTTCCTGTCACCTCCTTCATGTCTGCTTTCTGCCTTCTTGGTCCATTCTCCTGCCTTTTTTTCAAGAAATACTGAGAAGATATCAAATTCTCTCCCACGCTGATGTTGGATGAGCTGAGCCTGGCTTGTCAGGCATGTAACAACAGCATAACACATTTTCACTCATATTATGACAGACGACAACAGTAGCTGTATGAGCGTTCAGCAAGATGAAGACTATACACCAAGGCCCTGTGTTTCCCACAGAACTTCTTGCAGACATGTTAAACCTCTTCCACTTTTGGAAGAGTAGCCCACTGATGAAGTGGGAACAGATAACAAATCCTCATGCACATGGGGACTAGATGTGAAAAAAGCACACAAGTGCTTATTTCATTATCCTTAAAACAAAACAAAAATAGACAAAAAAGTAAACACACATGCAGCTGCACACAACAACATTCTCTCTCCCTCCCTCTCTCTCACATAACTTTGAAGATGGGAGGTGGGGGGGGGGGGGGGATATTCCTCAGCTACAGCTCCAAGGTTCAACAAGGTGAAATTTTACATGCAACTGTTTTTACCCTCATGAAAGTAGACTTTTAGATATGAATCCAAACATTTGAAGCAATCCTTGAAAAAGCCTGGTTTTTAAGTTGGTTGGTTTGTTGGAAGTGGGGGGGGGGGGGTTGCCCCCTGCCTCACCCCCCTCCCCTCTGTCAGTCCCCATTTGAAGTGTTAACAACAACATGGCGTGGTGTGTTGTTTATTTATTTTATTTATTTATTCTTTTATATCGATGATAATGAAATAAGCAATCATATGTTTTTTTTACATCCAGTCCCCGTGTGTATGAAGTTTTGAAAATGTCATCTGTTCACACGGGCACACGATGGCCTACTCTTACGAAAAGCAGAACAGGATTTAACATGTGCACAAGATGTTCTGCGTGCGTTCGCACACGGAGCCTCGGTTTATAGTCTCATCTGAAAGACTTTTGGGGGAAGTGGAGTCAGCACTGATGTTAACTCCAGGGGAAAAATCCCCTCGGCCGTGCGCGTGTGAGCGTGACAATACATACAATGCTATGCTAATAACCCATTGTTACGCAAGCAGTGGGCAACACCTTGCGCCTTTCAGTATTGATCTATATTGATTTATGGGGGAAGTCTTAGCGCTGTTTCTGTGTGTGTGTGTGTGTGTGTGTGTGTGTGTGTGTGTGTGTGTGTGTGTGTGAGGTGGTGGGGATGGAGGGTGTGTGACAGAGAGAGAGAGAGAGAGAGAGAGAGAGGAGTGTTTGTGTTTGTGTGTGTGTGATTGACTTACAGAGATGGTGAGATTGTGTGTGTGATAACAACTGAATGAATAAAGAAATCTTCATTGAGGGATAGAATAAGCACACATTGCAATCTTTCAGCATCCAGACTTCAATCAAGAAAAATCAATTTATAAATACTTTAAAAAGAGAGAGAGAATGTTAATGTAAGTGTGTGTGCATGCACATGTGTAAGGATTGGTTTTGTCCTTGATGAAGCCATTGACACTGGGGGCAACGGCAAAGTGAGAGGCTGTATGATCAGTGGCTTTCCCACTTATGGAATTTCACCTTACAGCTTAAGTCATTAGTGATCAACTATGACTCTCTGACTAGGACTAGGAGGCTTGACTTGCACAGTCCTTATGTGCTGCAGCTCTGGTGGCTAGTTGGCCTTTGGAGAACATCTCCAACACTGTCCGTATGCCCTCTTGGCCGAGAGAGTTGGGTAGGGGGGGGGGGGTGGGTGTGCTGTGGGCAAGGCATCTCCATTATAATCAAATTTCTGTCCCATTTTTGAAACAGCAGCTGCCTCCTCTGCTGTTTTGGAGGACATCATCGAACACGACAAACATACAATGGATTGGTTTTGTAACACTTCACTGCTTGTGTGTGTGTGTTTATTTATTTATTTATTTTATTCTTTTATATCAAGGATAATGGGATAAGCACTCATGTGCTTTTTTTATCCAGTCCCCGTGTGTATGCAGATGAATAAATATTGTCATCTGTTCCCACCAGCACACAATGGCCTACTCTTACGAAAAGTGGAACAGGATTTAAAGAATGCACAAGATGTTGTGTGTGTGTTCGCACACGGGGCCTTGTGTTACAGTCTCATCCGAAAGACTTTGGGGGAGAGTGGAGTCAGCGCTGATGTTAACTCCAGGGGAAAAATCCCCTCCAACGGGAATTGAACTTGGGTCGTCAAATTGCCAGCGCAATGTTCTGACCACTAGGCTATCCCGTCCCCTGTGTGTGTGTGTGTGTGTGTGTGTGTGGTGTGTGGTGTGGTGGTGTGTGTGTTGTGTGTGTGTGTGTGTGTGTGTGTGTGTGTGTGTGAGAGAGAGAGAGACAGAGACAGAGACAGAGACAGACAGACAGACAGACAGACACAGAGAGAGAGAGAGAGAGAGAGAGAGAGAGAGAGAGAGAGAGAGAGAGAGAGAGAGAGAGAGAGAGAATAAGAGAATGAATAAATTAATCTTTTTTTTCAAGAGTGACAGATAACCATTCACATACATTTTTTTCATCCGGCCCCTGCCCTGATTAGGGACTATCACCCCCCCAAATAAAAAACAAACAAAACAAACAAAAAAAAACCCCACCAAACAACATCAACATCAACAAATAAAACAAGCAAGCAAAACCCAATGAAAACAAGCCAAAACCAAACAAAAGGAAAGCAGCAACCCCCTCCCCCATAAAAACCACCACCAAGAACAACAAAAGTTCAACCTGTGGTTTAAAACAAAAGTGGTAACAATATTCAGCTACATAATTCCCAACTGGATACGCTGACAATTATTAAAACAAAAGAGATAAATGTGTATTCAGTAAACACATAATCCCCAAATGACCTGAATATAAATGTTGAAACAGATACACTGATTGTAAATTAAGTAAATCAAACAGACTGAAATAGAGAGGATACAGCAGAGGAGAGAGCAACCTAAGCAAAAAAAATCACAGAGAGAGAGAGAGAGAGAGAGAGAGAGAGAGAGAGAGAGAGAGAGAGAGAGAGAGAGAGAGAGAGAGAGAGAGAGAGAGAGGAGAGAGAGAGAGAAGAGAGAGAGAGAGAGAGAGAGAGAGAGAGAGAGAGAGAGAGAGAGAGAGAGAGAGAGCTGCCGCTGTAGTCTAGTGGTTAGGGCATTGGACTCGTAATCTAAAGGTTGCGGGTTCGATCCCAGCTTTCGGCTATGGCGTTGTGCCCTTGGAAAAGGCACTTTACGTCTATTTTCTCACCCCACCCAGGTGTAAAAGGGGGTACCAACCTTGTGTTGGGGGTTAACCCTGCGATAGACTGGCGTCCTATCCAGGGGGAAGTCTATGACTCTCAGTCGCTTAACGCCACAGAAACCGGGATAAGCACCGGCCTGATGAACCTTAGGCTCAGGACAGACTTTAACTAAACTTTGATATATATATATAGAGAGATATAGATAGATAGATAGATAGATAGATAGATAGATAGATAGATAGATAGATAGATAGATAGATAGAGAGATAGAGAGATAGATAGAGATAGATAGATAGATAGATAGATAGATAGATAGATAGATAGATAGATAGATAGATAGATAGATAGATAGATAGATATAGATATATAGATATATATAGAGAGAGATATATATATAGAGAGAGAGAGAGATATATATATATATATATATATCAAAACATTTATATGTATATATATATCAAAACATTTATATCAAACATTTGCACAACAGTGCATATGCATTTTTTATTTTTTTTTGCTTTTTTGTGGGGGTGGGGGGGTGCTGCCTCATCTTCTGTGATGCCCCCGTCGTGCTGTTCCCACGCTGCTTATTTCACCCTCTTAGCTTCAGCCATACCCAGATTCGTTGTCTCATCCTCAGAGGTCCACTAACCACAAGGAACACATCAGTGTCAGGCTTTCATCGAGCCTCCAGCCAGAGGGGCCCTGCACTGCTGCTGGGTCACTTGGGTGGTGTTCAGTAGTGCTTGTTCTGAGCTAACATATGCAGGACACCACCTGCTAAGTCCCTTACAGATGACAGTATAAGTTCAGTCATGGAGCCAGACTGAGTGCATCAACCACTCCAGGTGGCAACCACCACAACATCCCTCCAACGACGTTCCCCTGTGAACCTCCAATCCTAAAGGCTTTGACACAAACTCACCACACGGACAGATGTGTATGGGAAAACCAAAACTGAAATCACCATGAGACCAGAGCAACCGGGGCCACGGAATCGGAAACAATTTTTCTATTGCATGATGATCAATGATGATGAGGACAATATAATGATGCTGTTATGGAAGTGCATATATATGCTTTGAGACTATTTGACGTGAGCTGGGCTGTTCTCTATGATTTCTGTCATAAAATACCCCATCGTCAACCAGGCCCGAAAGATACAGACATCTTCAGTGTTGGTGAGGTAATTTGAGCAACAGTATCAAAATCACATCCATACAGTGGATGAAGCTCAACTGTCTTCCACTGAGCCCACAGCACACTCACTCTGGGTAGGATCCGGCCAGAGTCCAGTGTGTGTGTGTGTGTGTGTGTGTGTGTGTGTGTGTGTGTGTGTGTGTGTGTGTGTGTGTGTGTGTGTGTGTGTATGTGTGTGTGTGTGTGTGGATTCCCTAATCTGTAAGACTGGTGCCAGTTAAACTTGTAAAACACACACACACACACACACACACACACACACACACACACACACACACACACACACACACACACACACACACACACAATAAGCACCACAAACACACACAGTGAGCACACACACACACACACACACACACACACACACACACACACACACACACACACACACACACACACACACACACACACACACATACACACAAACACACATATCAAATCATATTTCTTCTGTTGTTTCACTCCCTGGTTCTAAATGTTCTAACTTAGTTTAATGAACTGTGAAGAAAACGAAACCTGGTAGGAATTACCACAAGACTCTGTGGAAGAAATTACCTAGGGATAAAAGGTAAAAAAGGTAAAGGTGTCCCATAACCTATGAGGTCATAGGGGAGCAAGGCGTCAGGGACCTCACCTTCTCTAGAGACCAGCATATTGAGGGTGGCACCCATCTCCTCTCCCTCGCTGCTTTACCTTCCTGACCCTACAGAGGGTAGGTACCAGCTGGGTGTTCTGGGGGAACTGTACTGTACCCAAGTGTACTGTACCCAAGGCGCGCAAACGGTCACCCATCCAACCGGTAACCACGCTCAACGCTGCTTAACATTGGCTGGGGAAAAGTGAGCGTTGGGATATGACCCATTAAACCCAGCACAATGCACACCACCTAGTACTCACCGTAGGCTGCTTGGTCATGCCATCCTGAGCCTCCTCCAAAGTTTCCTTGAAGCGCCGTAGACTGTACAGGGCTTGCACTTTGCGGTACTTGGCTTTTACATTGCTTGGCTGCAGTTCCAGAGCTGGATAATAAGAGAATTTTTTTTTTTATATGTATGCATGTACACAAATGATATGAATTGTTCTTGTATGCTACACTAAAAAAAAAAAAAAATTTTATGAAAAAGATAGAGGTTTTGGTTCAAAGAATAGACTTTGCTCCACTGAAATTTGAACAGAAACGTACAGTTAACTATCATGGCATTCATCTGTTCCTTGTTGTTTGGTAGGATAATTTATTTGTTTGTTTTTTTGCAACACAGAAGATCACTGAACCAATCTGCAGCACCAATCTATTCACTTCTGTTCATCTTCATACATTACTCTTAAAACAACTTTACTTATCACATACATGATACAGTCTCCTTTCACACACAGAAAGAATAAATTTTTCTTTTTCGTTCCTCAGCTTGAACTCCGAGGTTCACAAATTGTGAGATTTTGCGTATGCAGCCAATTTTGCGCACTATTACCGTAGGCGCATTCCAAAGGATAACTTAGACACGTATGATGTTTTAATCCTGTAGTCATGTTCAGTCAATGAATGCTAGCCATTACACATATTTGCCAACCATTACACATATATCAACCATTACACTTATGTTTCAACCATTACACATAAGTGCCAGCCATTACACATATATATACATGCCAACCATTACATATATACATGCCAGCCATTACGCACATATATGCCAACCAACAGACAAAACAAAAGATAAACAATCTGACTGACCTAACAATGACAGACCCTCTGAGAAGCAAACAATAGCAACGATACAAAGATAAAATAAAGCATGATTTTCTCTCAGGAAAAAAGCGAGTAATGGAATCTGAATAAACATACCTTTCTCTGCATGCCGAAGAGCATCTGAAAACTTGTTCTGAAAAGTAAATGAAAACTGATAAGTTTTACTTGTTTTATCTGAGGACTGAAAAGTATGGTAAACAAAAAATATTCAACAAAATAATTCAACAATACTGTTCTTGCACTAAGTAATGCAAACGCGAGGAGAGAACATGAAGAAAATAAACTGGGCTATTATTTGTTATTTTATTTATTTATTCATTCTTTTATAGCGAGGATAATGAAATAAGCACTAATGTGTTTTTTTTACATCCAGTCCCCTGTGTATGCAGTTTTATAAAATGTCATCTGTTTTACAGCTCAATGATTATCTGTTTATATCTCCCTGTTTGACTGGTGACTTAAAATGTTCTCCTCTTTACTATGTATGATTAGAAGCGAGAAAGAGAGAATGCAAGAGACATAGCGAGAAATTGAGGAAGGCAGAAGTGAGAGTGGAGAGAAGGAAGACAGGGGCTTGCAGCTGGGCTGAGGAGACCGACTGCCTTGTGGTAGAGGATCACAAACTTGTATGTTAGCAGGTTGCAATTTTTTCACCCAAGCAAAATAGAATACTCTGAGTGTGTGTGTGTGTGTGTGTGTGTGTGTGTGTGTGTGTGTGTGTGTGTGTGTGTGTGTGTTGTGTGTGTGTGTGTGTGTGGGGTGTGTGTGTGTGGTGTTGTTGTGTGTGTGTGTGTGTGTGGGGTGTGTGTGTGTGTTGTGTGTGTGTGTGTGTGTGTGTTGTGTGTGTGTGTGTGGTGTGTGTGTGTGTGTGTGTATGTGTGTGGTGGTGTGTGTGTGTGTGTGTGTGTGTGTGATGTGTGTGTGTGTGCGTGTGGTGTGTGTGTGTGTGTGTGGGGTGCATGTGTTATGTATGGTATACTTGTGCATGTGTGTACATGTGTATGTGTGTGCAACTGCTTTCAAGCTTGGCATGTATACATTATTCCATGTCTGCATTCACTGGCCTTAACCATCAAATTTATCCACTGGTCCCCCCATTTCCTCTCCCAAATTACCTATCTCAAATATATAAATATATCATCTGAGTATACTCCCATATATTCATGACACTTTCTCTCCCCCTTTTTCATTTTATAAAAAGATGACCAGAAATGCTGAAAGATAGAAAAAAAAAAGTGTAATTCATTTTGTTTTCGTTTGGGTTTTTTAAAATTATTATTAAAGAACAAAAGTTTACAAAAACCAGAGTCACATCACACACAAAACATAAACAAAAACAGAACATCTTGCACACACGTTACATCCTGTTCCGCTTTTCGTAAGAGTAGGCCATCATGTGCCAGTGGGAACAGATGACATTTACAAAACTGCATACACACGGGGACTGGATGTAAAAAAGCACAAGAGTGCTTATTCCACTATCCTCGATATAAAAGAATAAATCAAATCAAATAAAAAATTAAACACTTGTCCTCTTCAAGATTGCTCCCTGCTATCTCCCCCAGGCATGCGGGACTTACGGTCTTGAGGTAGCCGAGGGCTCCATTGGAGTAGAGGGTGGCCAGGAACTCCTCCTCCACCTCGTGGTAGAAGCGCTCCTCCAGCAGCTGAGCCACAGACAGGGCGTGCCTGTAGTGCGTGCAGGCCTGCGCGAACTGGCCCTCCTTGAACAGGTGGTTCCCTTCATCCTTCAGGTCTTGAATCAGCACCAGCAGTACTGCCTGACCACAGAACGTACACAACTTAATCCCGTTCAATAAATAGAAATAGTAAAAGCAAAGATTCCCACTTTAGCGCTCCTTAGCCTACAAGTGTGACTTTACCATTCCGTAGTTACACAGTGGAAAAACTGAAAATCTTATCTAAAAAAAAAAACAACAACCAAAAACCTTAATCCCCAAAGTCGGAATGCAGCTACCTTCATAGTGAGCTAAAACAGTCGCATGCGCAAAATCGCACCATGGGTAAATCTACTAAATCTCAAAGCTCTAGCTGAGGAACAACAACAACAACAACAACAACAAACTTAAAACTCCCAAATTAGTCAAAATCCATCAGTGTTATTAGAAAAACATTATATGAAATGCTGACTACTGATATGAAAGGGGGGGCGGATAGCCTAGTGGTCAGAACATTGCGCTGGCAATTTGAAAGACCCGGGTTCGAGTCCGGTCGAGGAAATTTTCTTCCTGGAGTTAACATCAGTGCTGACTCCACTCTCCCCAAAAGTCCTTCGGATGAGACTTTAAACCGAGGCCCCGTGTGCGAACACACGCAGAACATCTTGCGCACACGTTAAATCCTGTTCCGCTTTTCGTAAGAGTAGGCCATCAGTGTGCCGGTGGGAACAGATGACAATATTTACAAAAACTGCATACACACGGGGACCGGATGAAAAAAAGCACATGATTGCTTATTCTGTTATCCTCGATATAAAAGAATAAATAAATAAATATGAATTAGGAAAGAAAAAAAAAACAACATCTAATAATGTCTGTTGTGGTCATCTCATTTTTCTGCTATGTCCATCCCTGTCAACATCTTTGCAGTTCATTTGAATCTCAGAACAGAATGAACAAAACCAAAATAAAATAAATAATGGTAAGTTTTGTTTTGTTTCAACTGTTGTTAGAATTTCTTTTCTCTTTCAAAATGTACTCAATCTCCTCTCGGGTGGGTGCAACAGCATGATGAAGAAGGAGAAATAATGACAGACCAATTTCTAATCCTAATGGTCTTGAGGTTAAAAAAAAAACAACACCAAAAAAACAAACAAACAAACAAACAAACAAAAAAGCAATGTTGCTATTTATAGCTGATGCAAACAGATAACTGACAGTGATAAAATTACAGCAGAACTATTTCTATTAATCTATTAAATGTTCAAATAGCCAACTTACCTTATTTGTCTTGGGTTCTTTTCCAGTGCTGAAACAAACAACAATCTTAGTCAGCAAAGCATTTGTTGCAATGTTTATAAATATGTGTCACTTCATGTTCATGAGTGATTAATTCATTATTATCATCATTGGCAACAATGGCAACATATTTTCCTATTTTATCAGTAAATAAGAGACAAGACAAACAGGCAGACAGACAAGGAAGCAGAGAGAGAGAGGGGGGGGGAGAGAGAGAGAGGGGGGGGGGGAGAGAGAGAGAGAGAAGAGAGAGAGAGGAGAGAAGAGAGAGAGAGAGAGAGAGAGAGAGAGAGAGAGAGAGAGAGAGAGGAGAGAGAGAGGAGAGAGAGAGAGGCAAGAGGACAGAGAAGAGAGAAGAGAGAGAGAGAGAGAGAGAGAGAGAGAGAGAGAGGGAAAGAGAGGGGGGGTGGCTGGGGCATACAACAAAAAGAGTGATGGAAAAAGATAAAGAGTAAAACTGAAAGCAGTATTCTTTACATTTAGCTTTTCACTTTTACAAACACTTTCATTCTCTTGAGCACAGTGGGTTTATACCATCATACAAATAAAAAGCAAACACTAGCTCTAACTTTGGTAAAAGTTTTTTTTTTTAATTTAAAAAATAAAAACCTATCTAGAAAAGTGCACACAGACTGTGCAAATGATTTGACTTTTGCTTCCTCTTAATCTCCAAACATGTAATTACTGAGGTTTGTTTTCCTCAAAGCTCTGTCTAATGGTTGTAGCACTTTTTACTCAAATCCATAAACAATCAAACATTCTTTACCTACCTAATAATAATGAATATGCATGACTATCTCAAATCCATAAACTATCAAACATTCTTTACCTACCTAATGAATATGCATGACTATCTCTGAACAGGAAAATTTTGACAATCATGGAATATACTTTCAAAGTTTCAGCAGTACCAGCATTTAAAAAAATTGTCCGACAATGCAATGGATACCAATTACCAGAACAATGTTAAAATATCACATACCCTAATTAAAAAAAAAAAAAAAATTAATATATTTCTTTTTTTTTTTTAATTTACATACCCCAAGTCTTTGAGAAAGGGTCGAATTCGGTCAGTGCGTTTCTTCCTTGTCAGATCTGGGCCTGATGAGGCCATGGCTTACCACAGCATGACAAGAATCACCATGTCTGCAAGTACACAAGAAACTGAAATGTCAAATAACATTAACATTTAACAGCAACACGTCCACGAAGAAAGAAAGATAGCAGACACTCCTTATGCTTGTTACAGAAACTATCTTTGAACGTTCTACCAAGTTTTGGTCATTTTAGCTTCAATTCAATAGTCTTTTATTTTTAGAACTCCATGGTTCACCAATGGTGTGATTTTGCATGCAACTGTTTTCGCCCGCCATGAAGGGTAACCCCATTCCAGCTTTTGGGATGCATGCTGGGTATGTTTGTGTTTCTGTAACCCATGGAACGCCGACATAATTATTACAGGATCTTTAATGGGCTTTTATGAATTATCTTCTGCACATGTATTATGCACAAAAGGAATTAAGGTATTGGCATGTCTGCACTAAAAGTTGACCTGGGAGTAGAAAAAAAACACCTTTGATTCACCAGATGCGCCAAGGTTTCAGCCCATGACTTCATGGACCCATGGGATTGAAGTTGAACGGTCTCCATCACTCAGCTATAGCATCCATCCTACACAGTAATCTGACAATGTTCCTTGCAAATTTATCACAGATGTAAGTGAACTGCATGAGTCTTTCCAGTATACAGGAACCACTTCCTCATAATTGAATTTCGAGACAATTCCACTGCACTGTAACAATGTGGTGCAGATCATGACTGACATTGTGTGACAAAATCATAGCATGTCACTGAACAGTGAGCCAAGCTGGACTTTATAAATACTATTATAGTTTACACTTCCCTTGTTCTTGTTTGATGCTAATATCATAAATATGTGATCTATAGATATCCACCACTGTGATGTGTTTTTGTGAACTGCTAGTGCTATTTGTTAGATTGGAACATTTAAGATAGGGTTTGCATATATATATATATATATATATATATATATATATATATATATATATATATATATATATATATATTATATATGACGTTCTGGAGTGGGAGTGGACACACACTTTTGTTGCTGAACATCAGTAGTTTGTTGCTAAACATTAGTGATGTCTGTGAATATAAATTGTTTGCATGACAGAAGGCAGCAAGCGTAATCTCACCACTACTGCACTTGATGAAAGTTGCCATCAAATCGATTTATATATATTACAACAAAATATCTGTCAAAATTTCGATCGGTCAACACATCAGTTATAAAAAATCCTATTTTCGATTTCTCACAGCGAAGGGAAGTAACTTCGAAATCATTGACTGACGTTTGTAGAATGCCGAATTCTTTCTGCAAAAGTCTTGAATACCCTAGAAATGCGCAGCTTTGCAAGGTTTGACATAGTTTATAGCCACCTTTGTCTGGAAAGCGCATGCCACGTCATGGTTCGCCAGATTCAGATTATCACAATATTAGGTGTGTGTGTGTCACTGTGTGTGTGTGTTTGTTTTTCCTTAGCCTGGGAAGGGGACACAAAACGCGGGCACAAAGCCCAGCAGACACAAACACAGACCCATCAAAGAACAGTAGCAAATGTGATTGTCAAAATCATTAACTCTAACCAATTCATTTAATTCTCATCGACTAGGAGCAACACTGTCGGGTCAAACTGAACATGTACACTTCGATTCACGAGTCTGCGTCCCGCCTGACTGTTGTTTGTAAGCTGTCTGTCTGTGCAGTCGCCAAGTCGGTCACTGTGCAAAACAAAACAGAAACTAATCACATTTTCATTCAGATGGTTCAAGACAAAAATTCATTCATCTTTTGCCAACCTTGTTTAAATCGATCGCTACATCCCAAAATCTGACAGGTTTTTTTTTTCTGAATGCACAATCACTTTTACTCAAACGTTCGGCTAGAACTCTTTTAGTTCTCCAGTGTATCCTTGTGTACGTAGCATCTTTCCACACAAACTTACTGAAATCGCGGCTCTCGGTTGCACCGAATGTTGTGAAGATCAATTTATTTTTTCCACACATTATTCCTGTAGACCCTCATACATGAATTTTAGAGAGAGAAAGAGGGGGGGGGGGATGAGGAAGGGAAGTGTGAGAGAAAGAGAGAAGTGTGAGAGAAAGAGAGAGATGATGATGAGAATGTGTGCCTGTTTTTGTTGTTTTTTTTCAAAGTGTGCAACATTTATTTATAAGAAAATATTTTTGAATTTAAAATGATTAAAATTGACGTTTTCATTGTACACAGCGGCTTTTCTAATCATATGTACTTATGAACAATTATTCTTTATTTTATTTTGTGATTACGTAGATGTGTTTGTGTATTGCGTGTCTGTCTGTGCCTGCGGGTCTTATATATCGGTAGTTGTATGGATTACCGCATAACTATGTTGAATAAACGTGTGTGTGTGTGTGTGTGTTGTGTGAAAATGTCAGATAGGCCTATGTAGGCCTATTGTTTGCACAGAGGGCAAAATGTGTTGATTTTGTATGGTAGCCTACTGGAAGCTCTGTGATGGCATGCATGTGATTCATTCTTTTTATCCTCAGATGATTGGATCCTTTGCTAGTAACCTATAATGAGCCCGTGCCGTTTTAGCTTGCGGGGTTTTTTTTTGTTTGCTTGTTTGTTTGTTGTTGGTTTTGGGGAGGTTATTTTTTTGTTTTTACTGAAGTCAGGAGCCCGTTATATGCTCCCATGGCATTTTTTTAAAAAAATTTGGTTTTTACTTTATTACTGATGTGTTCTCTGTACGAGGTAGGCCTACAAAGGAGTTCGCGAAAGAATCTCATCTCCATTGCCTGTGGCCTTCTTTCACTGTCTGCTGTTACGGTCCATGATTCCACATGCATACAAAAATATGGACATTATCAGGGAACGCATCAGTCTGGTCTTGAAGTTGATGGTAATGTTCCTGTCGTCCCAGAGGACTTTAAGTTTGGTCATTGCAGCTGTGGTCTGGGCTATCCTGGAGAGAATTTCAGGTTTTGATCCTTCATCTAATACATAGCTCCCTGATATTTTAAGCTATGGACAGTTTCAGTTTTCTTACCATCCACAATTATGTCATTGCTAATGCCATTGGCACTATTTGTCATCAGCTGGGTTTTCTTTGCGCTGATTTGCATGCCACATGCTGATGAGACTTTATCAAGGTGATTTACAGGCTGACTAGCTCTTGTTCTTCTCCAGCAAGGCCATGGATGTCATCAGCAAAACATAAGTTTGTGATTGTCCTTCCTCCAATGCTGACTGTTCCCTCATCATTTTCACGTGCATCAGCCATTATTCTTTCTATGAAAACGTTGAAGAGTAAAAGTGCAATAACATCACTTAAAAGAGGGAAGTCAGCAGGAGTGGACAACATTCCATCAGAACTGGTCCAGGCAGGAGGAGAAACCATGATAAAGGTAGACTATTACTTAGCCTACCATCTGCAATAACATCTGGCAGACAGGGGAGTGGCCAACACCTTGCAAGAAAGGCAACTTACAACTCTGCCAAAACTACTGCACCATCAGCCTGACCAGCATGTTAAGAATCCTCCTGAACTAGACTAAAGCCTCAAGCTGAAGAGATCATCAAAGAAGAGTAGGCAGGTTTCAGAGCAGGAGGGAGCACAACCGAATATATATATTCATTTAGCTTTGCGCCCAACAGACGATGCCTGTGATTCACTTAAGCCTAGTAAGCCAATGGGACACCACAAAAAGAATGTGCAATCGGCTTCCTCCACTCTTGTGGTTCTAAGCTTTCCATAGTACGTCACACCAGGCAGGCCAGTTCACTCTATGATGATGTCTACCGTTCGTTTTCTCTTGTCTGCCTCTTGGTCTCCCTCTTTGTCCTGTTCCCTGTAGGACCGTCCTGGCCATTTTAGTGTTCATGTAATGTGCCTGTACCACGTTAGTTTGCATTTATTTTACTGAAGTAGGGAGCGTTTCATACAGCCCCATGGTATTTTCAATTCTGGTTTTCACTTCCTCGATAGTTATCTCATCTCCACTGCCTGTATCCACCTTTCAATGTCTGCTGTTATGGTCCACATAGCACATGCATACAAAAACATGGACATGACCTGGAAACGCAATAGTCTGATGTGAATGCAATAGTCTGATCTTGCAAGTGATGGCAATGTTTTTGCCTGTTCCAGAGGACATTTAGTGGATGAGTTCAAGGGAGAGGTGTGACCCCCCCCCCCCCCCCAAAAAAAAAAAAAAAAAAAAAGCAAAAAAAAAGTTGGGCTTAGGGGGTACAGACCCCTGACGATGAAGTTTGAAAAAATCTTCCTGAAAAAACCCAACATACATGAAAACAATATAAAAAAGATCCCTTTACTGTCAAAAAAAAAAATCAATCAAGAAAAAAGTGGTAGTAGCATTGTTGTATGAGCTGAGGCCTAATGGAAAGTCTTTCACAATGTTTGAGATCATTTGCATGTAATGCACCTGAACATTTTTTCCACATAAGATTGTAGGCTACATACAGGCTTCTTAACAGTATGAAATTCAAAGACTTTTCTAGGAGCTTCTAAAAAAAAATCTAAGGGTGTGATTAATACAGTATTACATTTGTAGCCTGCCCATATTAAGCTCTTTCATTGATTGCCACCCATGTGTGTGTGTGTGTGTGTGTGTGTGGTGTGCGTGGTGGTGGTGGGGTGTGTGTGGTGTGTGTGTGTGTGTGTTTTTATATTATATTCTTGTATATCGAGGATAATGTATATATATATATATATTATATATATATATATATATATATATATATATAATATATATATATATATAAAATTAAACACATAAACACATTCATGGGTGGCAATTAATGAAAGAGGTTAATATGGGCAGGCTACAAATTGTGTGAGTGTGTGTGTGTGTGTGTGTGTGTGTGTGTGTGTGATTTTATTTCGAGCATAATGAAGTAAGCACTCATGTGCTTTTTTTTTACATCCCGTCCCCGAATGTATGCAGTTTTGTAAATTTTGTTATCCGTTCCCACTGGCACACAATGGCCTACTCTTACGAAAAGCGGAACAGGATTTAACGTGTGCGCAAGATGATCTGCGTACGTTCGCACACGGGACCTCGGTTTATAGTCTCATACGAAGGACTTTTGGGGAGAGTGGAGTCAGCACTGATGTTAGTTAACTCCAGGGGAAAAATCCCGTTGAACGGGAATCGAACATGGGTCGTCAAATTGCGAGCACCACTAGGCTATGCCGTCCCCCTGTGCGTGTGTGTGTGTTTGTGTGCGTGGCGTATGGTGTGTGTGTGTGTGTGTGTGTACATTTTGGAAATGGTTAATATTCTTATCAACTGGAATCCAGTAAAAAAAAAAAAAAAAAGAAAAAAAAAAAAAAAAGTCTTAGCAGCAATGCAGAGTCATTGCATAAAATTTGATTCAATACATATTCTCCACGTCTCTGGCTTTTTATGGACAAGCAAAGTTTGCTCACTAGAATTCGATCTAGCATGTTTTGGTAGTTTTCTGCTGCCCAACTTATTTGTTCCTTAGCTAGAGCTTCAAGAGTCACCAATGGTGGGATTTTTGTATATGTGATCAACCGAGGTAGCTGCATTTCCAACTTTTGGAATATTGTTTAAACCAACACCGGTGTGCATGTTTTTTGTTTAAAAGTGTCTTCCATTGATACCCAGTCTTCTGAAAGGCAGAATGGGTTTAGCATGTGTACAAGGTGTTTTGCATACGTTCACAACACGGGGCATCTGTTTATTGTTAACTCCGGTGGAAAAAATCTCAATGGTGGCAGCTTGGGACAGAAGCTTCCAAATTGCAAGCACAATGCTTTGAACAAGGTTATCCTGCTTCCCCCCCCCCCCCCACCCCCAAATAATCATGCTCCCAGTTTCCACTCAAGATTTGGGTAGTATGAACTGCAAAGAGACTTTACACAGAATGAAGAATTTATTTTTGTACTTTAAGTATAATGGATTAAGGATTTATGTGTTTTACATCCATTCCTAGTGTGTATCAGTTTTGTAAGTTTTTGTCATCCATTCCCAGAAGAATGGAGTCTTCAGCACACATTTAAAAAATATTAGCAAAGATGGCAATGAATCATGAAGAATGAGAGCAAACTGACATGGATGGAAATGTGAAAAATCTGAAATAAATGAACTAAACTATGTTAGTGTCATCACACACTGCTGTTAACTGAATGGATGTTTTCTCCATGAAGGTGGCAAATGAAATCATTTTTTGTATGACATGAAGTTTTGACAATCTGAGATCGAGTTAAATGTTTCACTGAAGTGAATGGATATGAATGACTCATAGTGTGCATGTCAACAATTGCAATGCTGGAAAAGAAGGAAACTGAAGAGAGGGTAGTATGGAATGGGAAGGGGGGAAGGAGTATAACAATATGAATTAACACATGACACACACACGCGCAACACACAATGCCAACAAAAAAAAGCATACATGATCCCCAACTAGTGAGCGAGAAATAGAAAAAGATTTTTTTTGTGATTTACAATGCATGTATGTGGACAGAATTTCCCAAACATTGCTGAATAGTGCACTCAACATACTGGTGATGATGTAAAGGACTGGCATTGGCTGCAAAGTTTGGTTTCAGTATGGCTTTTCAATGGCTGAATGAAACTGCATGTCTGCGCTAAACTGCATAAAAAACCTGTCGGTCATGCCCTGTTGGATGTAATGGAAACAGTCCTCTCTCATGGATTTCACTTGCAGTGAAAAAAGCTGTTCATTTCACAATGATAAACTTATCACTAGCAATGAAAAAGAGACATGGATAGCATAATGAAAAGAGTTATGTTTATGAGAGAAGGTGTAATTGAATGCTTTACATTGTCATGACTTTAAGACACAAAAATTGTCTCAGAAAAACTGTATCCAGTAACTACAACATGCATACAATAAAAGACGCATCAAAACAAGAAAGATGCTCCATTGTTTTATTTATACATTTTATACACTCAAGAAAGGTAAGATAGAAAACAAGCTTTTGGGATGTGTGAATTCATTTTACACATAATTTCTCCCAATGTACAATGGGAACAACAAGCACACAAATGTTATTGCTTTGGTTTTTCCAACCAATCGGCAATTTCACCTGTAACAACACTTGTTTTACTCTTGCCCATCCGCTGTGAACATACAAGATGGTATGAACAAAATCATGAAAGGCAAATTAATTTTCCATCCACTCTCCAAGTAATTCCCTTACATCAACTGTGTGACCAGAATTTAGAAGTGATTTTCAGAGTATGTGGCACAGCAATGTCGATTACACTATTTACTCATGAATGGCTCTCGCAAGATGTACTCCTCAGATCACCTTTCTGTTGAAGCCCACTTACCACACACAATAAAATGAATGGATAAATTGATTAAAATTAGTGACTACATGGACAGTTTTCAAAGAACACAGTGAAGAAAGAGTCCACCAGGATGTTTTTCCTAAAAAAAAAAAAAAAAAAATCCCAAAGTATGCAACCTTCAAAACTACGCTAGTTTCGTCATTCTTCCTCACCAATAAACTGCTCCATCATGGAGTCATTTGGGCTGAATGAGGTGTGAAACCAAAGCATGGCTATAGCTTGCTGGAATGATAAAAAAAAAAAGTGACAAGAGTTGGTAGCCAGTGAGAATAAAAGCAGGTTTAGCAGGAAAGAGGATTGTAACATCTACACTGGCACAGTAAAAAACAACAACCCTGACTTGAATTTTTTTGTGCAAAGTCACATCATCATTTATTTCATACTGGGGGTTTCAACAAGTGTGAACTCATCAATACATCATTTCACCAATTTTTATTAAAAGCAAACACTGAAGGTTACTTGCCTGGACAGAAAACCAGGAGTTATAGACTGTTTCTACCTCCAGAATCTGCAAGAATCTAAAAATTTCAAGGATACCACAGGCATACCTAAATAACCCTGAATTTTATCAGCAATCTCTTAAGAGCCAAATCCCTGTCTAACGTTTTGAAGTAAAGTGGAAGGAAGACCCAACCATGCAAGATGCTACTACTGACTTGCCCAGTCGAAAGTATTATCAAAGCTTTTCTCCTGTTAATACCTTATGACTTTACAAGTATGATAGTACACGCATCAAATTTTCTCACTTTTTTCTTTTTGTTCTCTTTTTCATCAGTCAATAAACTTCAATTAAAAACAAGCTGTTAAATCATGAATGCATGTTTTATCAAACATCTGAGCGGTTTCAGTTAATCCTTTTATCTTGAATGTTCTCAGAGTTTGTATTTGATTGTTCAGGAACAATTACTGAATTTCATCAGCAGAAAGCTATAGGCCTACAAACTAACTATCACACTTTAGACTTTCTTGCATGCTTTGTTCCCATCTTGATATCTGATTTTGAATTTTACTACCTGTCATGCTTAAGTCATTGTACTAATATATTCTATGACAAACACTAAATCACTGACATAAAATACCAATACTTATCCCTGTAAGCTTAAGTTATGAAATTTTCTGGTCTTGGGGCACTGACAATGAACTGCATATAGTTTCTGCACACACTATAGTTAGCTACTATCCTGGGTCACCAAGGCCTGTCACTGTGTCACACAGAGACTGAATGCAAGTTTTAAGGATGCACATGCTCCTCTGTGTGCAAAGACAAATCTTTTTGTCATTTTATGACAAGCAAGCTTTGTGCTCATTTCAGTTTGATGCACCTGAAAGGGAAAATGATTTTTTGGAATATTTTTTTACTGCTGCCTAGGAATAAGATTAGGAATGAGACAGCTTTATAGTCTTAAAAGGACAGAATATATGAAATATTGAACAATGTCAAATGTCTAACAGTTCACTTTTTGTTCTCTTTTGAAATCGACCTCACAAAAGGCAACTCACACAGCTGTGAAAATGTCAGCTATAAAAGCTTGAACTGCTATCCTGTGACTCTAAAGACAAACAGCTCATTCACTCAGAACCGATCCATCCAAAGGAAAAAACATCATCAAAAATCATCACTGTTCACATTAGGTGGGAGAGTCCCTGCATTACGAAGTTAAGGCAACAGCCACAAAAACACACCAACTTCTGCTTCTGGGCTCAGGTGACATGACCACACACAACATTCCAAGTGAGTTGAATTTTCTGTACAAAAACATACTGGCATTTTCACAACAGTGTTACTCTGAGCTATACCTTTACACAATCACCCTTCTATTTACAAAAGACCAGACAAGTTGTTGATTGTAAACTGGCAACAAACAGGTCAATACTGTCAATCTGCCAACACATACACACACACAACATCCATGACCAGAACTTGATAAAGTCATCTGTATGCCAGCAATGCCTGTGGTTTGGTTGACATTTACAGCACATAAAACCATTTCAGATGGTGAAATTAAGTTAATCTCTTCATTCAATTCATTCTCAGATACACCAAAATGCAGTGATAATAGAAGCATTCATATTTGTTTGACCATATTCTTCCAAACACAGGTGGAGTATGACTTCTACTTCTTCCTGTCAATCATGCAACCACAGACTGCCTCTCTGATGCTGAAAACAGGTAACAACCTCAGGATTTCTCATTTATGGATTACACACACATTCATTCCCTCACACACAGATTTGAATGTTTGCTTTACCACGTGTTCTAATATTCTTACTCTCATTCACTTTCACCACAGTCTATCTACGATCATGTATACAACTTATCCACATGTCCCCACAGGAAATACCAAGACCTGTTTGACCTTTCAGAAATGACAACAAAGCACAAATGCAGACTGGCGCACACACACAGATCCACCCTTCCTCCTTAGACATGACAATCAGGTTCCAGCATGTTGGACAGGAGTGGAAGAAACATAGGCAGTTGGGTGAGTGCTGCCCACAGGACACTGACTGCTGCCACATGGCCTGCACCCGCTGGTCCCACAGAGATCACACAATCCACATCCTTTGGCACTTTAGAGGGGGGCAGCCTGCTCATTTCCGTACATGCTTCGATGAGCCAGCTCGTGCAGTGTCTTCTTTGGAGGCACTGCCTCGTCGCAAACCCGAATTCATCTGTCCCATCAGGGGGCCCTGCTGCATGGTGGTGACCGACATTCGGGTCATTTCTCGCTGCATTTCTGCGCCCGTTGGGATACCTCGATGCAGGCGTGTGCTGGTCCGTCGCTCCCTTTCTCGGGAAATGGGGCGTGGGGATGTTGCTGCAAGAAACAAACCAAAAACACACTTTTGTCACATAGGTTGGCAAGGGTTCTTGACATGCACCAACTTTCACCCATACAAAACACTTATCAACTTTTCAGCAACTAAAATTCATAAAAAAAACAACACAGCCTGCTTCATGTGCATGGTCAAATTTTACTGTACTATTTCATGGTGTAATGAATTCACGGTTTAAAATCCCAACTGGTTTTGTTGGGAGGAACTGTCATCTCAATGGAATGCACAATATTTTTTTCCTTCCCTTTCTTGAGTAGGAGTTTGATTGTAAATGACTGTGAGCTTGGGTAATTTTGCCAGAAACTATTCAACAGTCCCACATTTTTTCTGATGACTGCATATTCTGTGCACAGACTCTCATCAAAAGAATAGTACCTGGAAAACCACTCATGGCATAGAGGGAAAGAATAAAAAATAATAAAAACAGTGTATTAAAGAAGATTTGAACAAGACAACTGTCAATTCCAAAACAGGTCTTACCTGTAACTCTACGAATGACAAAGATTTGACTGGAAAATCTGTCACTTTCAAAAGAATTAAGTTATCTGTGGAAATCCCATTTGGATCAGAAATTTGTCACTCTAAAAAAAAAAAAAAAAAAGGGGGGGGGGGGGGGGGGGCAAAGGTGTTACTGGTACCTGCAACACTCCCATCTTTTTGTTCCCAGTTTAAAAGAAAAAAAAAAAGAGTAAAAATGTACAAGCAGATTTCAGACAATTCTGGAAGGTTCCATCAGAGATCCAGGACAGACTGCAAACAGTAGCCAAATCTGAACCAGCAACCAACCACACAGCAAGTTTTCTATCACATTCACATGAGCTGGAGATGTGTCAGAAGGCTGACCGATGACCAAGTAGTTCAGTGATTGTCTGATGCGTCCATGAACACCTGTATCTTGAATTGTCCCCTGTCCCCCATCACCCTATCTCACCTAACCTTTTCCCTACAGGTAACCTGCTATTAGGGCAACCAACCAGCTACTACCCTTCTCTACATATCACCCACAACTGGGTTACAGAAGCATACAAATGTGCACAGTGCACCTGTACAGGGAAGAGGGGTTCTCTCCCTTAACATATAGGTAGTGTTAAACTTCATAGTTCAGCACAGTTTCACTTTTCCCTTTAGAGAGAGAGAGAGAGAGAGAGGTGTGTATGTTTCTCACATTCAAGTGCACACATCCAAGTGTATTGTGTGTATGTGTAAATATACGTATGCAATATGCATGTTTGTACACATTCGTCTTGATGAAGGATTATCCTTGTGATCCAGAGCTGAACTGACACATCAGGGCTATCGTCATGGCTGAAAACATTCCACAAACAAAAATGCATCAAAAACCTATTGGCTTATATTAACCAGTCCTACAGTATTACATTTCATCTTGAAGACACCTGCAAAAATACCCAGAAGAATCCCCCCCCCCCCCCCCCCACACCTCACAAGAAATACTATTTTGGAGAAACAGACTTACAATGTAAGTACAAGGATGCATCTGTAAGCTTACCTGTATCATAAGGACCAGAGCAGGGAAATCCCCCACCCTCCCCCAACCAACCATGTAACTTAACATCACCAAACCGAAAATAGTCACATTGTAGAACACTTCACTAAAGCACTTAAACTGGAAGAAATCATGATAAACAAAGGAAACAAACAAAAAAAAAGAAAACCTCAGCAAACAGGAAACTAAAAAAAAAAAAAAAAGACAATGATTAACTAAAAAATAAGTATTAAAAAAAAAGATCACAGACACAATGATAAAACAAAAATTACACAGTATTTCTGCACATTTTTCACAGGAAAAATTCACGAGTAACAATACTTAATTTTTCTACTTAGTTAACTGCTTTTTTTCACAGCATTTAATACTTCAATCTTGTATTAACAGCTTATTCTGCCCCAAACCCTTTTGACCAACTTGTTTTTTAAAAGTAAAAAACACAATCATTTAGAGTTTTTCATTAATTTAAATCAAGTTGTGTATTGAATCAGATATTGAAAGAGCTGGTTTTGTTGGACAAGAGAATAACAACCCCCCCCCCCCCCCAACAATTATTATGCATGTTGTTCACTTGAAATTCCTCCATTGCAATTTATGGTTTCAATTAATAAAATTTAAAAAGTGACTGCACAACGGAGTTATATGATAAAAAAATGTTTCTGGCTGAGTGCACTGTAGTTATCTCACAAGCCACTGATTTCATCACATATATATGCTTCTCAACCAGTTCTAAATCAGGAGTGAAACCACATGCATAATAACTAGACAGTTAAGTTGTTACAAACATTTTTTTTAAAAAACAAACTTCATCATCTATCAATTCTGACAGTTGCTCGCTCAGTCCTACTGAGTCTTGTTCTCGGTTCTCTATCAAAGAGATTAGCAGCCAAATCAAGTGACAGAAAGGCTATACTTCAGGAGCTCACCTGAGCAGCTGGAGAATGTCTGCACTCAAAAATCCCTAAATGAGATTTCTGGCACAAGGCAGACAATGTTGATGTACCAGCTCTTGCTTGGTAAGAAATTATTCCCCTTCCTCAGTCTCGAAGTTAATCACGTAGACATTCTTATCTTTATTCATTTATTCTTTTATGTCAAAAGAAAAAGGAAGCAAGGAAAGAATAAGAGGCAGAGAAAAAGAAAACAAGACAGAAAAGAAAAACAACAAAACCCAATAAACAAACTAGGATATCAACAATGAAAACAGAATAGAAAAGCACAGTAAACAAGATCATGAACAAGATCACTATGTTTATTTGCATGATTTTCTCTCCAAATAAACAACAGACATTTCAAATATACCATAAAGCTTCAGATGGCCATACATACACACACATCACACTCAATCTGTAGCCAGTGTGCACCATGTATCAAGCTTGAACAAACATTTCCTTTACCACTTCCTTACAAACAGAAATGGTATCAGAAAAAAAGGCAAGAAATAAAGCAGTACTTGATCCTCTACTACTTCCAATGAAGTGGCTTATTACATGCTACCCTTTTGATGAAATACTATACTCGGATGAATGTGATAGTCTGGTTTTTTAAAAACTGACATAAGGAGTAAATGGAACTTGCTTTCTCCCTGTGTGCATTTATGTGCAAGCCTGTGCATACACACAGACACACAAAACCACATCTCATATGCATACTGCTTGCGAAAACAAGAGCATGCAAGCCTACTCACTCTGGCATACTTGCCACTCAAGACAAATCACCAATGAGACCCTGACAAAGCTGACGGCCAGACCAGTTGATCAATGCATTTTAGATCTTACAAATAAAACACACAAAAAAAAGAAAACCAAAAAAACAAAATTAAACAAAAAGCCCCCCCCCCCCCCCCCCCCCCCCCACAAAGCGATGAGAGTTCCAGTTTACTTGACATGAACAGAAACTCAAATGATTTGTATTTGTGACATAGAATCAAGGTAAGTGCAGTACTGACAAAACAAAATGTGATCACAACAATTTCAGGCAGTTGTTAAGACTGCAAAAACTACTCGGGGAAAACCCCACAGAAATCTGGATACTTTGCCTCATAGCAACAAAGAAAAAATATCAGAGGCACAAGAGAAAATGAATAAAAAAAAAAAAATTACAAAACAAAAAGAACACAATCAAAGGAAAGAAAAACAAAACTGTTGAATGAGCACTGTTACAAAAACTTGAAAGATGTGATGCTGCAAAACTGGATTTTAAAAAGAAAGATCAACTATTGACTAATAACTATATCTATCAACCACATTTCCTCATGTAACCTGAAATATTTTTGAGAAGATTGTGTTTAATCTTTGGATTTTCATAACATTAACTGATTGGATACACCAGTGATAAAATCAGAGAGATATATGGTAAAACTGTTGGTCATAGATCAGCTCAATGACCATCTGATCTCACATCTCCAAAATAAGTTGGGATCATGGACGTGTCTGGTCTATTTGTGCTCAGATGAGTTTACAGCTGTAGTACAAATGATTCACATTTGTGACGCTCCACCATGAAATGAGTCGCTTTGCACCTCACCCACTTTTCTGCCAAGAGCCATTATAGGCAGGTGGGTGTCAGGATTTTGATTTCAAGATTTTGATTGACAATCATACTCTAGCCACTATTCTACCTTGTACTGAAATGCTGAGGTGTAATTTTGTTTCCTTTCACTTGAAAACGTGTTTAGAAATACCCCAGCTCTCATACTGACCACCTATTATGATGCTAACCATGTCAATTTCTCATTTTGCCACTTCCTGCAGTCTACCATTTTAATTTGATGTAACTTTAAATAGAATTGTTCCATTTTCAATCCTTTTTTTTTTCTCTCCATTGAATAGCCTTTTAAATTTTTTAAAATTTTATTGCAGATTAATAACATATCAATAACTAAAAATTGACCTCTGGTGCTATGCCACACATTATGCGGTGGAGTGTCACATTTAAGAATCAGAAGAGTCAAAAATGAAAAAAAAAAAGCAACACAAAATGCAAAGGGGGAAAAAAATCTGTATAGACACCTGCCTTGTCTAAACACTTAAAAAGGGGCAATTTTGAACAAAATGAGAGACACAAAAAAAGCAAAATAAAAGTCCTTGCCATCAGTCCTTTGCTATCTTGCTATTTAGTCACTTACAAACTTGTTTACACTTCACGCTATTTTGCTATTTACTCAGTTTAGTCACATTTACACACCTTGTTTACACTTCATGCTTTCTTGCTATTTAGACATACTTACACACCTTGTTACACTTCATCAGTCTCCATTTTCCCCCACATTCTTGAAAAGCAAAAATTGTACACACTTGCACAAAAACTGACATTATATATATGCATGCACATATTAAAATCCATCCATATGGAGTATACATAATTTACAATAACCAGTGCTCATAAGATTATAGATCTGTGCCATAAAATTTGAAACAAAAATGACAAAACATTTGCTATGAATGTGGATGTACACACTGAGGCACACCCAAACACATCTATACCACAGCACATTGCAAACTCCCGCTCATGCCCACAGATTAAACACCTTATTTTTACTATATATACAAACTGCAGTCATAAATGCAAACATCCAACTTGTAGATATTGTACACTTGTTCAATCACATATCAAGTTGTTTACAGCCCAGCTGACTATTAGGGCCATATTAGGGCTGTCTCCATGCTGAGCCAATAAAATTTTAACATAGTCACTCCACTGAAACTTTTTTTCTACACCAAAGCTCAACAGATTTGAACAAACAAGCCCATATCTCAGGTTTGAAAAAAAAACAAAAAACCCAACAAATCAACTATATAAAATCCAACAAAAATCAAAAGTCCCACCTGCAAAAGAACCATTTCAAAAAACAAAACAAAACAAAACAAAACCCCCATTTAGCCACATTCACTGATTCAGACAAATAAGACTAGGCTATGCTTGATTATCACCATCATGGTACTAAACATTGTAGTGTGTGTGTGTGTGTGTGTGTGTGTGTGTGTGTGTGTGTGTGTGTGTGTGTGTTGTGTGTGTGTGTGTTCAAATTCATTTATCGTCTTTTGGATTTGAACACACACACACACATACAATGTTTTGTTTGTGTGGTGTGTGTGTGTGTGTGTGTGTGTGTGTGTGTGTGTGTGTGTGTGTGTGTGTGTGTGTGTGTGTGTGTGTGTGTGTGTGTGAGAGAGAGAGAGATAGAGATGAAGAGATGGAGAGAGAGAGAGAGAGAGAGAGAGATGGAGAGATGGAGAGAAGAGAGAGAGAGAGAGGAGAGAGAGAGAGAGAGAGAGGAGAGAGAGAGAGAGAGAGAGTGAGGAGAGTGAGAGAGAGAGAGAGAGAGAGAGGAGTGAGTGAGTGAGTGAGTGAGTGAGAGGAGAGAGAAGGAGAGAGAGAGAGAGAGAGAGGGAGGAGGAGGGAGGGAGAGAGGAGAGAGGAGAGAGAAAGGGGAGAGAGAGAGAGAGGAGAGGAGAGAGAGAAGAGAGAGAGAGAGAGAGAAACAGAATTTTTAATTAAGCATAAAATATACATACCAAAAAGCCATATCAGCAAATAAAAATGCACTAAAAACAGTTAGCGCTCCTTCCAATTTTACAATATCACTTTCTGATCATCAGAGCAAAACATTTACATTTGCAGCAACTTAACTTCTTGTACACATGTTCAACTGTCATACTTATCAGTGATAAAAGCTATTGTAGAATAATCATACTCACAAGTACTGAACCCACAAACGCTTTATTTGCAAGCACTGAGCTTGCAGTGTACTGGTACAATGTTCAATTTTGCAAGTATTCAGCTTGCAGAATACAACGGTTGAATTTTCAAGTACTGACCTCATGACATTAGAATACAATGTAATAGTTTTGAACACATAGAATATATTCATTTCAATGGCAGAGAAAATGTCTGAATTAGAAAACAAACTGATAATAATACTGTTGACACTTAATCTAAACAAAAACTCTGACAATTTTGCCCAGAATCTGTTGACAGACATTTGCTCTCTGGGGGGTGAGATGCAAGTCTGGCTTTCAGATGGGGAAAAAAGAAACAACTCCTTCAATACACACTGACAGCGAAGAAAACTTTTTGTGTGTGTGGACAGAATAGTACTTTATGGAGCACAATCAGAAAATTGTTTTCATACAAAGAAAAGCATTACCCACTGAAGAACTATGACCTTATACAATAAGCGACAACAGTAATGCCTTTTACTTTTAAAATGCATAGGGGTCTGATATATATAGCCATAAAATGGCCAGGACTTATTGAGTTTCGAGTTCTCTACAGACAAGAACAAGAACAACAAGGACCAATGAAACTGGAAGTATTAAACTTGAATGTGAGCACTTCCAACTTTTGAAAATCACATAACATATTGCTATTTTACAATATTCACTTAAGACGTTCACTTGGCTAAAAAGTAAAGCATTAGTTCAGGGCTTGATGCACGCAGAACATCTTGTACACACATTAAAAACCCCTTCTGCCATTTGGAAGAGAAGGCCATTTCATGCTAGTTGGAAAAAAACATGCACACAGGTGTTGTGTTTAGATGCCATCCCTGGAGTTGGAATGTGGCAACCTATTTTGATGTTTGGGGGACTGTGCATCACAAAATTCTCACCATCCATAAACCTCCAGGCTCTAGCTGAGGAATGAAGAAAAAAGAAAAAAGAATTTTCTCATTCTTCTGGGTACATTTTTTTCCCTTACGGTTTTTGTGACGATCAAAAGAGATTCTTTCTATTCAGTTTGTTTAATCAACATGACATAGATGAACTGATAAATAAAGGATGAAATTTAATTCAAATTGGCAAAAGAATCTGCCAAGGACATAGCAAGATTTTTTTTTTTTTTTTTTAAAGAGACTTTCTCATAATATCAGATCCATTCAAAACATCAATGTCATCTTCAAACTGATATTACTGTTGTCAACAATATACTGCTACTACTTACTCAATAAGTAGGCTATACAACCAACAGAAGAATGTGAGGCAAGACACTTCCAGGCCATTTCCATCAAACATACCCCGATGATTAATAGCTCTAGTATTTATGCAGCACAGTCCTGGGTAACAAAATGTATTTAACATATCTTAAAGCATTTAGTCCCTCCCGTCTGGTTAATGCACCCCCCTCCCCCGCCTTTTTTTTGGTTTTGTTTACATGATTAGTAAACCACAATGACAACTTGTAATATTCAACTAAACAAACCCCAACTGTTGCACTAAAGACTTCCAAAAAGCACCCCCCACCCCTACCCCCCGCCAAAACCATTCAACAAGTTTAGGTCCATACAAATCAAGCATGTTAAATCCAACACTGCATGTTGCAGCATTTTAGGATTATTTCCATACCTTTTTTTTTTTTTATCTGTCTGAAATGACCTGCTTGTAAGAGACCGAAAAATTATGACAATTACGAAAAGAATGCAAGAGTGAAACTTCATTCTTGCCTTCATACAAGCAATTTCAACATCAGACAATGGCTTCGTTTCCTGACCTATAGCACAAAATCAACTTTCACAACCATGAAATGGGGCAAAATACTCAACCAGACACACATTTCTAAGTCCTTTTTTCCCCGCATGTCTTACTCCTCATATTTCTTTAATGCCTTTTCAATGTGCCGGAAGTGAACTTTTCCAACCAATAGTCCTTGACCAGTAATGTTATCTGATTCTGTAATAAATCATCCCCCAACAATATATAACTTCTTTATTGCTCTGGATCACAGAAGGAAAATTCAAGCAATCTGCAAGTCAAGTGCAGAGTTTTTCTAAAGCAATGCTTTTTTTTTCAAAATGCAGATACCATAATTTAACAATAAGCTGAGGAAAAAAAAGTAAAAAACTGCAACAGATGACATACCAGTTTGTTTGTTTATACTGACGAGAAATAAAAAGGAAAATAAACAGCAACAATACACACCCTTCTCCCTTTCTAAGGATGTTCAGGGATTACATCCCCCTGCCTATTTCATATGCTGAGGTTTTAAACTGATGTCTGCTGGTTTAGGTTATGAACAAAGTACAAACTTCTTTTTTTCCTGGACAAGTTTCATGCTTTTGGTGGTTTTTCTGTAGAGGTGCACAAAAATGTGTACATCTTTTATCTTTTCTAAGCGCATGTGTAAGCTTCAAGTATCATTGTACAGTCCCCTCCACAACACATACCTCCTCATCCACACAAACACAGACCTCAGATACGTCCTCTTTTCACAACTGTATCAGCAGGAGAGATTTTGTTCACCATATCAATTAGAACATGCAAAGAGATCAGCTATTTGAGGCTCTGAAAGTTTATCCAATACTGAGATAAGGCTTGGGTTTACAGTACTACAAGGCTATATTTGGTGTGGGCATCAACACTGATTATTCCACAAGAGTACTACTGTTTGTCCTTAACACTTGTACAACCAACCAAACTTTGACCACCACCATCATTCCCCCGTTCACCCACCCAAAAATACCAACCAATCCCAAAAATCTGAATCTGCTGATATCACAAGACACACCATCCACAAACAAGTTCACATCAGTTCATAAGGTGGGTTTCACAACTATCAATTTCAATGTATGTACAATTTTATTGCCACAAAAAATGTATAATTCTCATGAAAGGATATTCACCGAGTTCAATCCTTCATGCAACCAACCATTCACACCGAATTCATTACACTTGTTCTCAATGATCTGTAACCAAAAAAAACCATGACACAGCTCATCTCAGGCACTGACAACAGCAAATCCCAAACCCACCTCATCCTCTTATCTGACTGTCCTAGGTCACACACAAAGCAGAACGTTGACTGACTTTAAACGCACACAGAAATCGAGTTTGACAAGGAAGACGCATGCTGATTTGACCAAAAGCAACCCAGAAAAAAAGAACATCTCCCTCAGAATCTATTTTTGTACTTATCTGATCAGTCACTACCTTTAAAAAAAATTTTTTTTTTTTCAGCCAACTTTTTAAAACTTAAAACCAGGACCCCTTGCCAACCAAGGCTGAAAACACTCACCACTGAATGCCACAGCTGACAAACTTTGTTGTGGACCTAAAAAGAGCCTGACAATATCCTTTTTAAATATAGTGGGCATTCTCTTTGTTTTGAATATTCTGATACATTATTAATGTATTATGTAGCAGTCAAGACCTTTGATTCTCTGTATGAGAACACATCATCAAAGACATAACCACCTCCTCAGTTTTCATTTAAAAACTTTTTTTGGGGGGGTTAGTCCTCACACTGTCTTAAAAATTGCAGTATGATGAGAAATAAATGAAAAGGATTTGCCCGTTTCTTTGTTAAACTGCTTTTTGGGTGGCTTTAACAATAGTTCACTTACATGAACATTCTAAAGGGGGGCAGGGGCTACGAAAATGGTCAACTAAAACTGCTATGATTAATGATAAACTTTGCTTTATTCTCCCACCCTCCACGATTAAACTTTCTATGTTTTTTTTTTTAAACGTTACATGCCACAACTCTCTTGCCAAGACTACTGGGGACACTTGAGGGATCAAGCGCAGACAGATGAAGAGCTGGATGCAGGACATCAAAGACTGGACCAGCCTTGACATGGTGCTGTTGCTGAGAAAGGCTGAAGACAGATCAGCCTGGAGAACATTGCTGACCATGTCCCAGCTGATGACCATCTTCATCAAGGGGCTACCAATGCTGATGTTGTAACTGTTAGTCTCTGTGAGAAAACTGAACTGAAATCAGGCTCTCAATTTGGAATGCAACTACCTTAACGGTTGGCAGGAACAATAACAACAAAATAAAGAAAAGAAAAGACTGTCAATCTTCTGTCTTCATTGGCAATGTTCTCAAGATGTAAGGAGCACGGCATTTCATTTCATCTATCAGCTCCAGAATAAAAAACAAAAACAAAACAACAAACCCACCAACAACAACACAAAACCCCATTAAAAATGATGAACAGACAAAAGGTTGTGTATGCAATGAACACTGCAGATTAGCACCTTGTGGAATTCCAGTGCTTACTAGGCGTCCTTACTTGAGAGCCTGAGCTAAACAATACAGATATCAAGTCAATGGCTGCATGAAACACACACACACACACACAAACACACACGAGGTGGAGAGAAACCAAACAAAAAAGTTGTCAGACAGGTCTACATGAACAAAAGCAGAAGGATGGACTTGAAAGTCAGAAACTAGGCAAGAGACGATCACCAGAAAAGCCCCACAGCTCCCTGTATGTACAGCCCCCACCCCCTCTTCCCCAAGGAAGAAGAAGGTGGTAAAGATGTAGCAGAGAGTCAAGAGGCTGGTTTTCCTTCACTGAGAAAACTCAACACAAGAGGTTCATTATTGATAAGAGCGTATAGTCAGTATAGAACAAGGATGCTTACTATTAACGCCCAATCGTTTTTTTATTGTTTTTTTTTTAAGATACATATATTTTTACAAACATTTAAAATACAAGGAAAGAGCCCTCTTTTATGTTGGGTCAAAAGTTCAAATGACTTTAGCATTATTTTTCTTATAATCAAGAAATTATGTACCATGCTATTTACAAAGTTGATTGAGCATGCACTAAAAGAAGAAATAGACCTTCCTTGAAATATTCAAGATTTTTTTTTTTAAAAGATAAAGTGCTCAACAGAGATTGTGCAGTAGTTCAAAGTGAATGAAAACTGGTCAAATTATATTTCCATTATTCATACTGATGATTTTGTACACTGTTTTAACTGAAAATTTATTGTTATTTTAACACACCCTTTACGCAAAATTAAACTTTCTAGTTTTCAAAGTTTCCTTTTGTGTGTGTTGTTGTGTGTGTGTGTGTGTGTGTGTGTGTGTGTGTGTGTGTGTGTGTGTGTGTGTGTGTGTGTGTGTGTGTGTGTGCGTGTGCGTGTGTGCATTTTATAATTTTTTTCTTAACAGAATACAAGTCTAATCTTTCATAACCTTGAGTCCTAAAGCATGTTTCTTGCCATAGTGACTCTGACCAAAACTGAAACGTTATCCCAGGAACTGGATAAAATCCCAAGGAAAACCATCTAGAAGTAAACTAAACCTTCAAACTTCTCATTTCAATCCCTTTATTTCAAGGAAGGATTATTGTAAAGGGCATGTTTGCAAGAAGTTCTATCATAATGTCGATATTGGTAGTATGATTCTTCAACAATGAATAAAGAGTTACTAAAGATTGATTAAGGTTATTACAGTATTGGAGCAACTGATTTCTTCCTCTTCATATACTGCTTTAAAAAATTTTCTATATTTTTTTTATAACATTCCCTTTCAAGCAAAACACAAAAAGAAAAATCTTCAGCATTCACCTTACCCCAAAGTCAGAGTCTCAACACACATATCATTCTGAGGGCAATAACAGTCTCAACAGTCTTATGTGCAATTAAAGCCCCAAATAATTTTAGAGTCAACCACCAAGAAACTGTACAAGACGTCAACAGTCAACTTCATGACACACACACACACACACACACACACACACACACACACACACACACACACACACACACACACACACACACACACACACACACACACACACACACACACACACACACACAACACACAGAGTACACTCTTCATTCATCCACACCAGAGTTTCTTTTTGAATCACAGAAGTACATTACCTGACCACCTGTCATACAGTTCATGGTAGCCTCACATCTTCATTGAAGCAGCATGATATCTACATGTCACATTCACAATCTGCGGCAGTGTGGTAGTCCCTGTCACAATGCTTGTCAAATCCAGCACATAAGATCCACAATCTACTTCAGACCTAGACCAAAGGGTAACCCCAAAGCTGCTTAGTAGAGAAGCTTACTCAGCGTCCTTGCTTCTGACAATGGATAAAGCCAACAGCTGCTTGGAAGACAAGCTTAGTCAAGGTTTCTGTTTTTGAGGCCGGCCCCCATCTGCCACTACACGCCGCACTTTGGAGCCTTCAATGCTGTCCCTGACGAGCACAGGCAGATTGGAGCCTTTGAAACTGAGACGCCCCCCAGTGGAAGGGGTAGGCAATCGCTCACTGGCACGACTATCTGTCACCCCTTCTTGCGACTCCGAGCCCTTGGTGGCCAAAGACAACCGCACTGGCAGTCTGTCCTTGGGCCGACCGGACCCCCTCACATCTGAGGAAGTAGAAAAACAGAACAAAAAGAAACTCGAACAGCAAGAAGATCAGAACATTATGAACAGTGACAGTCCATTAAGATCTGTCAATGCATCTTGCAGCAGATGAACGAGAATGAGCGATGGAACGTCATATATCAATGGACGGTGAGAACCAATGGAATTCATGAACCAATGAACTTCATGATCAATGATGCGATCAAGAGATATGACACCTTCAGTAACACCAGCCAAGATAAGCCTCAACGTACAACAGTGACAGAGGCTGCATTCCAGATAAATAGGAATAAAAATCAAATATAAGGGAAAGCATTCACCAAAGACTGAAGCACAGCATGCAGATTACAAGAATTAGAATGAACAGACCCATGGAACCAAAAGCATGCAGCATGTACCTGAAGGACAAAAATCAATTGGAAAAGCACTTGTCTACACCAGAGCGGCATGGGTGCAATACTCCAACACTCAAAGAAGATAATAAAAAAAAAAAGAAAAAATAGAAAAGGTGTCCCTTCACCACAGGATCTGCTACCAGCACCATTAGACAATGCCACTACAGTTTGGATTTCCTCGTTGTGCACAGTGCATATATAAATATATAAGATACAAGTCGCTAATTATTCTACAAGTTGAAGCAATTTTTTCCCCAGTCTACTAAGCAGTCAGACAAGTACTTCTAAGAACTGACAATTAAAGCACAAAGAGATGATACCAATGAAACAAGTCTTTTTGATCTGGAAAGAGCCACATACACTCCCTCCCTCTAATCTGCTCTCTCTTACACACACACGAGAGAGAGAGAGAGAGAGAGAGAGAGAGAGAGAGAGAGAGAGAGAGAGAGAGAGAGAGAGAGAGAGAGAGAGAGAGAGAGAGAGAGAGGGGGGGGGGGGGTGTCTGCTGGTTTCTTATCTTATTTTTTTCGCCCTTTTTTCAGTTAAACTCTTACTAGAACAACTTTCTAAATTGAAGCTTGCAAAAATGCTTCAAGTCATACAAATGATCAACTCATCAGAATTATCTCAAAACCTCTCATTCATTCATGATTTATTCTCCTAGATAGACTGAACCAATGGTGAGCAGGACTAGTGCATACATAGAATCCTTTACTTTGGGCTTGTATTTTCATGAGAAAAAAAAAAGCATGAACAGAGGCAATGCCTTATGTAGCCACTCCACATAATCGAAACAGTAAAGGTATTACTTATTCTTTCAAATCAAAGTCGTAGGTTTCTATCAAAATTGTACACAGAATATATAATTTGAAGATATTTGCTAACAAACTGCAGTTATTTACAGCACATTAATTCTGAACCTGTAACAATGGATATACAGGATTTCTCTGCCATGATAAATGCACTATCTACCACAAGACAAGATGGTACACCTCAAATGTAAACAACACGCGTGCCTCAAGCTAGCTGGCTCAGAGACTGACTCGAAAGGCAACCCGATCAATATTTTTTAAAGACATATATCCAAAACCAATATTCATTTACTGACATTTTAAAACAGTATTTGATGAGAAATGCAAAATAGTGCAACAAGCATATACCAATGTAATTTTTAAACTGTTACTGTCCATCAGCTATCTCTAAAGAACAACAGTAATCTTAAAAAAAAACCCAAACCCCACCCCCCAAAAACAACCACACAAAAATCCCACCCAGGTAAATGATATCATCCCTCACATGTTCTGATTCAATGTCTACAACAAATGACTTGGGAATTCTACAACAATCCCTAGGTTATTCAGCTTTCCAACAATCCCAACATATCAATTTCTCCACAAACTAAAATTACGGAGCATTCAGATTGTAAAATTTTCCAACAATGACAAATGCAAATAGGTGGATGTAGAAGTGGTGCATTTTATATTATTTGGGGAGTAAGAGTCGCAGAGAAATTCTGGAAGTTCACGACAAGGTTGATCAGATCAGGAAAGCCACACTCTAGTCCAAAAACTATTCAGCATTTGAGGTCTATCTTGGGCACAGCAGCCTTCTGCACTTGCAGACATCATACAACTTCAATACCAGTCCCTCCTTCACAGTAAAAAGTTTGCGTCAATGGCAAATTTGAAAAACAAGACTGCATACCATAGCTTAAGGCACTCCCTCTCTGTTGGATATGATGGAGTGTTATCATAAGACTAATACAGATCATGTATAACACTACAGTATCCTCTCAACCAATGTTTTCAAACAAGGATGCTACACATCCAAGCAAGGCGAAAAAAAAGCAGATTAAAAAAAGACACCACCGTACGATCCAGATAAACTGGTCCTTGTGTCACCAATTTAGCAGCATTTTACAGCAACTTGTAAAACTCTCCAGCAGCCAGTCAATACTTTGTGAATCAGCCAGAAAAAAAAGATTGAAGATCTGGGATATCAAGTCAAAGCATTCTGTATAATATTATTTACTTTTAGACACACACATGCAGCCATACTGATACATTATTTGTTCAGCTATATAAACTTTGACTCATGAGGCAAAAACAATAATAGACTATGCAAACTTCAATGCATGCAATCTATTATGCACCAAATAAAATTTCTTGAATATGCAATCCCCCCCCCCCCCCCCCCCCCCCAACAAAAAAAAAAGTCAAGACATGAAGTATATTTCAAGCTAGTTGGAAAAGAAAGGCCCCTGTTTTTTCTGCACAATACAGTTAAGCATCGTGTATGTGCGTGCGTGTGTGTGTGCATGCATGTGTATCTATGCATGTGTATGTACACATGTGAAACAGAGACACATAACAGAGAAACAGACAAAAAAGGAAAAGTGGCACTACTCCCACCCACCTTTTCAATTCTGCTCACTGATACAAAGGAAAAAGAGTGAAAGCCTTCTGTCATACTAGAAGGGAAACTGAGAACATTTACAGTAATGGGAAAAGAGGAAGGGGTGGATGGGTGTAGAAGAGAGAGAGAGAGAGAGAGAGAGAGAGAGAGAGAGAGAGAGAGAGAGAGAGAGAGAGAGAGAGAGAGAGAGAGAGAGAGAGAGAGAGATGTAAAATCCAACATGACTTTTTTGTTTGTCATTCCAACACTAACTAAAGACAGAATCAGCTTTTATTTTTATAGGTATATTGACTACATGCCAGCTTTCTGAATGAAAGACGAAATGTGAAACCTATTATTTTTGTTCACATTCTGATTTGGTTTTTCATATATATAACTTTGTCAGAAATATAGATTGATCTGGGATGCTGTTTTGTTAGACAATGCTAAGAATAAACCAGTAAATACCAAAAAAGTTTTTTTTCATTGTTTGCATCTGACTTGCCACTATTTTATATCTTGCCTGTTCAAACAGATAATCAAGAAAAGTCATTCTTAATGAATTTTGATTATTTTTGTGTGTGAGTGTAAATCTGCACCCCCCCCCCCCCCCCCCCCCCTCCAACCAAACAAAAAACCCAACAACAAAACAATGGATTACAAAAATCCACAATTAGACCTGTTTTGAAATATGACCTGTGCTGAACACAATACGAGCTCACTGAAAAGCCTTCATTAATGGAACTGTTGTGACCTTTCAGAATGATGCTTCAATCAAATCAGCCAGATGGTGGTCGTATATATATATATAATGCAAATAATGTCATTATTATTTTTTTTCTTTTTAAAGTGAAATGTACACTCATCATGTAGACTTAGATTTCTTTAGAAAAAATGCTCATCTTTATGTGTCTTCAAAGCAAAAGATTTCAAAGCCATTCTAAATTCCATGAAATTGTCATCCCTTGGTGCTTAAAACAAAAAATCCCCAAGAAGCGGACAAAATAATACAAAAATCAAGCACAACATTAAAAGCAGTAAAGTCTTTCACTAAAGTTTTTTTCTGACTCCATCTGATCACAATATAATTATGACAAAATAGCATACTTCTGTTTATGCAACACTTCACTGTAATGATGCAACATATTTAACCAGTTCGCTGCCAATGTCAGCTGATGTCCTGGGCAAAGTGCTTTTCATGTGCCTTCGGGACGTCAGCTGACAGCCTGTGTTTCTTCCATTTTTCCATGTATTCTTGTCTAGGAAAAAAGTGAAAAATGTATTCTCACATGGTTACAACAAGGTGTTAAGAATCAAATCCCTCTACATCACAGTGAATGTTATTTATTTCTTTGCGTTCATTGATGACTGGCCAAGTTCACACGTGTAAGCCGAGCGCCAAGTGGCGAGATGGACTCTCAACCTTTGTCCTTGACAGTCAAACAGCTGTCTGCTTCACAGAAAACGTACACCACCGTGCAAGCACTGCAGATGATTTTTCTTTCAAAATAATACGAAAAACAATGGTCTTTCATCTGATGACTCGCTTGAAAATGACAATGATTCAAACAGGGACAGTGATGTGTGAAACTTGCTGGAGGCTACGCTGCACACATACTGTTCCTGCACTGCCGAGTGTGCTCAGGATAGTAATAGTTAGCCCATTCAGTTATAGCAATAGTCGGTCAAGGCCTGTGGTAATAGGAATTAAGGGAAGGGGTCCCGTATGTGGTACGGGTAAGGGGAGAGGGGTGATGAATAGGACATCAGAGTGAACGGGGGGGGGGATGTGGCCAGGTCAGTAGGGGGAGAAAAGTTGAACTAATGTATCATATTGAAATATACATGTGCATGTGGATTTGATCAAATGGGTAAAGATGATAGAGTGTATTTTCACTTTTTTTGGTTCTAGTTTGTTTTGCATATCTTAGCCACGATATTTTATTGAGTGTCAGGCAAAAATTTGCTTAAATTAAATTATAATTTCTAGTTGGACATACAATGTAAGGCGAAGTAATCAAAATTTCAAAGTACATTTTTCATTTAAAAAAACAACCCAAACAACACTTGTTTTTCCAACTCTAATATTTTTCATGCCCCGGAAACTGTAAAAATCTCCGGCAATGGGAAGAATCTTAAATCAGGTTTTTGCTGGCAGCGAAAGGATTAAACATGTCCATCACAGTACATCACACTTCGAAGACAAGGGGGAAAAAACATATCAAACAAATTTCTATGAAGCAAGTGTGAAAACTGCAAATTCTAAGTAGCTATGTGGGTGTATTAACTATCTGTGTCTTACTATATGTGTCAGTGTGTGTGAGTTGGAAGGGGGGGGGCGGGGGGGGTTAAAAAAAAAAAAAAAAGAAGAAAAGAAAAATTGTGGTTACATCTAAAACAGAAAATCTGGATTAAACAGGGGAGGACAAAAAATTGTGCAATTCATAAGGACAAACATTTTCCTCTCTGACTGGATAAAATTATGCCAATTTCTTCTTTCAAGTTGAGCTTGAAGAAAAAAAAAATAAAAAAAAAAACAATAAAGAGGCTGGCAGATAAAAACAAAATCTCTTCTTTCTTCACCTTTTACACATTCCTGGGCAAAGGTGCAATCCACAAACATTTGCTGCTGTACCATAAAGGAGTCCTTTAGATCCATACCAAGTATATTTTATAAGTTCAAATTTTGTGCAACTAGTATTTTGAGCTTTATAAAAAAAAGAAAAAAAGAAATTCACCTCTTGTGTGATTATTTTTTTTACATTTTTTCAACGCTTAACATAAGATCTTTAAATGATAAGCATGATAACAAAAAGAAGTCTCATCCCAGTTGGAAAAAAGCTATACTGGTGTACTCTGGACAATTCAGATCTTTATCATTATATACATTGTACACTTTTTGTGATTCTGGAACATCTGCTGTAGCGGGTTTGTGTTGTTTTGTTCTAATCACTTCTTTACATATAAAAGTATACAAATATACTTCTGATTTTAAGATGCAGAACTGTAAGCACAACTAACAGCATCACAAAAGGGAGGGGAGAATCTCAACAACCACAGCTGAAAATTAAATACTTTGCTTTAAATAATAAAATGAAAATACCAACAAACAATTAGCATCATTACAATACAAGCAGTCTCAGCCTTCATCATCATTCCCTTAAACCTTGACATCACATAACTCCAATATGTCAAGTCAATACCAGAGTCAAATGGTTGATCAAAGGGGCAATCAGCATGCAACAGAAATTACTGATTCACTATTTCTCAGTCCAACAATGCTTTATTCAAGCCATGTTCAGAATATAGGCAATCCCTCCTCCAAAAATCAAACATATAGCTACTGAGCTAAGCAAGGTTTTATCTGTTAACTTTTTTTCAGACACTGATGTGCCATACATAATAGTGAAGGTGAAAGTGATGATGAATAAAAATGCATCCAAGATTTCTGTAATATGCATTAGTTCAAATAATCTTCAATTAAGCTGTGCACATTTTTTCAGAGCTTAATGCAGCATGCAAAGCAGTCTCTGACTAATATGTAAACATAAACATACAATTCAAAAGGGTATGTTGAATATATTATGCCATAACACTACTAATTTAGAAGCCTGCACATATCACAAGACATCTTCTTTATGGTTGAATTACACATCAATACTGTATTGAGTGCAGTACTGTTGTGTTGTCATTCCTAGTCAATAGCCAAATGGGCAATCACAGATGATGCGAATCATTCTGTCCAGGTTCAAGCACGTACTACTTTCTTCTGTAAGCCTCACTTACTATTTTCATTGGTTTCAATCACCAAGCCTTTGCTGCGATGATCAATTTCAACAATCAGTCAGGCAGCTTTACTCTGCTAGCGGAGCATACTGGTGTGTTAGCCTACACTCGAAAGGTATGCATTATTATATGAGCGTGCACAGGTATACATGTGTGCATGTAGGCACTCATGCTTGGTAAAAATAGTATATTTCACTTTCTAATGTCTTTCAAGAGTCAAATGCATAACTGTCTTGTTAGTGGAAACCCTATGTTTCTTACAGATTTTCAAAAGCAAGGCTGTGTTTTGATGAATGAAAAAAGCAAAGCACTGTTAAAAAAACCCATCATCTTTCAAAAGCACACAGAAATTTATATAATATATGAAATGCAGTATTTATATCATACCACTAATGCTAACAAGCTAAAAACAACATGCAAAATTTCTATTACTTTCTGACTAGGTGAAATGAAGGAGGTATCAATTACTCAAGCATCAAAAACATTGAGAACAAAAAAAATTCAGAAAGTGATAATGAGAATTATAGTCCTAGCACAAAGAATTTTACACTAACAGAAACCATAATGCTCTGAAAGTGACAACCTATGTGAGTGCAAATTTCAGTTTTAGATTTTTAAAAATATATTTTTTTAAAAGCTTTGTTTTCTGTCTTGTCAGAGTACAGGTGCAAAATAACAAACAGCATTTTTTGTTGTTGTTATGAGTTCCAGTTGAAAGAAAACAACTTCTCACTTGTAAGTGTCATAACTCCAATTCCACTGTTTCTACCTATTTTCTTGTAAAACTTTCAAAACTAGTAAGCATAAAACATTTAACAAACTTCTAGAATTCAGATAATTATGATGTCGTGGTTTTTCTTTTTCTTTTGCTACAATAAGCATGATGCAAATCCCTTATTAAATGGAAGAATACTCACTTAAATATAGCTCCTTTCAATATATATATATATATTTTTTTTTTAATGTATACAAGCATGTTGCAATACAGCAGCTACATGAATACTGACTTTTCTGAATATAGTTTGAAGCAACATTTAATAAAACCACTCTGACAAACTTAATGTTTGATGGGATTCTTAAACCCGATGCCCTGTGGCCAGTATTGTGCTTTCAGTGAAAGTACCTAAAAAAAAATGATGCCAAGTGATCAGCACCTGACCAAAAGGCAAATATTCCTTCTTATTCACAGGAGCACTGTGTAATACATGGAATTTATATAGCGCTATATCTTGTAAAAACAAATCAAAGCAAACAGCATACCCTCTACAAACAAGCCACTTTTTTTTTGACTCCTTGATGTCAACATCACATCTACTGTAATCTAAGGACCTATCTTAGAGCTGTAAACGAAATGTAAACGACAGTCTTTTTTTATATTTTTTAAATTTATTTAAAAAGTAAATTTCCTGACTGCACTCGTTTAATTTCACTGACATTCTATTATGCTAAACACCACAATAAAAATATATATATATGGAAAAGGTTGAGTTCAATAAGTGAAGCAGGCACTCCCCAATCTCTTGAGGTTGTTTTGCCCCTGGTCACATTAGATTTGATTGCAACACATATACCTTCTGCATGGTAAGGCTTATTTACTGTAAGTACATAAATGGAAAAAAAGCCTGTGTATTGTCCAAAAAACCCAAATCTGCATGAATTAATAACTTAGTATGTGGGGCAGTTGTGGGGAAAGGGAGACAGTCAAGCACTTGTGTATTACTGAATTTAATGATAGACAAGGCAGAATAATAAGAATAATAAAAACTAAGCACAAATAACACGGAGGAAAAACAGACACAAGATATTCCACATGTAGGATGTAGCACAAAAAGTAACAGGGCAGCAAGACCTGCTGTGAATGAACAAGGGCCTGAAGACTGATAATGAACAATGACCTGATCAGGTCTAAACACCTATCACATCACATTTTTTGTTTGTTTCACAGCAGATTTTACTACATATAGACAAGTTGAAACTTCACAACACCACCACACATACATAATAATACTTTCAAAAATGGTTGGGATTTTTTTTTAAGGGAAAAAAGGAAAAAAAAAAAAAAAACAGGGAGGAAAAAAGCAAAACAAAGAAACTTTACACCATATACTGAGTATTCATGCGCAGTGTTGTCTTATCAAAATAAAAGCTGTGAAGCTTTTCTGTGAGAGCCTAATTGAAAAAATTGTGTTAATGTTTACCAAAAAGACAACCCCCCCCCCCTCCAAAAATCAGTTAGTGTAACACCGCTTTTGGTCAATAAGATCCACCCTCCCCAACCCATTTTACAATCTCAATTTTCAAGATTTTATTTTGCGAGTTATGCTATGTATATTGCTCAATAATTAGTTTAAGTCAATGTGATTTTCATTAACTTTTTTTTTTAATATAAAAAAGCTGATTAAATCAGTAATGGGTATATCTCAGTCCGTATGAACACAAAATGTGATGTGTTAATAAAGCAATATTTTAGAGCATATCTGTTTGTTTCTTATATGAGGCTGACTCAGGATTCAGTTACACTGTCAAGCTTAAGGTCATGAAATGTGTGCTGGAGATAAAACATATGGCCTGGTACTTACTTAGTGTTTCTCAGATAGGTAGTCTGCGTAAGGCAAACAGAAACACATGAAAGACCTGTAGTTTCAACACTTCCACACAATCAATACATCATTCTTTTCACAGCATGCCTCACAAGGAGACCTAAATGCAAAATTTTCTCACAATTTTTGGCTTTCATCATCCCCAATATATTAACATCATATCAAATTATCATCAGACAAATTCATCCATCCTGTGACAACAGCTACGAGAAAAAGCACTCTGCCCCTTTTACTACCTTTTGGCAATCTTTGCACACAATTAGCAAGGTGGCTGAGCTAAGCTTCAGTATATAATTCCCAATACCCTAAGCCCAATCTGCTACCAAGCACTGCGAACATGAAAAAAGACAGGTGGGTGTGTTAATAGATGATGGTTACAGCACAGGAGCTACAGTAAAAGAAATGGACACTTGTCTCCACACACATACCATCCATACATCCTCATATTTCTGCACCACAAACAGAACACAAAACTACCACTGTGGAGCAGCAGCAGCAGCAGAAGTGGTCTACTTACTGTTGTAGTCAGCAGGTGTGGGGACTCCTTGCAGGCCCATCTGATCAGGCCGCGCTCTGCCACCCGGGATGGCCATGCCCTGCACGCCCCGCGCTGTGGAGCTGTGCATCTTGCGATCCCGCTCCAGTTCCTCAGTCCCACGACCACCCTGCAAACAGTTCCAGTGTCAATTAAAATGGTCCTGAAACTTTACTTCACTTGCTAACCAATCGTCTTATGAAAACTTTACTTCACTTGCTTACCAATCATCTTACAAAAACTTTATTTCACTTGCTAACCAATCGTCTTATGAAAACTTTACTTCACTTGCTTACCAATCATCTTATGAAAACTTTACTTCACTTGCAAACCTGTCATCTTACGAAAACTTTACTTCACTTGCTTACCAAACGTCTTATGAAAACTTTACATCACTTGCTTACCTATCATCTTATGAAAACTTTACTTCACTTGCTTACCTATCATCTTATGAAAACTTTACTTCACTTGCTTAAAAATCATGTTTTAAGTTATGTCTTATTAAATCAATTTAAATGGTCCTGAAACTTTATTCACTTCCTTGACAATCATGCTTCAAATTATGTAAGTCATGTCTGATTAAAGCAAAAAAAAAATTCCTGCTATGTCCAGCAACCCCCCTCCCTCCCCAAAAGAAACCTCAACCAAACAAACAAAAACAACCAACATTCACCACAAGTACCCATATGAGAAAAATCTCAACAATCAAGTACATTAACCTGGGAAATTCCTTTATCAAGTACAAGCTATGACCTTATTTCCCCCCCCCCCCCCCCCCCCCCCCCTCTCCCAAAACTTAAAAATATCACATAATTTTTTTTTTCACAAATGAAGGGAAAAAGAAGCGAAATACATACACCTTTAAGGGATAGACATAAAAAAAGGGAGGAAAAATAGGCATGTCACAGTAAAATAGTTACTTACAAACTTCAACATGTTCCAGTCAAAGACGTAGTCATAGGTGAACCCTTGGCGGTGGAAGAGATTCCTGAACAACTGCCTCAAGTAGGAGTAATCAGGCTTGTCGTCGAAACGTAAGGAACGACAGAAGTTGAGGTAGGTTGCAAACTCCGCTGAAAAGAAAATAACAAGAGGATAGCGGCTAATAGAAGGATTCTGGGAACTCTTGCTTATACAACAAGTAACTGATGATATATTTCAGGGAAAGAATAGGCAGACTTCTAAAAACAAAAAAAACAGACAAAAAACCCCCACCCCCCACATCCTCCCCCTCCAAATCCGTTGACTAGATTCTCACCCACCACTAAATCATCAAACATTGAGGAGAATGACAGAAAGCTCTGTTATCACCTTTTCCAGATTTTGAAAATGATTTTGACAGTAATCACAGAGGCAGTAGCAAAGTTACTGGTTTTTAAACAGAAGTGAAGCTACAATGCACCATGCGGGCATATTCCTTTTCATAACTGTCTAAGAGTGGGTGATGTATCAAACTTTACCCAACCTAGAGGTATCTGATGAATACCCTTCTCAACATTGGAAGCCTTTCTGACTCATGGAAGACTACAAATGTTAAAAAAGTCTCCAGTTTCACAATGGAAATACACAAACACTGCTCCTGAATGAATTCCTTAAACTCAATTCAGTTGTGTGTGTGTGTGTGTGTGTGTGTGTGTGTGTGTGTGTGTGTGTGTGTGTGTGTGTGTGTGTGTGTGTGTGTGTGTGTGTGTGTGGTGCGAGTGTGTGAGTGAGTGAGTGAGTGAGTGCATACACGTTATGTACATGAGCCAGCATACTTTCTGTTGTACAGTCGTACACTTCTATTAGTGCATGCTATTAAGTGTTAAGCTTTTTGTTTTATTTTAAGTTCTTTTAAATTATCAACCATTCAAAACTATATAAAAAATGCAATTCTTTTCCTTAACAGTTACCTTCAAATTGTATCAAGTTTAACAAGGCTGAGAGCACACAAAGCAAAACTTATCATGCAAAACAATACTTCAAAAACTAGGATGCTGATTCAGTTTGATGACTTTTTGACCAGGTGGTTTAAACTTGAATATGCTAAGTTCTACATAACAAACTTTACATGCACTAGATACTATAAGCTTTCAAAATTATAAATTATCGTTAATACAAAAATCACAAAAGACAAGATCAATTCATACATACAAGGAAATCCTTTACAGAGTTCTTCAATTGGCGTGGACATTTTCTTCTCACTAATGCGTTCATACTTTTGGCGTTTGGTAGCTGCTTTGAGGCCCTGCCAAGGTAAGCTGCCACGCAAGAAGTACATGAAGACATACCCCAATGACTCCATGTCATCCCTCCGACTTTGCTCTGTTCAAACAGCACATATCAAAAGGTATACTGAATGGCTACAGGCTAAGTACATAGATTTTACATAAAATTCATAGCTTAAAAAATACCTTATAATACATTACCATAATATACAAATGATGCCTTTTGGCCATTAATATTCAATAAAGAGTAAAAAATCAATCTGTCTCCATACCGATATGGCAGACTTCTTTGGGGTCCATAACCAAAGAAATAAAGGTACCAATAAGTATCACTGCTTGTGCCTTTGTAACATAATTATTCGAAATTTTTATTTTGCAACACTTTGTATGAAAGAAAGAATTACAGAACAAAAAGAAAATAATTACATGACTGAAAACAAAACCCACAAAATAGTAGTATATAAAATTAAACAGTGTACATCTCTCTTGCAAACACAATGAACTAAAATCCAACTTAACAAATATGATATATGGATCCAAAAATAATCATAATGGTCGACTTAGAAAATGAAAATGAAAAAAATTGGCAAACTATGAAGTCCTTAATCACCTGGTTTACACTAATTTGTTCCAGATGACACTTGAATATCTTTTTTACAATGTAATTTAGAATTTTATGATTATGGGTTATCAATAAAAAATCTTGTGACTACTTTAACCTATCCCATACCAGATCGACTGCGGGCTTCCAGTTTTTATTGGATCAACCAAGATTGACCACTGGTAGTAAGTCAACAACTTTCACATATTCCACAATGCAACTGCAACAGACTCAAAGTATGACAGTCCCTGGATGTCTTCTTGAATTTGGTTGAAAGAGATCTTGTTCAGTAGTTTTTACTCCGGTCGATTTTCAAAATTAAGCTTTTTTCCCCCAATATTTTTTGGGGGAGGGACATCAGGAGATGGGGGGCCCTGTACAACTTCTCTAAATCCATTTTTGGATATAGGATCAATAGTACGTGGGTTTGAGAAGGCTAAACTTGTGAATATATTTTGAAGTGAGACAAGTCTGAAGTCAGTTACGACCAATTCAGGAGCAATGACCTTGTTATGAACAATGATCCTCTGCTCACTGACTGTTTTTTTTTCCCTTTTTATATCACTTACTACATATGGAAAACAATCATTGTTGTGGATGCAGTGATGTCTCTCATGCGTTGGTGATTAAAAAGAAAACATTTCATTTATATTCTTTTTTTGTAGCAAGTGTACATGACTTGCTGAGTTCTCTGGGCTCTTAGTCTCATCAGCACTAAGTCATAAGGTGTCTGGAAAGTTAAAAATACACTTTACAAAAATTGAGATCAACTTTACCCAATTGAAATAGAATAAAAATAATATATCCCTTTTACCAAGAAATATATCTCTTCCCTTGAATATGCCTCAAAAGAACACCTGTACGTACTATGTATCAAAAAGCCGTTGTCTTCATTTCTCCACCAATAAATGCGATATTTCACAGGCAAACTTACCAATACCCAGGTGAGTGTTGATGCTGGCATAACGTGCTGTGCCTGTGAGATTCTTGTTTTCCCTGTAAGGTATGTGTTGATGCGTTCGTGCATCTCTGTACTTTTTGGCCAAGCCAAAGTCTATGAGATACACAAGATTGCCTTTTTTCCCCAGCCCCATCAGAAAGTTGTCTGGCTTCACATCTCTGTGAATGAAGTTCTTGGAGTGAATGTACTCAAATTCTGCTGATCTGAAACAGATCATCACAAATACTTCTTTTCAGCATAAAAGAGCAAATTATGTTAGCATGCGAGAAAAGTAACTACAAAAGTTTTGGTATTCTTACAATTCAATCAAGAGAACAAAATGACAAATAGATCACATTAATCTATTCTTTAAATAAGCTTTTGATTTTGCTCTGCAATATAATGAGAACAAGATAACAAGCAGGAAAAATTCTAGTGAATGCCACAATTATGTGAACAGAGAGTACTGTATTGCTAACAGAACTTGGCAAAAAAGGTGCCATTCTCCCAAGTGAAAAAACTTTTACTTTTACAAATCTCCTAAAAGAAAGTAACAGTTTACACAGAAAATTGTTTGAATCAGGACACCTTACAAAAAAAACCAAATCAAACCAAAGTAAAGTATATTACACACTGACAATAAAAAATAATGTCCAACATATAACAGCAGGCACATAAAACATTAAACAATATGTATGACAGAACCCTTCTTTCCTCAGATATATGTAAAAAATACCTAATTTAACAAATGAAAAAGCTGTTTTGACATGCCTGCCTCTTGTGAAACAGTACTGTCACTTGCTATGGTTAGGTCACAAAGCCTCCCAGAGAATGAAAAAAGAATTTTGAAGTTTACTTAATGGAGTAGGTGAGGGTGATGTAACTTGCTGAATTTTTTTCTTTTTCCATTTTTGAAAGTCAAGACAAGAATAGAGATCTCTCTCTTAACTTCTTGGATTTTAAGCAAAGCTTCCACTGATCTTTGATATGCTGTAATTTTACCTATTAATGGAACAATTCTCCTAAGATACATTTACTGCTCTTTCACAAAACACAAATGTCACAGACCCACTTACGAACAACCTTTTTGTTTTACAGACCAATTCAATTGAGCAACACCTTGTTAAAAACCAGTCAGTCGGCAAACCTAAAAAAAAAAAAAAACCCTGTCTCACTAGTTTCACCCAAGTCTACCACTGTGTACTGGGCAACAGCTAGCACACACAATAACGTAAACTTATTGCCGCCACATACCAGCTGATCGGCCACAGTAAGACGTCTTAAGGCTAAACATTGCGGGAGCAAAGTTGAAGAGGTCCTCCCAACTGGGGACCCAGCAGCTCCATCACCATCACAATTTTAATCCCCTTTTGCCCCACAACCATTTGATGGAAGGGATGCCCACTGCAACCAGTCACCATAAATAAATCTTCAAAAATAATACAAAAACCACCGGGGACAAGTATGAGCACGCCAAACAGCAAAATTTATGCAACAAGCAGACTTTATTACAATTAAAGAAAGATTTTGATACCAAGTAGGAGTTAACAACACTTTTCCCCCTTGCTGCTTTATAAATTTACTAAAAAATTACCCCCCCCCCTCCCCCCCCCCCAAAAAAGGGGGAAAAAAAGCAATCAACAAAGTATTACCTATGTACTATTGTATCAGGCATCTATCGGGCAGGCTGGAACAAGTTTTTCAACTTTTGCCCCTGCAAAACCAACGTAACCCACGGGGACAAAAAAGGGCCATCTTTTTTTCCCCCCTACACATCTGAGGTTTAAATAAGCTAACAAGGGAAAATATTTGCGTAAGAGCCGCAGGTTCACACATGGCCCCTTTTTTCAAAATTTTTCATCTAAAGGCCCTTTTTTTTAGGGGGGGGGGGGGGTGGGGGGGTTGGGTTAGTACTGAGACTAAAGGGGTTAAAAGCCCCCTTTTAAAATAGGTGCCTTGGGGAGCCTATCCTAAAAATTCTCCATGCAATGAAAAAAAATTTTAAAAAATTTTTTTTTAACAAATTGCACGAAAACAAAACCAGACTCTTATGAAATTGGCCGTGTACAAAAAAATCACTTTTCTTTTGAGGTGACAAAAGAAAAATCTTTAATTTTTGCCGGGCCTTTTTTTTGGATCGGGGAAATGTTACTGTTAGTGTTGTTCTCTTTTGACCTTTTTTTTCCCAATAGATCTCCATACTTTTATGTTTTGCCCTCTTTTTTCATTTGAATGCAATGCGGAAAAAGGGGGAAAAATGGGGGTCAAACTAAGCCCCGGGGCCAATCAATACATTGCAGAAACACATTTGGTTTAAAAAATTTAGGACGGTTTAAAAAAGACGTAGATACCACAAGATGCATGGCACCCGCAATGGAACCCCGTCAGCTGTGGGTTTTCTTCTTTCCCCCCAAAGGGGAAAAAGTTTGGGGATAAAAATTTTTTTTGTCCACTGACCAGGGGAAAGGGGTTTTCAGGATGCCAAAATTTGGTGTACTACAAACTGAGAGGGAAAACAGGTTGAAAGAAAATTTATTTCTTTGGGGTACTTAAAAAAGCACAATTCATTTGTTTTACAATTTATTGCATAGCCAAATAGTTAAAATATACTGAAATAACACATTGAATTTTTGAATTTCGCATGTAATACCTGACAAAAAAAAGCTACAAATTTTAAACGTAGCCCCCACTTTTGACTGTGGTTTGATACTTGGCACATTGTTTGGTTTACTTAGTAACAAAAGTTAACATAATTGGAAAAAAAATTAAATTTTGGAAAACAGAAATGTTTTTTAATCACATGATTACACTTTCAGAGGACACCAAAAAAAGGGCATGTACAAACTAAAGTCAAAATTAAACCCCATGTATTACATTTTTTTCAAAAAATTTTTACTTTGTTCTTAAACCCCAAAATCCCAAAACTGCTATAAAAATTCATGACGGCCCCTGCTTCCCCCCTGTGATTACAGGCCCAAAACAAACCCCCCATTTTTAAACACAAGCGGGAAAACGTGCAAAGATTTTTGTTGGGTTTGTTGATCCGAAAAAATTTTTAGCCCAACTTTTTTTTTTAATTTTATCTTTTAACAAAATTTTAGTTAAAAATCCTGAAAACAACCATTAGAACCAATTTCATGAATAGTTTTGGTGCATCGGCCCAAAAAAAATTTTAAACAGCCCCCCCCCCCCCCCCCCCCCCCCCCTTTAAGCTGGCAAAAAAATTTTTTTTGGCCAAAAGCTTTAATTTTCCCGGGAAAAAAAAAATTACAAGAAAACCATTTGGGAAAAAAAAATTTTTATTTTTGTTGGTCCTTGGGGTGGGTGGGTTTGTGTGTGGTTTGGGTTGTTTTGTTGTTAAATTTTCCCTAAAAAGAAAAAATTTTTAAATTTTTCCTTTACGTTTTGTAAAAAGTTTAACTTAAAAAAAGAAAAGTAACATTTTTAAACAAATCAAAATTAGTAAAACCTTTAAAAAAAGATTTATTAAAAAAAACCCAAAATTTAAAAAAAAAAAACCCCCGTTTTGGTTTTTTAATTTTCTTAAACCCCATGCCCTTTTTTCCCCCCCAAACTTTAAAAAAAAAAGATGGAACAAAAAAAGATTTGGAAAATTTGTTTTTTTTTTTAAACTGAAAAAAAAAAAACAAGTACTTGCAAAAAAATATTTTTTGAACTGGAAAAATTTTAAAAAAAAATTCAAAATTTTAAAAAATTTGGAACAAATTTTGGAAAAAAGATCTTTGGGCAAAAAAAAAGGTTTTTCCCGTTAAAATTCTTGAAAAAAAGAAAAAACAATTTATAAGTTCCCAAAAAGTTGGCCTGACGAAACATAATGGACCTTTAGCATTGTTTATTTTTGGAAAATAAAATCCCCAAAATTTTTTTTATAAAAAAATTTAATTGAAAAACCCCTTTACAAAAAATGACAACCAAACCACAAGACAAAAAAACCCAAAATTTTTTTAAAAAAAAAAAAAAAAACCCCCCTTTTCCGGTTTTACGTTCGGTTTCCCTTTTTTCCCATGAAAAAAGAAAGGGGAAATTTTAAAACCAATTTTTATTTTTCCGTAAACAATTTCATAAATAAACAAGGGTTTACAATTCACCCCAAGGTAAAAACAAGAATTTCCCCCCCCATTAAAATTTGGAAAAACAGGAAAGTTTTTAAATTTCCTCAATCTTGAAAAAGTAAATTGGGAAACACAAAAATAAAAAATTAAACATTTTTAAGGCCCCCCATTTTCCCTTTTTTAAAAAAAGCCAAACTGCCTTAAATTTTCCTATAAAAAACCCCCAAATTTGGTTTTTTTACTTTTAGAAAATTTTACGAAAAGGGCCCCCGTGTTTTCCCAAAAAAAAGAAACCAAAATCTGCAAACAGTTTTGCCCTTTTTTAAGCCCCTTTTTTTCCCCGAGCCACTTTTACAACCCCAAAATCCCCAGAAACTTTATTTCAAAAGGGGAAAAAACCCTTTTGGTAATTTTTTTGTTTTTAACCCCTCCCCGGAAAGGGGGGCCCCCGGGTTCTTTGGTTTTCCCTTTTCATAATTTTTATGAAGATCATTCAGGTGCCCCAAAACCCTTTCCCTTTTAATTTACAAGTTTCTTTCCCTTTTTCAAGCCATTTAAAATTTAAAATTTTTCACCGTTCTTAAGTTTCTTTTACTTTTAATTCCCCCAAAACAAAAGAGGGGGTTACCTGCCCAACATTTGTAAATTTTAAAATGCCGGCCTCTTTTGGTTACCCAAGCTTTTAATGGATAAAATTTTAAAAAATCCCCCAAAAACGCCCCCAAAGGTTTAAACGAACTCCCTTTCAGTAGGTTTCCCATCCCTTTTTTGGAAAAGGGATTTTGGGGGGCAAAAATTTTACTGAATTTTGTATTCCCAAATTTTCCCCAATTTGTTACCCAAAATTTTGTTTCTTTTAAAGATCCCCTTTTCCCTTTTTTTCCCGACGGAGCCTTTTTTACCAACCCTTCCACTTTAAAAAACCCAAAGAAATTCATCCCAAATTGCGCAATGTTTCCAAAAATCCCTTTTCTTATTTTCAACCAAGAAAACCCCAAACAGAAAAAGGTTGGAATTGGGGGGTAAGGGTGGGAAAAATGGGGGGAGGAAACCATCAGTCGGGGTTTAGCTCAAAAGGGAAAGGGCCCCCCCCAGTGTGGGGGGTGTTTTTTCTTTTTTCCCTCCCCCATTTTCCTTCAGAAATTTAAAGCCCCCGGCCCCCAAAAAATTAACTACCCCATCCAAAAAGCCAAAACTAAAAAGGGGTTTTTTTCCAACCCACTTTGGGGAAAAGGGTTGGGGGAGCCCCCCAAAAAACCCAAAGTGGGGGGTTTCCCCTTTCCCAAAGGCCTAGAACCCCTGTTAAACTTAAAACGCAAAATAGTTTTTGTTTTCCCCTTTTGCTTTTTTTTTTCGGGAGAAAAATGTTTTAAAAAAAACCCGTCTTTTTGAAAAAATTTGGAAAAACCCTCCAGTGCAAATTTGCGTAATTTTTTGTCCCCCCCCCAAACCAATGATTTTAAAGGCCGACCAAAAAAGGGGGGTCAATTTAAAAACGTATTGGGGGGTTTTTTTCAACCTTCAGGGTTGGCCCCGTTAAGGAAGTTTTTTTTTTGTTTAAATGCACGCTCCCAAGTAATGCTTGGGAAAATGGGGGGTTTTTTGTCCAAGGGTTATAAAAACAAACTAAATCAATTTTTAATAAAACTGAAAACTTGGTTAAATTTTGGGGGAAAGGCCACGAAAAGACAATTTACCTAGTACCAACGGGCCGGGGAAAATTTTTTTTGGGCCTGCTTGGAGACCGAATTTTTCAAAGGTGGCTACGGGGGAAAATTCTGGTTGTAGGAAAATTTTGGGTTTGGGGGGGGGGGGGGGTTGGGGTTTGGTTGGAGTCCCCAAAGGGTTTTCAAATTTTGAAAGGGGACAAGCCCTTTCAACCCTAAATTTTGGGGTTCCCCGTTCCGTAAATTTTTTTTGTTTAAACCAGGGGAAATGAAAGAAGCCTCGAGCCCAAAAGGGGAAAACCAAGCGGCCCCAAACAAAAAAAAGCAACCCAAAAAACCAACCCCCCAACAACCAACCCCCAAAATGCCAAAAAAGAAACCTAAAAAAAGGCCCAATGTTAAAAAACCAAAACACAAAAAGGAACCTTTTTAAAAACAAAAAACCAAACAACACAAACCCCCGAAAAAGAACACCAAAAAAGAAGGGCGGGCCGCGGGAAGGATGTAAAGGCTTGATCGGGATCCTTTTTTTTAAAACCCTGAAAAAAATTTTACGGGTTGGGAAACCCCTTATAAAAGGGTCAACCAACCCCCAAAACAATTTCCCAAAACCCTGAAAAGTTTTAATTAACCGCCCAAAATTTTTTCTTTTAAATCAAGTTTTCCCCGGGTAATTTTTTTAACCCCCTTTCTTTAAAAAAACTAGTTTTTGTTTTTTTTTGGGTTTTTTTTATTTTATCCCAAATCCCCAAAAAGTTTTAAAGACCCCAATTTGGGTTTTCAGGGGGAAAACAATTGGGGTTTTTTTTTTTCTTTTGGTTTCCCGTTTTGGTTGGGAGCCAAAGCGCCCTTTTTTGGTTTGTTTCCCGTTTCTTTGGCTTGGTGTAAACTGCCCTTTCCTTTGGTTTGTTTATCCCCACAAACAAAATGTTTTCCCTTTTTTTCCTGGGGCTTTTTTTGAAATTTTGGCCCAAAAGCTGCCCGGTTTTGGGCCCACACTGCGGGATCCTGGGCCCTAAAAGGGATAAAAATTCCCCCTTTGGAAATTTTCGGGCCCAAAATTTCATTTTCTTGGAAAAAACCTTTTTTTTATTTTTTTTTTTATACCCCTTTTTTGGTTTTGCCTTTAATTGGTCCCCATTTTGTTTTTTCTTTCCGGGAAAGGGTTTTAAAAGGATAAAAAAAACCCCTGCCCAATTCTTTCCCACCTTATGGGACACACACACACACACACACACACGCACGCACGCACCGCACGCACGCACGCACGCACACACACACACACACACACACACACACACACACACACACACACACACACACACACACACACACATGCCAGTTACTGGCAACAACACCAACAACAACCAGACGGGACAGTCATATAACCGACCCAAAACTTAAAGTTCTGCAAATTCACAGTTCCTCGGGTATTGTTAATTCCTTTCCTTCATAAATAACTAGTTTGTTTTTCTCTTGGTTTTCATTTGTATCAACGTCGTCAGATACAGTGTGCTAATATGACAGGTAGCTTTTTAGGGGGAAAACATTGGGTGTTTTTTTCTCCAGTCCAGTGCTGTTATGTTCTACCTTGTGTTGTTATGAATAAGTCGCCGTATTCATAACTGCTAGTGTATCAATGACACAATTTCTGTGGTTGTGATACACCACAAACACATGTATGCACTTAGTAATCCATGGGACATTTGAGTGTTTGTCCACAATCAGCGTGTTGACTGATCACAATCACCTGCGGGGATGCCAGGGGCCTGTCAGTATAAACAGTATCTCCCACATTCTGGAAATTCTGTACAGAAATGTCCTCTATTCTGATCACTCTCTTTGTTTCTGCCTTGTTCCTTTTCTTCCAGTCACCTCTCCCTTGTGTCTTTTCTGCCTTCTTGGTCCATTCTCCTTCCTTTTTTCCAGAAAGATTTTAAAAGATAACAATTGGCTGTCGTGCCGAAGTCGGCTGCGCTGGGCCTGACTTGTCAGGAGCTTAAACAGCAGCGTGACGCATTTTTCGCTCATATGACAGACAACAATAGCTGCTGTCTGAGCGTTGACAAAGAAGGAACGGAAGTCTGATTGCAATAGACACTACAGCAAATACATTTCTTAAATCTTTCTTTCTTTATTTATTTATTCTTTTATATCGAGGATAACAGAATAAGCAATCATGTGCTTTTTTTTTCATCCGGTCCCCGTGTGTATGCAGTTTTTGTAAATATTGTTATCTGTTCCCACCGGCACACGATGGCCTACTCTTACGAAAAGCGGAACAGGATTTAACGTGTGCACAAGATGTTCTGCGTGCATTCGCACACGGGGCCTCGGTTTAAAGTCTCATCCGAAAGACTTTTGGGGAGAGTGGAGTCGGCACTGATATTAATTCCAGGAGAAAAATTTCCTCGACCGGACTCGAACACAGGTCGTCAAATTGCCAGCGCAATGTTCTGACCACTAGGCTATCCGTCCCCCGTTGATTCATGATTTAAGGTGGGACACTGGGGTCCAAACTGATGAAATTTTGGCCACTTTTGGACCCGTATCTCACCTTAAGTGGGATACATGTTTTCCTGCAGAATTATTTTGTGTATAGGGTGTGGGATAACCTAGTGGTTAGAACACTGAGCTTGTGATCTAATGGCCCAGGTTTGAGCCACCACTGAGGCACTCGTTCGATGGGATTTCCCCCTGAAGTTAGGCCTAATATCACTATCAACTCTACTTCTTCAAAAGTCCGGATGAGACTTTAAACCAAGGTCCTGTGTACGAACACACGCACGCGGGACATCTTGCGAACATGTTAAAACCTGTTCTGCATTTTAGAAGAAATGGCCAATTCATGCAGGTAGGAACGGATGACAAAATTCCCAAACTGCATTCACACTGGTGTCGTGTTTAGACATCATTCCAGAAATCGGAATGCGGCTCCTTTGTGTTGCAAAATCTCACCTTTGGTGAACATCGGAGCTCCAGCCTAGGAACGGGGGAACAATTGTAGACAGGCTGCATGACGTGGCATAGACTCGGAATGACACATGTTCTCGATCTTGTCTACATGGCTGTCTTTGTTGTCTCATCATGTCACGTGCTAAAACAATTCTATTTAGCTATCTATCCTATAGTCTGGCGACCGTCGGGTTACCCCTGAAGACTTGGCAACCAGTTCCCTCCATTCCTCTCTCTGTTCTGCATTTCTCAAAATTTTGTTGAGTTCTAGGCCTGTCCATTCGCTGACGAACTCCCAACTGTTCCTTGGTCTGCCTCTTTTTCTTTCTACTTGGACAATATTTTTTTTTTGTATTTTGTACCACTTTATGTCACAGCAGATTTCTCTGCGTGAAATTCGGGTTGCTCTCCCCGGGGAGAGCACGTCGCCACATGTGCAGCGCCTACCCATTTTTTTTCTTTTTCCTGCATGCAACTGTATTTGTTTCCCTATCCTTGCAGTATTGTTTTTGCAAGTCCTCTTGATCTTGTGACATGCCTGTACCATTTGTAGCCTACTCTTCTTTCCAAATCTGCATTCAGGGTCCACGATTCACAGGCATACAGGAATATGAATATGACAAGGGAGCACATTAGTCTGATCTTGGAGTTGAAAGAAATATTTTTTATCTTTCCAGAGGGTGTTCAGTTTTGACAGTGCTGTTATTGTCTGTGGAATCCTGCAAACTACCTCTGGCTTGGACCCCATGTCTGGTCATCAGTTTGGTCTTCTCTGCACTGATTTCCATGCCGTTTGTTTTAGAGGCCTTGTTCATGTGTTCTGTTAATACAATTACTCATTCTTATTTCGGTTTAACTCAGACAACCACATTCTGGGTTATTCTGTTGATGACCCAAACCAGAAAAATATTCTGCGCTGTTGAAAAATTGCTAGGCTATAAATCTTGGTTTTCAGATCCAACACATGCATGACACTACGTAATTAACATCGACTTCTTCCAATAATGATGATAGACTTTTTGTTGCTGTGATTGCATATACGTACCCGCGGAGATTTCCGATTTAGGGACTGAGAAAGTGGCTTAGTGTCTAGAAGGAATGGTAGCCTGTTCGAAGTCAAGCTAAATATGCAACATGCACGATTCTCCAGCAACTGTCATCCATGGATCTCCAGACTCAGTCCAAATGTTTTGACATTCATGGACAAGGTCATGGGAAAAACCGAAAGCTAGTTCACCCTGAGACCAGAGCAAGAGGAACACCGAGTCATCAACTTTTTGTTTTGTTTTGGTTTGGTTTTGGTGGCACGATTTTCATGACAGATGATCTGTATGGTAATCATCGGATAATGCTGTCATTGGAAGTCCAGTTGAATCGCCTTGAGACTTGACATGGCAGTGCGCAAGTTTCATGGTTTGTCTATGTGTCAGTTAACCAGGAACGACAAGAAAGTCCAGCACTGGGTAAGCAAGTGAAGCAACACTTACACACTGCATGCACAATGTGAAGTGGAATATGTTTAATGCTACACCAGGTCTCTGTCGAGTTTTCCCCTGGAACCCTTTAGAACGCTTAACTCTAGGTGAAAGTCAGCCAGAGCCCTGTAAATCCTCTACCTCAGTCCAGTGGGGTATGAACTCATAACCCTCCAGCCAGGAGCTCACACACTGGACCCTTTGCCACGGCGGGTCGTTTGTTCTGAAAGTGATGCTTGCGTTAGATCCAGCGCTTCATAAAACATTTTCTACTTATTTTTTTCTTTCTGGACTATTGCGTTTAAACATTTTTTTTTTTTATAAATGATTTTCATTCATTAATCAATGGCTTGTTATTGTCATGTTTATTTCCCTACTTACCAACAACTAGTAGTAATCACAGAAGGGGTGATTGTCTAGTTGTGGAGAGTTGCTTCTTAGCTGTGCGTGGTTCTTGAAGCAATTCTCTACAGTCAGTATGCAATACCTGAGTGACGAATCCCCAAGGGCTGTGAGTGCTTATTCTAGCCTTTGTTCTAAGCCTCTCAGCAATCAGGGACTAGCTAGCAGACAGCTGGAATTATTCACCTTGGTTTAAAACAGACTAGTCTAGGAACGAAATAGATAAAATATTATTCATTTATTTATTTATTCTTTTATATCGAGGATAATGGAATAAGCGCTCATGTGCTTTTTACAGCTAGTCCCCATGTGTATGCAGTTTTGGAAATCTTGTCATCTGTTCTCCAGCTATTAGCTCCGACTCAGTTCCCTTGAAAGTTCTTTGGATGAGACTATAAACGGAGGCTCCATGTGTGAACAGCACACACGTCTTGCATACACAGTAAAGAAAAGACATGTTTGGTTGAGGAAAAAGGTCAGCTGAACTGTGTCACAGATGATAGGGACATATTCTATAATGTAATCTGCACTGTTGAAAAGG
>CM060318.1:77250179-77257679 GCA_030674155.1 Stramonita haemastoma
ACATTGTCAAATAGCAAGATGTAATACGCCATATAACTGTGTCCTCCGCTGAATCAGAAGCAGTAGCTAACCCAACCCCCCAAAAAAAAGCAAAAAAACCCCAGAAAGAATAGAAAGAAAGAAAGAAAAGACAAGAAGAAAAGAAGAGTTTTTACACAAACATCTTTTTTTTTTTTTTTTTTTTTTTAGCCCAGTAGGTAAAAGTACATAAGGGATCAATTCAAATCAATACACCACCGTTAACTGTAGTGCCAGCACTACAGTCGGACAGGCATCAGTCATTACCACAACGGAACATAATTCTCAACCTTTTTTCTTTTGTTTTTTGTTTTAATCTTTCTGACAAAACGTGTGAAAAAATTACGCTTGCCCCCCCCCCCCCCACCCCAAACAAAACAACATAAAATCCAACAAAAACCCAAACAAAACAAACGAAACAACTCCCCCAAAACAACAAAAACACACAAAACCCACCAACCAAACACAAAACCCTCCCAAAATCTTAAGCAAAAATAAATAGTGTAATGGCCAGGCTTTAAAAAAAAACAACCCACAAAAGAATATGCTATTCAAATAAAGAAAAACAAACACTCAGCAAGACAGCATGTAAAAATGTGCAAAAAATCAAACTTCAATTTTTTTCAAAAACATGGGACGGAAATGAAGACACAAACTAAAATTTATGTGTGAGATAGACAGACAGACAGACAGACAGACAGAAGAGAGAGAGAAAAGAGAGAGAGAGAGAGAGAGAGAGAGAGAGAGAGAGAGAGAGAGAGAGAGAGGAGAGAGAGAGAGAGAGAGAGAGAGAGAGAGAGAGAGAGAGGAGAGAGCACATCTATATGTATATATTTTTTCAATAGTTCATTTTTAATGCATAATGATTATTATTGAAACGGCAAAGCTGAGAAAAGCAACTGACATCAACCCTTTGAGAAAAAAAGACATTAACAACATAGATACAACAAGGGGATAGGGTGGGGTGGGATTGGTGAAGGGAGGGTACAGGGTGGGAGGGGGAGGCATCAAACGTATTAACAAACATACAGAAAAATATCGGATGAATGTCGTAGAATTACAACACACACACACACACACACACACACACACACACACACACACACACACACACACACACACACACACACACACACACACACACACACTACATACATACATACATACATACATACATACATACATACATACATACATACATACATACATACATACATTACATACATACATACATACATACATACATACATACATCGTATCGTGTTGGCACCGTCAGGGCTCTATAGCCACAACCAATAGAAAGAGAAGTGGTGAGCAGTTGATCCACACATTAGTCTACACAAGCATTCACAATTATCGTCGTCAGTGTGTGTGCAACAAGTCTAACGAGTCACCCCTTGTGTTCTGCAACAGATCATTAATTTTGAAAGTCTGATGCTAAGACACGCAGCACACAACTCTCTCAGTAACAATCTATAATTATGTCACTTCGACCGGTGTCTTTCAGAATGATGATGAATGATTTCAAAGTGAAACAAGAAAATAGCCTTTGTAATGCACATATTTATTTTCAAGACGGTATATTTTTCTAAATGATAACAGGTTCTTTCATCCTTACTTTGTATCAAACACACTTATCAAGTACATTTTCAGACCCGCAAAAAAATTGTGCCTCGCATTTTAATGCGACAAAATGTCCATAAAAAATATAATAAACCCATCGTCATCGTAAGTGAGAAAAAAACAGTTTACTAGTTGGTGATAAATGCTGATACCTACGAATATACGAAAAGTGCAAAGCTCTTTTTGATAACACAAAAAAGGATCAGAACAATGCAAGCATTGAAAACTGAGAACCACTCGACCACTGACAGTTATGGTTGAAAACAGGAAAGTCTGTCTGCCAATTTCTGTACATGGTAAGCGCAACAGCTGACACCTTAGGGTATATTGTTACACTTTTAACATTTTAAAATTATCTTACCGTAAGGATGTATACACAGACCCAGAGCAGGAACGCTTATACGAACGATCAGCGAATGTTGGATAAGAAATCCCAGTATTTCAAGACACGAGTCATACAATAACAAGATGATTTTTGCCAAAATAATAAAATCTTGGTTGGAGTTTTGGGATACTGAGGCCTGTGTGTGACTAGGCTTGCCAGATGCTGTTGATCACTGATCCAGCATATTGTATAAGCTGCTACTTTCCTGATCTTTTCATTTATGGAATTAAAACACTCTCTTCAAAAGATCTGGGAGTTTTTAACACGTGGTTTCTTTTGGTTTTTTTTGGTAATGGGTATGAATAATTTTGTGCTAAATTTTACATCTAATTTTGAAGTGTACATACACCCACACCCACACCCACCACACACACACACACATTGAAAGTCTGGGACGCCTTTTTTTTTTTTTTTTTTTTTTTTACAGTTTGAACTGCACAGCCATACAGTAATGGGTATAAAACATGTGAAAACTGTTTTTCATTGTAACGTCAAACAAAATCGTGATTTCAAGTGCATTGCAACAATTCAAAATAGCTGTGTGCTGGGGATATGAATATGTGTTACATAAAGGTAAAGAAATTAGAAGTGTTGTTCTTAAAGACCGATGGTCTTGTAATTTTATAATTTTCCTACAAATTTCCAAGTTGAAATTTAGTATTCGATAAAGCTAATGACGTACCGGCCTGGCTTTCACATACTGCAGCTGAGCCCTTGGACCCATGATTGTGTTATGCCGTCAATCACTGAGCGGAGGACACACAGCAATACATGTGTGCTGTTTTGAACGTTTGTGATGTTTCAGTCCTTGGGGAATTATGTATAATTATTTCCTTGAAAATGACTTTTCTGTTAAAGCTGTGTCTTGCCAAACGTATCCAGCTGTGTATGTGTGCATCTCTCTCTCCTCTCTCCTCTCTCTCTCTCTCTCTCTCTCTCTCTCTCTCTCTCTCTCTCTCTCTCTCTCTCTCTCTCTCTCTCTGCGTGAGTGCATGCGAGTGTGCTTGTGTGTGTGCTTGTGTGTGTGTGTGCGTGCGCGCGCGTGTGTGTGTGTTTGAGATTCTGCATGCTCAAAAGATATCTTAACACCTTTTTGTCACTAACAATCAAGGGGTCTTATCTATAAAGAAAAGAAGACATTCCCCTATCAACCCCCATCACAGGTTAGAGTGGACATACACGCGCGTTATGAAGTTCAAATAAGACAGGTACAATAATTCAACATATGCATATGTCAGCACGAAATAACACTACACGAGGGCAAATATGGGCTGGCACGTGACACAGATCAAACTCTCTACACGATGGGTTTATTCAATGTCTTATCTATTTTCCACGGCAAACCATGTGAGTGACCTTTACCCCCTTACAGCATATACTGTTCTAAGTTTCAGTTTGAACCCAATGATGGCAGTATTCACTTTTGCTTCTGGGTGAAGTAGTGTCTCTTAGTGTGCTGCTCAGAAATTTTGTTGATGCTCGTTTTAAGATTGTTTTTTGAGGTATCAAAAATGCACTGTGTGATTAATTTGGGCGGCCCTTTGTTCCCCAAGGAATTCATAGGCATAAGGATGGGTTATTTGGGGGGTTTAGGGTTTTGATTGATGCCAGGTAGCGGTGGAAAAAGTCTGGAAAGAATCATCATCTGAGAATTGATTGCGTTTCCATGCTGATGGCCCTGCGCGTGTATATCGTGGATGGAAGGGTAACTAACAGACGACAAAGAAATAAGAAGCATTGGAATTGCTTGAACATCGAAAAATTAAAATCTACTAAGTTTGTGTCAGATCACACGAGTTATGAGTCAGGAGGAAGTCTTTCACAAAAAAGCATTTTGAGGGGGATGCTATGGTAGGCCTAAGTGATGTATGTGTATGTGTGAAAAATACAAGGGAATGGACAAACCACTCAAAGTTGAAGCGCAGCCAAAGTAGTTCACAGAGAAAAACTACCAATATTACAATGACCCACAGATAAAAAGCTTTTCCTGAGTAGGGTGCACTACTGAAAAAAAAAGTGCTTTACGGTGAATCTCCTCTCACTTTGTGACAGAGGGATGAAGATCATACACAAGTTTGCCGTGGAAAGCTGATACACCTTATTTTTCACACCAACGAAACCAGACCTAAAACGGTAACTATGAGGTGACAATAGAGCAACGCACAACAACCACGAAGAGAAAAACCAACACTAACACTTTGGAAAAAAATACACACGGATCTTAACAAATGTAAGGAAACGTACACACACACACACATAAAATTCACAAATCATCCCCTCTGTATGGCAAACCAGAGGACATTTTCCACAATCAATCAATCAATCAATAATCATATAATATAAAAACAACATCAAAAGAGAAGAGAGACCAACGCTATTTTTCTTGATTGTAAATTAAGAAGGAAAAAAAAGTCACTTCGAGTCCTGAGTTCTTCGTTGACGCAGATGTCAAGCTGAACCTGTCTTCCTCTGCACCCCCCCCCCTCACCCCCACACCCCCCACACTCCCCACACTCCCCCCAAAAAACTCCACGTGAAGACACACGCACCAACCGCGGCACATTCATCCATAAGACCAACTTGAACAACAATAAGAAGAAAAATGATAATCATAGTAACAAAGCGCCTCTTTATCGCCACCATCGTTACGATTTCCTTTTATCGATCTCTCCACGCTTAGACACCATCTCCAAGTCGTGGCTTTGCACCCAGGATAGGATTGAAGTTCAACAGAGATGCCGCATACCCCGAAGATCCAGGGTACCGTCATTGTTAGGCAGGTGACGCAGAAGCCGTCGTCAGACCTTGCTTTCGGAGTCATCCTCGGGCAGGAGCCGCGCTTGCCTCTGCCGGGGTGTGAGGGAGCCCCGTGGACGTTGTTGTGTCCTCCCGAAGAAGACAGGGCGTTCACTAAGGGAGGCGGGGGCTGCACCACTATCGCTGTCGGCTGAACGGACAGGTGGTGGAGGAGGGGGTGGGCGTTGAGGGTGGAGGGGGAGGAGGTGACGGTGGCGATGGCGATGGGCGGGGAGGTGGAGGAGGTGAGGGCCTTGCCTCCCCACCCCCGCTCTGGGTCTGCTGGGGCGGGGGAGGGGGAGGGGGCTGGCCCTGGCGCGCGGGGGTGGGTTTGAGGCACTGCGCCAGGTTGACGATCTCGCCCTGGATGTTGGCCAGCGCTTGAACCACGTTACACAGCGCCTGGGACACAAGGGTTTTAGTGAGATGTGTCATTATCGTCATTATCGTCGTCGTCATCGTCATCATCGTCGTCGTCGTCGTCACCATCATCGTCACCATTATCATCGTCCACCACCACACCACCACCACCACCACCACCACCACCACCACATCCACACACATCATCATCATCATCATCATCATCATCATCATCATCCTGATCAAAGTTGTCGTTGTTGTTGACGTCAACAATCGTATTTGTGGTTGTCGTCTTTTTCTTTTTTGTCATCATCATCATCATGATCATCATCACCACCACCATCATCATGATCATCATCATATTAACAAAGACGACACATTTGAAACAGAAGTTCTGAAGTTATTCTTCAACAGCTCTCACAAAGATGATGATAGATGTGAGAGAAGAAGAAGAAGAGGGAAAAAGAAGAAGAAGAAGAAGAAGAAGAAGAAGAAAAGAAGAAGAAGAAGAAAGAAAAGAAGAGAAAGAAGGGGAAAAAGAAGGCAAGAAGAAAGAGAAGAAGAGGACGAGGATGGACAATAACAGCAGCAACAAAAAGAAGCAAAAAACGACGATGACATAACACAAAACACACACATACATCTATCTTACACTCACTCACTCACTCACTCACTCACTCACTCACTCCACTCACTCACTCACTCATCTCTTTGTGTCTTTGTCTGTTCCATCTTTTTAATATTATTTTTACATCTTTGTCCTCTCTCTGTCTGTCTGTCCATGTCTGTCTCTTCTTGGTCTGACTGTCCATGTCTGTCTCTTGTCTGTATCTGCCTGCACATCTGGCACTCTTGAAAATTTCTGTATCTCATTGTCTTTTCTCTGTCTCTTCTTGTCTGTCCATGTTGTCTCTTCTCTGTCTGTCCATTTCTATGTCTCTGACTTGCTTGCCTGTCCTTGTGTGTCTCTTGTCTGTATCTGCCTGCACTGTGCACTTTCTTAATCCACTTTACCTTATATCTCTTTGTCTCTTCTCTATCTTTTCCTGTCTATCTGGTTGTGTCATAGTCGGCACCAACCCCTACCCCCCCCCCCCCCTCTCCCTCCCGCCTCTCACCTTCTGGTTCTCGGTCATGAGGCGGGCGTATGAACTCCACGTCGTCCATCATACGGTTGTTGTCCTTGTTGTTGGCCTGCAGGTGCTGCAGCCTGACGTCCAGCAGTTTCTGGGAGCGCTTGGATGCCGTCCAGCTGCGGGATGGCCAGGGTGGCCGCCAGGGAACCACCCCTGTGGACGTCCGCCGGGGATGGGGCCGGGTGGAGCTCTTCCGCTTGCCCTTGAAGGAGCCGCGGTGACCTGACGAGGTGGAGACACCAGGAAAGCATTTGAGTACGTTTTATAGTTGGAGGGATGGGTTATTCTGTGGTTACAGCACTCGCTTTTCTCTCAACTAAGGTTAAAAGCATGAGCGTGGTTACCAGTTGGATGGGTGACCGTTTGAGAACCTTGGGTTCAGTACAGTTTCCCCATTCCACCCAGCTGTAAATGGGTACCTGCCCTCTTTAGGGTCAGGGAAGGTAAAGCAGCGAGGGAGAAAAGATGGGCGCCGGCCTCAATATGCTGGCCCCTAGAGAAGCTGAGGTCTCTGACGCCTGGCTCCCCTACGACCACACAGGTTATGGGACACCTTTACCTTTTACTAAGTCTGAAGTACATGACGGCTGTGTCTATGAGGATGATCGTTTTCTGGGCGCTCTCAGTTGATCTCTGTGACAACTGATGATGATCTTGGGTGTTATTTCTGTTTGTTTTTTTAATTCCTCGGCTAGAACTCAGAGATTCCGCCAAGGTGAGATTTTGCGTATGTGACCTTTTGTTTTTCCACCATTAAGGTAGCCACATTCCGACTTTGAGAATGGGCGTTACTTAATTTTTGAGACAGCAGTAATGACCGTGGACACTATGATCTTTATGACGCCAATGACGATTCCAAGGATGAGATCTCCGTGACTACAACGATGGTTTTCTTGGGATATCAAATATTTTGTCACAACGGTTTCATGATCTTAAGCTTAATTAGTTTCCGTGAGAACAATTTCACGATCTTAGTCCTCAAACAACCAATAAAAACTGACCAAACAATGGACCAGACACGCAAGTGGGGGCAGGAAAGGGGGAGGGGTATTTACAAACAGATCTGTTGCTTACAAACTTTGTAACGTGTGGCTTTAACTAAGCACCGTGAACATCACACACACAACACACACACACACACACACACACACACACACACACACACACCACGCACGCACCACA
>CM060318.1:77260179-77285179 GCA_030674155.1 Stramonita haemastoma
CACCACACACACACACACACACACACACACACAACACACACACACGCACACGCACACACACACACACACACACGCAGAGGCGCAGATCCACACACATTTTTGTTATTTTCCTGTTTGGTGTTTTTATGCATGGCTTGTAGCCCAAGTGAGTTTCTCTATTTTTGAAATAATAAAGTATTTGAATTGTGAAATTGTAAATTGTGAAACCGATTGATTTGATGAAACACTGAGTGGTGGTATGAGTACCAGTCTTTCGGATGAGGAGCCGCCGCTGTAGTCTAGTGGTTAGGGCGTTGGACTCGTAATCTAAAGGTTGCGGGTTCGATCCCAGCTTTCGACTATGGCGTAGTGCCCTTGGAAAAGGCACTTTACGGCTATTTTCTCACCCCACCCAGGTGTAAAAGGGGTACCAACCTTGTGTTGGGGTTAACCCTGCGATAGACTGGCGTCCTGTCCAGGGGGGAGTCTATGACTCTCAGTCGCTTAACGCCACAGAAACCGGGATAAGCACCGGCCTTATGAGCCTTAGGCTCGGGACAGACTTTAACTTTAACTTTCGGTTGAGGCGATCATTCAAGTTACAGTGTGCGACATGCATCTAGCGCACATCAAAGAACCTGCGGGAACAAAATTGATATCCTTTTTCTCTCGAAAAGTTCCTCTGAATTAAAAGTAAATGGACACTCACGCACGCACGCTCGCACGCACGTATACACACAGAGGAAAAAACCCCACCCAACAAAGGTGGCTCTATTTTTGTGGTGACACTCATTCTTCAGGTAGGGCAGCCTGAATCTAATGCCGAGAAATGTACCGTGACTAAAAGTGGTATAGGCCTACAATGCAATGCTATCAGTTATGTAGTACGATGCAATACACTACAATACCACACCATACACTACAATGCAATACAACACAATACAATGCAACACAACACAATACAGAGCAGGGAGAATCCAAATCAACCCAATCCAGTCTGATTCAATACAACACAACACAACACAACACAACACAACACAACACAACACAACACAGCGCAATAGGAGACCAGCGTGACTATAAAGCGGTGAAATACCAGCCATCATGGTGCAATTGTTAGCGCCTTGGGCTACGACAACAAGAGAGGTGTCCCTGGCAAAATTCTGTACAAAAAGCCATTCTGATACGGAAACAAATACAGTTGCAGACATGAAAAAAAAAAAAGGGTAGGTGCTGCACTTGTGGCAACGTGCTCTCTCTCCCCGTCCCAGCAGCCCGAATTTCACGCAGAGAAATCTGCTGTGACTTAAAGTGGTATAAATAAATATATAAACGCAGGGCCCCTCTGGCTAGTGGCCCCACAGCAGCATGACACTGATGGCTCCCTGAGGGCTTTCGACCCTGAGGATGCAACATAACAAATCTGGGTATGACTGTGGCGGGGAGACTGAAATGAACGGCGTGGGAACGGGAGGTGGGGGCGGGAGGGGGATGGGAAAGTCACAGAAGATGAGGCAGCCAAAAAGAATAATAATGATAAAGCAGAGAAATGTACACTAACTAAAAGTGGTATACAATACAGTACAATGCAATAGAATACAATACAATACAGGCACGTCTGTTGCAACTGCTTCAACCAATTAGCCCACTCAGTGGGTACATGCAAGGTCAATGATGTCATAAACAGTGATGTGGTATCTCAGTTTTACGCGCTGTCATTATTACGCTTGATGTTTACAGCTCTTGTTTTGGAGTCTCTCTCTCGCAATGCTGACAGGCAGCTGATGTCAGACGTGAACACCCCCCCCCCCCACACACACACATACACACACACACACACACACACACACACACACACACACACGCGCGCGCGCGCGCGCGCGCGCGCGCGCGCGCGCGCGCGCCTAATGTCACCAAGCATGAATATACTTTAAAAGAAACACACACACACACACACACACACACACACAACACACACACACACACACACACGTATGTTTATTTGTTTGGCTGGTTTGTTGTTGTTGTTGTTTTTTTCCCCTTAGATGGCTTGATCAACAACAAAAAAAAAGCAAATCAATGCCTATTCAATGTGCCATCTGGAAATAAAAAATTGACTTGACTTGACTTGACTTGACTTCACACACACACACACATGCCTGTCACCAAACCTGAATATACTTTAAAACACACACACACACACACACACACACACACACACAAGCACACACAAGCACACACACACACACCCCACACACACACACACACACACACACACACACACACACACACACACATACAAGGTCACTGTGCCATCGAACGCCTCTTTAGCAAACATGTATTTCCCCGAATATTCCTAATTCTATTTGATTGCCACCCATTCATTCGGAAAAAAACAGGCTGGAAACTTTTGTGCAGAAGGTTGGGGGGGGGGGGGGGGGGTTGAGAGTAATGAGAGCAGCAAGACTACATCAGCGCAATAAATAAATCGAGCAAAACGTATCTGCCCAGAGTGCCTCAACCAATTAGCCTAATCAGGCAGCTCATTCAGGGTCAATAATCACGCCAACAGTTATCTCCTATCTCTCACACATTGTCAAAATCCCGGCGGGTGTTTTGGTTCCTGCTTTGGAGTCTGTCTCTCGTACTGCTTATAACACTCAGGCAACTGACATTAGAATCTAAATATACACATTATGTACACATATGCATGTAGGCATAGGCACACATGTATACGCCACGTATGTGCACGCACAGACACACGCTCACACTGAACACAGAGAGAGAGAGAGAGAGAGAGAGAGAGAGAGAGAGAGAGGAGAGAGAGAGAGAGAGAGAGAGAGAGAGAGAGAGAGAGAGAGAGAGAGAATCAGACAGACAGACAGACAGACAGACAGACACACACACACACACACACACAAAGAGGGACAGAGAAATACAGAAAGAGGCACACAGAGACAGATACACAGTTTTATTCTATCTAGTGTTCCCGTTTATGGGTAGTAGAAAGTGCGCGCCTGCGCGCGCGTGCGCGCGCACCACACACACACACACACAAACACATACACACGAAAAGAAACATGAACACTTAAAATGATATTGGTGGGAAAAAGAATGCAAAAAACGAGATTATGATGGTAATGATGTTGATAGCGATGACGAAAAGCACCACAGAACTGAACAAGGAAGTGTCAAGTTATCTCTAAAGTATCAAACCAAAAAAAACCCCAACAAATCCACAGCCGAGCTAAACACAGGCGTTCTCCCAGTTTTCCCCCGCTCGCTGCATCCAGCTAACTGTATGCCTAAGTCCGTACAAAACCACAGTCAAAGCCAGGAACTAGCGATGCCCTCCTGTCTGTGAAGGCTCCAGCAGCAGACGAGAAGTCGCGTGCACTTTACGCCACCAGGTAGATGTTTCCACGGCGCCACGTCACTGTCAATGTAGCGCCTATGAAACACCTCTCCGGTGAGGTAAACTCCGATCTGCAGACTCGCCATGCCCAACTGGACATCCTTGGTGTGGGTGGGCTGGACTGTGCCAATCTGAAATGCTGTGGACATGGTCCATGGTGCAATGATGGTCCATTGTGCGATGATGGTCCATTGAAGACACGGCTGTCAGCTTCCCCCACTTTCGGCTGCTCTGAGTGGCTATCCATCCTATCCCATCCCATCCCAGTCTACCTGAAGCTAGCTAGTGCTAATTACAGCAGGAACTGTCCACACTTGAACTTGATGAAAGGAAGGGGCACACTAATTTTAGCTCTGGACCCTTAACTCCTGACTGAGTGATGTTGGATTTGTGCTCTGTGAAGATTTTGGTTCAGCAAACTTACCGACGGTAGTGTGGGCTGGACCAATAGGAAAAATGATAAAGAAGTGGTCCATGGTGAGCAAAAATGGTTCAGTGACGATCTTGGTTCAGCCTTGTTTCATACTGATTAAAGACAATCTTGCCAAAGAGGTGCAACTGTGGGCCAGGCATTCCATATAGGCTAATACCATCTATCCTGAAGGCCTGTTCTTTTGTTGTTCTCAAAAGACAGACCATGATGTTTCAGGTTTTGAGTCAAGAGACATGTGATATGAACCACCTCCTTGTACAGCTGATGGGGTTTTGAAATAAACTTGCCCTTGCCTTGCATTGCCTCTATGACATGCTGATTTTAATGCAGAGACTGTTCATTGACGATGATGATACAGTCTTCTGCACCGAAGTATGAAAAAAAGCTACATTGTTGACTGTAATGAAATCTAATTCTGGCTATGATGGCAACCAATGCAATAATTATCACAAAATACAATCCAATCTTGACCATCCTGCAAAAAGCGATTTAATTTTGATCGTACTGCAAATGTGACCCGATTTTGACCATACTGCAAAAACAAACCAATCCTGAACATGTTGCAAAACTGACCCAATCTTTACCATGTTGCTCTTGTGACCCAGTCTTGACCACGCTTCAAAAGGAACCCAATCTTGACTGTGCTGCAAAAGCGACCCAATCCTGACTATGTTAAAAAGTGACCCAATCTTGACCAAAATGCCAAACGACCCAATCCTGACCAAACTTAAAAAATGTATTAATCCTGACCCAAGACTGACATACTACAGAAGCGACCCAACGCTAATCATACCACAAAAGTGACCCCATCCTCACCACACTGTGAAAGCATCCCACTCCTGGTCATGATAGAAATAGGGTTCAATACTGTCCAGGATAGCCGCCGCTGTGGCCTAGTGGTTAGGGCGTTGTACTCGTAATCTAAAGGTTGCGGGTTCGATCCCAGCTATTCCGCTATGGCGTTGTGCCCTTGGAAAAGGCACTTTACGGCTATTTTCTCACCCCACCCAGGTGTAAAAGGGGTACCAACCTTGTGTTGGGGTTAATCCTGCGATAGACTGGCGTCCTATCCAGGGGGAGTCTATGACTCTCAGTCGCTTAACGCCACAGAAACCGGGATAAGCACCGGCCTGATGAGCCTTATGGCTCGGGACAGACTTTAACTTAACTTAACTGTCCAGGATAAAAAAAAAGAAAAGCCACCCAGTGCTGATCATAGCTCAAAACTGATTTATATCGAACCTGATCAAAACAGACAATTTGATTTTGACCACGTTCCACCCCTCCAAAAACAACAACAACAACAACAAAACAAACAAAACCCACAACACAACAAAAACCCAAAACAAATTAAAACACAAAACAAAACCGACATAAAAAAAACAACACAAAACAAACGATCCAAACCAAAAACGATACACACTGACCAAGACACACAGTTCAAAACACACAAACGAAGGCCTTTCAAGCATGAGGCTAAGACTAAAGCATATCTATCCACACAATAACAGCGAATTCCTTACTCAGCCATATCACCCCCCCCCCCCCCCCCCCCCCCCCCCCCTCAGTACTGTTGCCTTACTTTGAGGAAGGTCTGTTTCCGTCCTTTGGTGGAGTGCTGGTAATCGCTGGAGTGGTTGCAGTCTTTGCAGGACTGCCAGCCGTAGAAGAAGGACTTGGGGGTGGGCAGCATGTTGAAGGGCACGGGCAGCGTGCTGCCCTCGTCCATGTAGTTCAGCCACAGCTTGGTGCGCGCGAACTTCCACTCCACGTCACAGTCCGTCTGCACGTGCACACGGAATTTTTAAATTTATATATTTTTATTTATTTATTTATTTATTCATTTATTATTATTTATTATCTATTTATCTATTTATTTATTTATTCTTTTATATCGAGGATAACGGAATAAACATTCATGTGCTTTTTTTTTCATCCGGTCCCTGTGTGTATGCAGTTTTGTAAATATTGTCATCTGTTCCCACCGGCACACAATGGCCTACTCTTACGAAAGGAAGACTAAGGCGAGAGAGGAGTATAACAAGAATGAATGAATGGCTGTACATGGTAAAAAGTTTAGGTGGAAATTTTGAGGGTCCAGGTAAATGAAAGACCAAAAATGGGGGAGGGCGAGGGGAGGGGACTAAAATGTGTGTGTAAGGCACTAAGAGACTCAGTTGAGTTGCCTTCTGCTTGGAATGGGAAGAAAACTAGAATAGGGAGTTTGTTTGCTTTGTGATGTCAAGAGAAGCAACAAATTCGTTTTTGTGTGTAAGATTTAAAACGGCTTCAAACAGATATCACATTATCAGTCATTACTGGACGGGTTGGTTACTTGCGAGTGTAAATGTAACATCTGTGTCATCTTTCAACATTTATTATAAATATAACTATAAAGAAAAATATGCACATTAGCGCTCATGTAAAACAATACACACAGAGGATAAACTGAACAAAATGCGCACAGAACAAGATCCGTATGCAATTTCGATGAAGTTACAGTGATGTTGCAGTGTTGATTACAGTGACGTTCTGTTTTTGTTGGGTAATTGTGGCTTCAACTGTGATAATCCTAACATATATGAGAGTAATATAAAAAATGAATACTGGCAATGATGCCATGTAACAGCAGCATGTGGAAGATATAGGCTCAACTGATATCAACACAACTGCCACCTCAGCATTATTGCACAAAGTAGACTACTAACAGATACAATAATAACAGGTACAGAGCCAATCACTGCATTTGATGAAACAACAGCGTCCACTGTTCCACTACTCTGGCAGGTATTTCTATACCACTACAGCTGGTACTGCTTTAAAAAAAAAGTAGTCTGCCTCCCTACAAAAGTGACAGCAGAAGAAGAGGTGTGCACACCTGGATGTCCTCAAAGCTGTGGCTCATCATGGCGATGAGCATGTTGATGAGGACGATGATGATGACGACGTGGTAGATGCCGAACAGGTACATGCCCACTGTCTCCACCAGAGAGGTGCTGCTCACTGTGGAGGAATGGCGCTCGTCTGTGTACACTGCACACAATGGGTCAACTGTCAGTCAGGTAAGTTCACCTTTTTGGGGGGTGGGGGTGGGGTGGGTAGGTGTTATGTCTCCCCCCCACACACATGGACGGTCATCACCTAGTCTGCTTAGCAATAATCTACACTTGTCAGTTCAATTCTACATTTTTTAAGTTTACTAGTCAGACATAGATAGTGATGTTCAGTCTGCTTTACAACAGTCATTAAAATCAGTCCAGTTCTGCATCCTTGTCATTTGTGTGTGTGTGTGTGTTTAGTCATATATATATTGTGATGATCAGTCTGCCTTACTTACAACAGTCTATACTTTCAGTCCAGCCCAGGTTTGTTGTCAGTATGTTATATTACACACGGTGTCTGCTTCATAGCTACCCAAAGGACAGGAATGATAGAGAAACATCCTAATCACCTAAGGTATCAAGAGGAGAACAATGTGGGCAGCAATCAATGGGTATAGACATCTACTGGGAGGGAAAGGGTGTTATACTAAAGAAGAGTGGAAAGGCATCCTGACAGAAATTTTTTTTGGTTCACAATCAGCGTCAATGCAATTTTTAGAGACGTACACTATAGCCTAGAGGTTAAGACCATTTAACTACAATTGCGAAGGACTATTGACGTCGTGGGTTCGAATCTCAGCAGAAGCATTTCTTAAGGATGAGGAGATTTTTACGATCTCCCAAGTCAGCTTAAAGCACAGGCCAACCAGGCCTTAATTCCTTTCGCGTATATGCACATTTAGAAGAGACTGTATGCACGTAAAAGATGCTGTAATTCACGTCAACACTCAATGGGTTACGAAAACACAACATTCCAAGCAGGCTTCCTGCACAACACATGAGCTGCTCTGAAGTGCAAACGTATCGGCTAAGGCCAGAGACTCAAGACTCAAGAATACTTTATTATCTCAATAGACAGCAGACCTCCTGCAGAGTTACAAGGACAGGAGAAGACCAGACACTAAGCATTCCACCCAACAATAAGAGAATGTAAAGAAAGAGAGAAGAACTATGAATACATCCCATAATACCAGGCGACAGGGTCGCCAAACAGATTCATACAGCAGAGATTTACCCCCCAATGTTTGCGCATATGGTCAAAACAGAGCAGGGTTAAAGTACATTGCTCAAACACAGACAGTTAGTGGAGGAGGGGTGACACAGAAGTGGAAAGGTGCGGGTGGTTACCTGCGGTGCGGGGGTCAGCGCTGTTGGGACTATCTGTGCAGTATATCCGGGTACGTTCCAGATCCAGAGCAAGGCAATGGCGCACTGACACAGCAAGGGTCACACACACACACACAACAGGAATAGAGGTCAGACACACGCCATCATGCACGTGCAATACACAGATTAGTTGTCTAGTTCTAAACATACACCACTTTTTTGTTTATTGAATAACAACCAAGCTTTCAGCAAATTTTCGTCATAGGTTATCTGCAAACCTTTAACATTACATATCTCTGAATGTAGTCATCATCATTCGTCATGTCTTTGGTGAATCAAGACTTTGCTGGTTAAGCCTGTCTCCAGACAATGAAGCTGTATCTGGTATTCATGACCCCCCCCCCCCCTCTGCTTTTGTCATTTATTTCTGAACAATGAGACATGAACCAGTGATTTACTTCTGACCACACACAGCTACATAGACTGATTATCTATCTTTGATAACTGAAAAACTTGATTGAATTTACCATTGCATGCCATATTTTCTGAGGCATCCTAAAAAGTCTTTAAAACTTATCAACTGATCTATGCTAGGCCAGTGCTTGTTTGTACGAGGGTGCCAAATCAACTCCGAGATTGTTGAATTTTGTAACTTTCTGTCCAAAAAGTATTTTTGTCTTCTGTTTTCTTCAGTGCTTGTTGTTATGCTAACTGAACAGACGATCTGTCGCAAGAGGCTGTGGGCACAAGACTGTTTCCATGCATTCAGACCAGACCACTGGGGCTATGAACTGGTACAATAAACCCAGTCATCTGACAGGGGTGTAGTGTTTAGTTCTTTGTCTCTCAAAGACAAGTCTATTATCAGAACCAGTTACCCATTTATTTCTCTTAATCTTTGAGGGTTAACTCCATCAATACGACAGAAAAAATGTATTGTTTCCTTGCAAGCATTGTCCACGGCAAGGGGCAACAACTCATAATCATCCAGTGCTCTACATCTTGGCTTTTTGGAACATGTTTTTGCGTTGTTTGTAGCTCTGTAGAGTGCCGTGGCATGAACTTAGGACCATGTTAAACAATTCTTTATAGATATCATGATCTTCATTTCTAAATATCATTTGTATAAATCAATCACTTAATGCGTATATAGATTCATTACTTACAATGCGTATGCCTTTAGGTCTAGTTTGTATATCTTTTGTACACAATGAATAAATAGTAGCACATTGTCTACAGTCTAAACTCAAATGTATTCTTCTGACAGAAATATGACTAGAGTGAAATAAGTTCAACAACAAATTCTTGCAAACTTCACAAACGCTAAAGAAGTCAGCTTAACATTAGTAATTTATGCAAACATAGACTGCACGACAATGGAATTTAGATAAGCTGTTAAGTTGTACAGAGATATCTTGTTAGTCTTCTAGACACCAAAACCGCAAAAGAAATATACACCACAAAATCTACACATCAAATTGTATACTGAAATCAATATTCTACGTACATTTGTTCGAGAAGACAAAAAAAAAGTAGAAAAGATGAAACAACAATGTTTATAATCCTAGGCAGAATATGCACAGATCATAAAGACTGATAATCCAAATCCAGAAAATGAATCAATGGAATAGATAAACAAAACTTTCGTTAAATCATCTGAAGAATAAAGTTCCTCCATTGTGACAAAATGGCGTAATACCTCTGTTTTAAGAATAAGGACACAAAGGGAATACCAGCAACTTCACCTCCCTTCATCCTGGCCAAACTGCATTCACGGCAATCAAGGTAGTCATGCAGGCATTGTTATCATCATTCATTTTGCCTTTGAAACTTCTTCACAGTGCACCCAAATGCAAGACACTGGAGCCAGTTCTACCATGCATTTGACGTGGTCTGAACACGAAGTAAGCCATCCTTTAAGCACCCCATGCTGAAAGGCAGATTAGCAAATGATGCTGATACGCTCACTGCAGCCTGCTGTCTAAGGACGATACTCTACAGTTAGGACTAGCTTCTGCTAAAGCAGTCACTGGAGACTAGGGAAGCGTGAGTCAAGGACTTCCACTAGGACTAGGGTGAGTTGAAAGAAGAAGTGTTGGTGCAGAGAAGGAAGGAAGAAAGAAGCACTAGCGGCACGTGCGGAAGGGTGCAGGGGAAGAACACACACACTGCCAGCTTCACGGCACAGCTGCCTGTCTGCCTGCGTGCCCCCTGCCTGCTGCCTACCTTCTCCACTGCCCCAGGAGCCTTTGACGCCTTGCACAGAACTGTCCTCCTTCACCACACCACCGTTGGGCAGAGGATGCTTGACGGCGATTTCCGTGATGCTCATCTGGCTGAACATGGCCCAGAACAGGCTGAGGAACGTTTGCTGCAACCTGAACACACCTCAAGGGTCACCGGGGCAGAGCACAATCATCATTGCATAAAGGCATGGTTGAGGGGCGCGGCCATCTTAAACTAGCGCAGCACACGTCAACACAAGCTGAAGAGAATTCCGTTCAGACATCGATGGCCTGCTATGGTGGAGTGAGACTGAACACTGACAGAAAGAACATGTTTGGGACACAGTCCTCTCTCCCCTTTGGTTCATGGATTCATGGTCAAAGCTGACTGGAAGGAAAAGAGATCTGTCACAGCAGACGCTATTCCACAAACCTCCAGCTGCAGAAAGTTAAGTTTCCTCCGTCATGGAATGAAAAGAAAAATTTTTGTACTGTTCAAAACCAGACTGAGACCTTTCTGAAAATAAAACAGTCCTGGACAAGACTTGATTGACTGAAGACAGGATTTTTCAGACTCAGACAAAGGAAAGCCCTTGAATACTTGTATACAGGAACAGGTAGAATGACTGCAAATTCCACTTAAGCCAATACATGGTCGCTATGTAGCGAAGAACTATGACTCTCCTACACAAATACTTCTCATTCAGCTGTACTCCTCTGACTTCCAGTGAGTCCATGTAGAGAGGAACGAGAGAGACAGTTCTGGTGGTCATTAGACCATGGAGCAGAACCAACCAAATGAAAAATTGGACACAAATCTGAGTGAACCATTCATGGCTGTTGAGAACAAAGCAAAAAGTGCACTTTGCTCCGCCAATCAAAGCAGTCGCCAAGTAGCCTGAAACAGAAGTATCTGGATGGTGAGAACGAGAACACATTATACAGAAAACCCCACAACATCTCTGTGTGTATTATAGTAAACCTGTTCTTTGACCCAACTAAATTCTTTAACCCCCCCCCCACGTTTCAGAAATTTGAATACAGAATTTCAGCTCCCATGAGACATGAACAGAAAGTAAGGAAACATAGGACAAAACAGGGGCCAGAGGGGAAGAGGAGGAGAGAGGAAGGGGTTAGCGAGTTACCTCCTGTAGGACTAGGGTGAGTGACGGTGATGTCACTGATGCTGACCTGACTGAACATGGACCAGAACAGACTGCCGAACGTCTGCTTCAGCCTGAAAACAAGGGGACCGGTTAACTAACTGAGGGGTAGGGGTCACCAGTGCATCTCCTGTCCATGGCAAACTAGTTATGCTGGCTAGTGTCACCCATTTTGACGAAAAGGCACTATAGCCGAATGGTTAAGACCGTTTGATTTCAATCCCTGTGGGTTCATGAAGTCGTGGGTTCGAATCTCAGTAGCAGCATTTGGTGAACTAAGGATGGGGGATTCTTACGATCTTCCAGTTCAACTCAAAAGTGCAGGATTTTCAGTGCCTTAAATGTTTTTTCTTGTGTCTTTACACACGCAGAAGATCAAATATGTACGTTAAATTCCTGCAACTCCTGTGAGCGATTTTTGGGTCCCGGAAACACGAAAATATATACCCAGTATCCATCCTGTTCAAAAATGGATGATTTTGAAGTGGGAATGTGTTGGCTGAGGTCAGCGGGAAGACCTCCTGCAGAGTTACAAGGTCAGGAGAAGACTTGACACTATGCATTCCGCCCACTAGGGGAGAGGGGAGAGAGAGAGAGAGAGAGAGAGAGAGAGAGAGAGAGAGAGAGAGAGAGAGAGAGAGAGAGAGAGAGAGAGAGAGAGAGAGAGAGAGAGAGAGAGAGAGAGAGACTTTTCTATATTGTTCGTTTTTGGCTTCATTTTGGACACAATACTGTGACTGGCAGAGTAAAGATCCACAAAGTAGGGTTTATACTGTTATTTACAGAGTAAAAATTAACCAGAAGTAGGGTATAACTACGGGGACAGATAGCTCAGTGGTCATTGCATTCGCTTTTCCCAAGTTAATGTGAAGCAACATTGAGCGTAGCCGCCGCTGTAGTCTAGTGGTTAGGGCGTTGGACTCGTAATCTAAAGGCTGCGGGTTCGATCCCAACTTTCGGCTATGGCGTTGTGCCCTTGGAAAAGGCACTTTACAGCTATTTTCTCACCCCACCCAGGTGTAAAAGGGGTACCAACCTTGTGTTGGGGGTTAACCTGCGGTAGACTGGCGTCCTATCCAGGGGGAGTCTATGACTCTCAGTCGCTTAACGCCACAGAAACCGGGATAAGCACCGGCCTGATGAGCCTTAGGCTCGGGACAGACTTTAACTAAACTTTAAAACGTTGAGCGTGGATACCAACTGCTTCAATATTGTCCACCAGTTCACCCAGCTGTAAATGGGTACCTGCCCTTTTTAAGGACAGGTAAGGAAAAGCAGCGAGGGAGAGGAGATGGGCGTCACCCTCAATATGCTGGCCCCTAGAGAAGGCGAGGCTTTTCACATCTCCCTCCCCAACAACCGCCTTGGTTATGGGAACCGAGGGTACTCACAGAGTAAAGATTTACCATTGGTAAGGTGCATAGCTAGTGGACAAAGCGCTTTTCTGTACATGTGGTGTTGTGGCACTCTGCGTGGGGTGACAGCCACCGACATAGTTTGCCATGGGAAATTGATATGCCAGAGTTGATCTCTTTCAATATTTTGTTGTATTCTTTATCCTGGGAACACTTATAATTCAAAGCATTGAAAAATCACCCGAAATGGAGTCACATAAGCATCCTTACTCATAATACATGAATCCACACAGTATGTACTCACGCATGCACGCTTGCTCTCACTTCATGCACACTTACAGGCACGCACCTACTTCATATGCAAGTAGTCACACAGGCGTACATTTGCGAATTGCATGTGTGTAGTATGTACACATGCAAGCACGCACTGCATAAATAATGGCACGCGCGCACTATACACACGTAAGAATGCATCACATGCACATTTGCACACACACACACACACGCACACACACACACACAAGCATACACACGCACACACACACATACACACACATACATACATACATACATACACACACACACACACACAAACACACACACTACCTTTTTCAAGGAGGAACAAAACAAAATCACACAGACACAGACACAGACACAGACACAGACACACACACAGACACACACACACACACACACACACACACAGAAGGGGGAAAGAGCCTCACCCTTGAAATGCCTTAGCAGCATGGACAGAGACCAGGGTACCGTTGATGTCCATCTTGATCTTCTGAGAGCCGTAGTACCAGTACAGGTTGTGCAGGCCTACCATGAAGGCGAACAGCACCTGCACAGCACAGCACAGCATTGTACAGCACAGTATGGTACGGTACAGTGCAGCACGGTACAGCACAGTGCAACACAGCACAGCACAGCACAGATTGACGGCTTGATGAAAAAAAGCAAATGTATGCTTACTCAATGTACTATCTGGAAATAAATTTTGATTTTACTTGACTTGACAGTACAGCACAGTATAGCACAGCACAATACAGCACAGCACAGAACAGTACAGTACAGCACAGTACAGTGCAGCACAGTGCAGGACAGCACAGCACAGTACGGTGCAGAACAGTACAGCATGGTACAGCACAGTACAGCACAGCACAGTACAGCACAGCACAGTACAGTCACAGCACTGTACGGTTATGCGCAAGGTACACGAATGTAGAGAAAGTGTGTGTGTGTGTGTGTGTTGTGTGTGTGTGTGTGTGTGTGTGTGTGTGTGTGTGTGTGTGTGGTGTGTGTGTGTGCTGCGCGCGTGCTTGCGCGCATGTGCCTGTGTGTGTGTGTGTGCGCGCGCTCGTGCCTGTGTGTGTGTGTGTGTGTGTGTGTGTGTGTGTGGTGTGTGTGTGTGTGTGTGTGTGTGTGTGTGTGTGTGTGAAAGTCAAAGTAAATTTAATTTCCAGATGGGACATCGAGTAGCAATAAATTTGCTTTTTTTCATCAAGCCATCTGTAATGTGTATCTATATAGATATACATAATTTATATATATATATATATATTTATATATATATATATATATATATTATATATATATATATATCACGTGTGTGTGTGTGTGTGTGTGTGTGTGTGTGTGTGTGTGTGTGTGTGTGTGTGTGTGTGTGTGTGTGTGTGTGTGTGTGTGTGAAGCTTCAAAACTAACACATTTTAATCACATACATTGACAACATAATTTTTTAACCATCACATGACAGCAACATCTTATGAAATCTTTAAAGTAACAGGATATGATTATCTTCTCGCATAATGATTTAAAGCGCACTAGCAAAAGCTAGATAAAGGGAGCTAAATCAGTCACGGAGCAAAGCTCGTGACAGTAAGTAAACTCCCCTTGCACCGTAAGCTTGGTTGCTGTTGGTCATTGACACACCCTTCTGCCATGTGTTCCAAACATCTTTAACACCTTAAAGAAAACGACACTAAAACACGCTACACGAGGAATCCCATTGTCTAGATACTTTCAAAGTTCTTGTCTTAGTTTTTTTTTGTTGTTGAGATATGTATCAAGTATACTGAAAACAGTCTCTGATAGTGGCCTACCATATAGATGTATGTAAATTACGATACCACTCTACACCATCTTTACCAAACTTTCACCTAACAAGAAATTGAAAAAAAATCATTTGATCACACACACACACACAGCGCTCGCGCGCGCACACATATAACCTATGTACAAACACACATGCACACTATAGATATACCTATGTACATTACACACACACAGTCTATGTACATCACCAAAAGTACACCTAGACATATCTATGTACCTTAACACACACACACAACACATCACAAACACATACACATCCTAGACATATCCTATGTACACACCACACACACACACACACAACACACACACACACAACACCACAACACACACACACACACACACCAACATCCTACGTATATCACAAACACATCCTAGATATGCCCTATGTACACACACCACACACACACACACAACACACACACACACACACACACACACACACACATCCTAGTATATCACAAACACATCCCTAGATATGTCCTATGTACACACACACACACAACACCACACACACCACAACACACACACACACACACACACAACACACACCACACACACACAGCACACTTCAGCTCTCCGCCCCCTTCATTCTCTCTGTTGTGTACATCTCTCTCTCCCTCTACCCCCCCCACCCCCCTGTCGCCCCCCCCCCCCACACACACACACAGGCAGCACTGACCAGGGTGAAGAGAACCATGAAGCGGGTGATGTCGCCGATCATCCTGCCCAGGGAGATCTGCAGCGGGCCCAGCACCTCGAAGGCGGGCATCAGCCACGTGGTCCGCGCGAAGCTGATGACGTTAGCGATGGCGAAGAGCGCGTCAGACACGATCTCGGGTCATAGGGCTCCCACTGGAACCGGGCTGCGTGCGGCCACAAAGAGTTAAATCTAGTCAAGTCAGTCAAGTCAAGTAAAGACAAGTCAAATCAAGTCAAGTGGTCATGTAAAGACAAGTCAAGTGGTCAAGTCAAGTCAAGTTAAATCAAATCAAGAGGTCAACTCAAGTCAAGTCAAACATACTTTAAAATCATCCCATGAAAGAGTAATTGCGAACAGTGACAGATACATTCTTATTAATAGGATTCGTAATAGACGTAAAGACACCCCCACCCCCCCCCCCGCCTCCGAGAGCTGAAGTTTGGTTTCATGCGCAAGGCTTAGAAGTTCACACTGGCGGGAAAAAAAATCAATCCCCAAAGAAACCTACAAACATGAACAACAAAGACAGGATCACATGAAGAGGGTTTGAAAGTAAGGAGAGTTTGATTTGACACACAGGCAGACACACAGACAGCCTGACTCACAGGCCTCCATGAAGTAGTGGTGCGGGGATTCCCGCTGAGACTTGATGTTGGCTATATGCAGGTCAAAGTAGGTGTAGTTTTCACTGTCCAGGTAGGTGCGGGCCAGTATCGTCCCGTTGAAATACCTGCAACAAAAAGTCACATAAGTTTTCGCACAACACCGGCCTATTCTTCTTCTTCTTCTTCGTCTCGTCGTCGTTCGTCGAACGCTCAAAACAGCAACTATTGTTGTCTGTTGTATGAGGGAAAATGCGTTGCGCTCCTGTTGTGTGCCCAAATCAGGCCAGGCGCATTCGACATCGGTGTAGGAGAGAGTTAGTTACTTTTGGAAGTCTGTCTTGGAAAAAAAGGCAGGAGAATGGACCAAGAAGGCAAAAAATAGACAAGGTAGCGGTGGAAAAAAAAGAAGAAGAAGAAAAGGAACAAGGCAGAAACAAAGATAGGGATAGAAAAGAGGGAATTCCAAGCAGAGAATTTCCAGAATGCGATCAATACTGACAGGAACCCGGCATCTTCATGGGGTAAACAGTAATGTTACTTCAACCCTCTTTTGTTGTTGTTACGATTGTACCTAAGTTCCCTGAGTCAAAGGATGGATCACACACACCAAAGGACAATAGCGGTTTTCAAGGGTGTCGCAGTAAGAATTGAAACTAAACCGAGTCAAAGAGACCAGTTGATTTCAGTTATGAAACGAACAGCAGCGTTTTAATTAATACGTTTTGATACTGAACTCAATTAGTCTGCAAAAAATACCGCTCGTGATATCTATATCACTTATCATATGTGCCGGTGGGAACAGATGACAATATTTACAAAACTGCTTACACACGGGACCGGATGAAAAAAAGCACATGATTGCTTATTCTGTTATCCTCGATAGAAAAGAATTAAAAAGAAATGTATAAGAAATATATGACATATATATAAATATATATATATATATATATATATATATTATATATAGTATATATATATTTAATAAACCGTCGTAGAAGTAGTAGTAGTAGTGTTAGTAGTAGTAGTAGTAGTATTGTCGCGCAGCAGCAGCAGCAGTAATAGTAGTCGTAGTCGTAGTCGTCGTGTCGTCGTCGTCGTAGTAGTAGTAGCAGTAGTAGTAGTGGGGTAGTAGTATAGTATAGTAGTAGTAGTAGTAGTAGAGTAGTAGTAGTAGAGTATCATCATCATCAGAGCAGGAGCAGCAGCAGCAGCATCAACAGCATCAACAGCAGTAGTAATAGTAGTCGTAGTATAAAATAGCTAGCCAGCCCACCACCAGCCAGGCTGGCCTACACACTGACCTGTCGGCATCGGAGACTTTGAACTCGGTGAAGAACCTGAGGACATAGGAGCAGAGGTACATGGACAGCACCCCGAAGTCCATGGTGTTGTAGTAGTCCGTGATGTAGCTCCGCGCTCCGGAATTGTACACTGTTTGCACTCGATCCACAGCAAGCCTGCAACATGACATCATCATCATCATCATCGTCGTCGTCATCGTCATCATTATCATCGTCATCGTCTAATCATCATCATCATCATCATCATCATCATCATCATCATCATCATCATCATCATCATCATCACCACACACCACCACACACTCACCACCACCACCACCACACCATACTCACCTAAGATCCAGAAGGTGGGTGATGAGGACACCACACCATCCACCATCACCATCACCATCACCACTACCAATACCACTCCCATCAAAACCACCACCACTCTTACCACCACTCACCTAAGATCTAGAAGACAGTAAAGACCCAGACATGGATGACGAGCCACCACCACCAATACCACCATCAGCCCCCCACCAACCATCACCAACCCTCACAACCCACACCATCACCACCACCAACCACCGCCAACTACCACACTAACCACCACCACCACCAACCCCAAATGACCCAAGATCCAGAAGACGATGCAGATCTGCTCGTGTGCAAAGAGGGACCACCACCACAACCAATACACCACCACAACAACCACCACCACCAACCCAACCACCACAACCACCACCAACCACCACCTCCAACCACCCCCACCCCAAACCAACACCACAAACACACCCCCCCCACAACCAAACCCCACAACACCCCACAACCCCCACCCCTCCCCAACCCCCCCAACCAACCCCCCCCATCAACCCAACCCCCCCAACAACCAACCCCCCCACCAACCCCTCCAACCCTCCCAACCCCCCCCCCCCCCCCAACCCTCCTCCCCACCAACACACAAACCTCACCTAAAATCCAAACACGATACAGATCTGCACGTGGGTGATGAGGGTACTAGCGGGCCTCAAAGTCTCTTTGAGCAGGCTCTGAATCTTCTCGTCCATGCTTAGCGACTTGTAGCGGGAGTCGGTCAGCTCTGCCGTGTTGGTGATGGTCACCCCGCTCTCTGTGATGCGGAAGGTGGCCGCGGCCAGCAGCACCAGGAAACACATGTGCGAGGTGGTGTGCGTGATGAACTTGGTCACCGGACATCGCATGATGGCGCCGATCTGTGGCCATTCCCGGGTTGGTGGTAGAGGGGGGTGGGTGTTGTGGGTGGGGTGAGGGGGTGAGGTGGTGTGGGAGTTTGGGGGGTGGGGTGGTGGTGGGGTTGGGTGGTGGTGGTAGGGTGAGGGTTGGGGTTGGGTTGGGTGTGGTGGTGGGGTTAGGGTTGGGGGTTGGGGGTTGGGTGGGTGGGGTGGATGGTGGGTTGGGGGTGAGGGGTTGGGGTTGGGGTTGGTGGGTGGGAGGGTGGGTGGTTGGGTGTAGGGTGGTGTGGGGTGGGGGGTGGGGGTGCAGGGACAACCGGGAGGATAAGAAAGAAAAAAAGGGGAGAATGTTTTTAGTAGAGTAATGCTTGAGGAAAGGCAAGGCAAGGCAAGGCAAGGCAAGTAAGGCGAGAGAGGAGGAGAGAGAGAGAGAGAGAGAGAGAGAGAGAGAGAGAGAGAGAGAGAGAGAGAGAGAGAGAGAGAGAGAGAGAGAGAGAGAGAGAGAGAGAGAGAGAGAGAGAGAGAGAGAGAGAATGAATGAATAATCTTTATTTTTCAAGGGTTACAGAGTAAGCATTACATTTTTTTTTCATCCGGCCCTTGCCCTGATCAGGGAATAAAGCTAAGAAACCCCCTCCCTACCCCTACATACCAGCATCACCACCAACAGCAGTTCAACCAATAAGAGGAGAGAGAGAGAGAGAGAGAAGAGAGAGAGAGGAGAGAGAGGAGAGAGAGAGAGAGAGAGAGAGAGAGAGAGAGAGAGAGAGAGAGAGAGAGAGAGACAGAGACAGAGACAGACAGACAGACAGACAGACAGACAGACAGACAGGACAGACAGACAGGTAGGAGGTGGGTGAGGAGGGTGTTAGGTGTAGGTGGTGGTGGTAGTGGTGGTGGTGTAGAAAGTTTTGATTGATTGTTTAACGTCGTGATTTGGTCGACAAGGGGATGATCACACCCGGAGAATGGAGGAGAGAGAAATTTAAAAAAAAGGAAAGGGTAAACAGGAACCTCTCTACTAAGATTTAAGGAACGACAAGAACCGATCCGTGTGTTGCTTTTCTCTGTACTTCTTCACTACAGTGGGATTCTGCTTTTCTCTGATTTTTTAAAAACTTATAATTATATACACTTTTATGCACGCACGTTACGCTCACTCGCTCATTCGCTTGCACGCACAGAAGCACAGAGATACACAGACAGACTCATACATAGATACCAACACAGACATACAGACACGTTCCACACATACATACACAATCAGAACACACACATACACATAGACACACACACAACCTACATATAGACACAGAACAACAGACACACACACACACACCACCACACACACACACACAACCCCACACACACACACACACACACACACACACACATACACACACACACACTGTGCTCGGCCATCCTTCCCCTTTCTCCTATCACTTGACAATAATCTTTCAGACACACTGGCAGAGACTTTCTTTCTCTCTCTCCTCACACACACAAAAACCCTCTTTAGCTGTCTGTCAAATGAACTCATCACCCCTAACCCCCTACTTCAGGCAAAAAGAGACACACACATTTTGAAACTCAACCACCAACACGCCAAAAAGCTATAATTTACCACAAGGGGGGAAAATCCCAGAGGAATTACACCACAAAAAGAAGAACAATAACAGCTATTAATTACTCTTTCAGTGGCAGCAGGATAGCCTAGTGGTTAGAGCCTTACGCTTGTGACCTAACGGCCCAGGATCAAGCCACCACCGAGGTGCCTGTTTTAGAGATTTTTTACCTTGGAGTTAACATCAGTACCCACTCCACTCTTCAAAAATCCTTCAGATGAGATTATAGAGACAGAGGCTTCGTGTGAAAACATACGCATCTTTGCGCACACGTCAAATACATGTTCTGCATTTTAGAAGAGAAAGTGCGAGTATGAACAGATGAAAAAATAAAAAGCCAGCATACACACAGGTGTCAGGTTTAGACACCATCCATGAAGTAGGAATGCGGCTACCTTAATGGTTGGTAAAAATGTTCGCATACGCAAAATCTCGCCACCGGTGAACCTCGGAGCTCTAGCCGAGGAACGAAAACTACAAAAAAAAAAGTCCTACTCTTCCTAGGTCTCTGAGTGCTCAATATACTCTCTTCTGATTTTTTTTTGGCAATAGCAAAGATAAAGTGTTCGCTTAGCAGTAAAACATCCAAACAGCGAGAAGTTTTGATTTCGAATTCCGTACAAAGCCGGATCATTCTCCCATCCATTTAAGCATGACTGCTGGTATGAGTGCTAGTCTTTCAGATGAGACGATTAAACTGAGATTCTGTGTGCAGAAGCATTCGCTACGTGTATAAGAACTCATGGCCATAACGGAACTATCCCTAGCTAAGTACTGAAAAAAAGCAAGTTACTCTTGCTGGAAGACAAAATAATTGTATATAGAATGAAAAACCCTGGAAACATCGTATTGTGGTGATGCACTATCCTTGGGATCAGCAGTCAATTTTTTTTCACCCAGAGAAATCTTTCTTACGTTACTTAGATGCTTTGGACTTGGAACACACTGATGAAAACAAGACTAGACAAGACTAGACTGGACTAGACCAGACTACAGAAGACCAGACCAGACTACAGAAGACCAGACCAGACTACAGAAGACCAGACCAGATTACAGAAGACCAGACCAGACTACAGAAGACCAGACCAGACTACAGAAGACCAGACCAGATTACAGAAGACCAGACCAGACTACAGAAGACCAGACCAGACTACAGAAGACTAGACCAGACTACAGAAGACCAGACCAGACTACAGAAGACATGACCTGATACAGAAGACCAGACCAGACTAAGAAGACCAGACCAGATTACAGAAGACCAGACCAGACTACAGAAGACTAGACCAGACTACAGATGACTAGACAAGACTAGAAAAGACTAGACAAGACTAGACCAAACAAAACAAGACTAGACCTGACTAGACCAGAAGATTAGATCAGACAAGAGAAGACTGGACCAGAAAAGACTAGAGCAGACAAGATTAGACAAGAGAAGGTTATACTAGACTAGAGCAGAATGCAGTGAAGGGCAGTGCAGTGCAGAACAATGCATTGCGGCAATACAATTCCAAACAATGCAAATCTATAGGGATATGACTCAGCAGACACGACACGACACGACACGACACGACACGCACAACACGACACGACACAACAACACAACACAACACAACACAATGTGGTACAACTCGACAATGCAATCTCGCTCATAGCCCCTCTTCTCTCTGTGATCTCCCATTGTTCCAAATCTTCCATGGAAGAAAAAGGCTAGTTTTACTTTTCACTCCTATCAAGAAAATAAAACAAGAAAAATGCGAAGGCTCAAAGATGCCAAGGAACACATTGAGAGAGAGAAGAGAGAGAGAGAGAGAGAGAGAGAGAGAGAGAGAGAGAGAGAGAGAGAGAGAGAGAGAGAGAGAGGAGAGAGAGAAATGCCTTGGGTTTTACTTTCTCGTCAAAACACATTTACCCTCGACCTCATCACTACCACCACCCACCACCACACTCCCAAATCACACAAAACAAAGCAAAAACAAACAAACAAACCAATTCCAAGCAAACAAACAAACAAACTGACAATAAAAAAAACCCCGCTCACATATTCCAAAGCGAACATAATACCACCACCACCGCCAACACCAACACAGGTACCCCCTCCCTCCCCTTACCTCCCACGAACCTGCCAACCAACCAAAAACAAACAAACAACCTTTCATGCCTCTCCCCCCCGCTTCGAAAAAATATTCAAACAGCTTATCCACACGCTCTTTAAAACTCCTTGCTTCAGAAGCCTGGGGAAAGAACTGCCAAATTAACGCGTATTAGTAAAACGCAAAACAATCAACAAAAAGAAAGAAACCGAAAAAAGCAACAACAAACAAACAAACAAACAGTTTTCTCACGCTTAAGTTTAATTGGGTTCTTCGCCATTTTTCTCTTGCTACTCCAGGTAATTCCTTTCCCAGCATTCTCTACTCTACAACGTCACTTCCTGACCCAGCCTGTCTGTTTCCTCTTCTGATCAGAGTGTTTAGAGTGCTGCTACTAGATTCTTTTATATATATATAACTTATTTTTTTTTTTTATTCGACTAGATTTGTTTAAAGCCTGCTCATTCCTAGTAATATAGGACTATAAAAAGATTGACAAGAAAAAAAGAGGAGGGAAGGAAATGAAGATGAACCCAGTTGACTGAACAGTTCGAATTGTAATATAAATAACGAATGGTAGATTGACAAATGACGTTTGCTATGTCAATGAGTCAAGATGCTGTGAATAAGTTTTGGTAACCTACTTATTTAATTCCCTGTTGATGTCAGAGTCATAACATACAGTATTCAAAACAAGACATTGAACTAGAGTTTGCTCAAGAGAAAGCGAATGGAAGCAGGTACATGTTACATTGAATTTAAGACATTTCAGTTTTTCAAAAATTCAACAAGATTTTGTTAATCAAGGTTGATATGAACATGACAATATTTTGCACCTACTAGGATGGCATTGAGTATACTTGCAGTTTTCTAAAAATGTACCAAATTTCAAAGCATCAGGCTTCAACTCAGTTTCTGACACATTCCTCACAGCAGCTTCCATTGCTAGTTTGTCTGCTATATAATTCCAGTTAATACAAGATTGTGAAGAAACCCGGAAAATGTCTGAAGAAATTCCTAATGAAATGATAATACGTATACTGCAATTAGTCTGGAACAGTAAATCTCCCCTACTTTTGGAAGCCCAGATTTATGAACACTTTAAGAAAGCTTTCCAGTCAACACAAACCACTGTTCAGAAAAAAAGGACTAGAGTATCTGGCGTCAAAAGGCACACTTCAGCATAATGGAGTATAATTGCTTTGTAGGCAGGTGACGGTCCCAAAGTGCTGGTTTGGCTGAAGTGCAGGTTTCTCTGTTCCTTCAGCTGCACACAGCTACAGGGCATGCAAGGCAGTGAAGAAGAGATAGACACTATTCATATGGTATACTGATCTTGAGTTAAGTCTGTAAGATCTCGCTCATCTATTGCCACCTTGGCCGATATTATCAAAAGGCGAGAGCTGAATACAAGGACAATGTTAATGTCAACCATAGCGTCGATGTTTACTTGTGCTATTTTATGCCCCTTTGTACTATCAAATTCTTTCCAAGGTGGCATCAATGTATTCGGAACATTCCATATACTTTACACCAAAATATGACCAAAAAAAATCAACCCAGCAGATGGCTAATCAACTGCCTGATTTAATACAGTAGACAGACCTCACGTACCTGATGAGTCTATGTTTGCACAGCTCAACGAACGTCGAATGCATAAATTGCGGAATTGTTAACCTACTTGTAAACTGTATCATCTGCATGCATACACGAAGGAATGTAGTTCAATAGGTTAGTGACAAAAAGGTTGTTTTTTTTTTTTTTTTTTTTTTTTTTTTTTTTAGCAAGTATTGACTCCTGAAATTCTTTTATCCCATACATTGCCAACTACACCCTCTTTTCTGACACTCATACACCACCTACTCCCCCCCCCCCTCTTGTCTAATATCACAATTTGTGAAAAGACGTTAAATGAATTTGAACGAAGGAAGGAGGCGAGGGGGAAGAAAGGCACAAGCAGGTCCTCACATAGGTTGACTCAGAGGAAAGTAATTTCTCTTAAATTAACCCATAAAGAGCCGCAAGAAAACTTGAATCCGCAATTCTAAGACCATTAAGGCAAGAAACTCTACTCTTAACCCTTCAGTCACTACTTTTCACCACAAACACCACAATAAATAAAACACAAGAGAGAAAAAAAGATCAAAAGGCATTACCTTACCGCCGGGCACGAAGACATAGGTGACACAGAGGAAGGGGATGAGGGGGAGGAAGAGGAGGAGGTAGAGGAACTGCATGGGCACGTTGAGGGACTGCAAGAAGCCCATCTCTGACCCGTACCAGATGCTGGTCATGTGCTGCTGACAGTTGGGGTGCGCCACGAACTGAAAGACAGAAAAAAACTGAATGAAAGAAATCACAAACCTCTAACTTTCCCCTTCGTAATCGGGTAGTTCTCTCTTTGAAGGTACCGGTGTTCCCATAACCTATGGGGTCGTTGGGGAGCGAGGCGTCAGAGACATCAGCTTCTTTCTCTACGGGCCAGCATATTGAGGGGGGGGGGGGACCCATCTCCTTTCCCTCGCTGCTTTACCTTCCCTGACCCTAAAGAAGGGCAGGTACCCATTTACATCCGGGTGAACAGGAAGGG
>CM060318.1:77290179-77305179 GCA_030674155.1 Stramonita haemastoma
GTTCCGGACTTCTTTTCACATGGCGGTCACTCTCACTGACTGACGCCTTCAAAAGTTGCTGAGTGGACCTCCCCCCCCCCAATGCTTCCTTGATGATGATGATGATGATGATGATGATGATGATGATGATGATGATGATGATGATGATGATGATGATGATGATGATGATGATGATGATGATGATGATGCCTGTGTGTTTGGTGTATTGATGTTCAGAAAGGTCTACTTGCTTTCCTCAACGTTGGTTGGATAACGTCTGATTTGATATCCATTATTATTATTATTATTTTTTTTTTTTATAAAACCGAAGTGTGTTTTTATGTATTACAACAAAAACGATGGTATTTGATTAAACTTAAACATATACAAAACCAACTCCCTCACAAAACTACCTAATCAATAAAATATTTTGAATTCTAAATAATTGATAGAACTGGAGATAGAAATAGACTTTATAGATTTCAATGAATACATTGGACATTAGATAAAAGATCTAATCAACCAATCGACTCATCGACGGATGGACCAATATGTCTTCCCAAAGCACCCATCCTTCTATTCATAAAAGTAGGCAATTGGTGCTTGTAAGAACGATTACAAAACAAAATTGCATGCACACCAATGTCAGCTGAGACATCATCTCCAAAGTTGCACGGCTGCCTTCACTGTGGGCTAGCTCATCGTTGGTGACTGAAGGTAAAAGAGCACATGAGTGCTTATTTATGATCCTCGAAACAAAAGAATTTGATTTTTTGATTTGATTTGGTGAACCTCGGTGCTCTAACCGAGAATCGAACCCCAGTACAGTGCCCTAACGGCTCCTTAGTAGGGAGTTAGCCGAAAGGTAAAAACAAACATCTTTTGTTTAAAAGCCTACAAGAAAAGAAACACATCTTCACCCCAAAACAACAACAACAAAATCACAACCAAACCAAACCAAAAATGTCTAATGCAGAAAGAATACCACAAAACGCACGCACGCACGCACGCACACACCACACCAACACACACACACACACACACACACACACACACACACACACACCACACCACACACACACACACACACACACACACACACACAAGCACCAACGGGGCGCTCGGGCGTGGGTGTGAAACACAATACAACAACAATGTGGAAAAAAGAGAAAGATGATCTCTACTCGCACTCCAAAAGCAACAACAAAAAGCAAACAATAAAAGACAACCAAACAAACGATAAAACAAAAACCAAAACAAACCACCCTCTCCCCACACACAACAAAAACACCAAGCAAACACATCTAAACAAATAAACAAACAAAAAACTCAGGTCCCCATTCTTTTGAAAGTGTCTTTCTTTTTTTTGTAATTTGTTTTCTTTCTTGCTTTCTTTTTCAAACAAAAATAGCCTTATTTTCTTAGTGGTTTAAAAGTCTTAAAAAAAGGGAAACAAAACAACACTTTGAAGGCTTTCCCGAAACACCTTGATGTTTTAGGGTAAAAAAAAAAGAATTTGAAGTGTTAATGCCGCCAGCTAATGATAACAAGTCTTTCAAATAAACAGGTATAATCTTTGAGATGTCTCGATTAAAGCCCATTTCACAGTTGCTCGAATTCTTTATGTTATTTTTTTTTGTTATTTGTTAGAAGGAAGTGCTTAACTCAAAGTACGTAAGCATATGTGCAGGCATCCTTGAATATGCATGTTTAAATGCACGTTAATAAGCACACACCATATATACTAGCCGACACACACACACAGGCACACACACATACACAGGCACGCTACGCACATGCACGCACACATAAACACACACACTACAGTACGCACGCACGCTCGCATGCCATCAACACAGGCCACACAACGCGCACCACACAACGTTTCAAAAGACGTTTAAATGAAATCAATACACACACACACACACACACACACACACACACACCACACACACACACACACACACACACACACACACACACACACAGAGATTAATGAAATACTTGGAAAGTTCAGGAGTTTCCGCATTGACTTGCCACAGGTAATTGGTAATCAACAGAAAGTGTTTGATGTACACACTCGCACCTAAGTAGTTTTCTCTTGTGTGTGTGTACTTCATTATCGCCAATATTTTTCCAATTTTTTTCTTGTTAGGGTCGATGAAAAAAAGCTGTTTAAGCTTAACCTTTTGCCCTTAAAAAAGGTCATTTTGACCTCCCTTTACATAAAAGAAGAACCACACATACACACACACGTGCGCGCGTGTACCTCACATGCGTCCACATGCACGCACACACACACATACAAGCACACTCTCCCCATTTCTATCTTTGTCTCTCCCTTTAGTTCAGACAGACAGACAGACACACACACATACACGCACGCATGCACGCACGCACGCATGCACACAAATTGTGAACGGCTAGACTTTTTTCCCCCAATTTACAAGGCTGTCAGTGGTGGTCTGAGTACCAGTCTTTCAGGAGAGATGATAAACGGAAATTATTCAAGCAACATGCATTTAGCGTAAGTAAAAAGCTCACAGCAACAAGAGAATTGTTCTGCCAGGATTGTGTAGGAAAAATCTATTCTCATTGTGAAGGAAACATGTTTCAGCAGGTCGGAAAAAAGAGTGACTTTGCATCTGGGGTGATGCATTCTTCCCGATGAAAATGCAACACAAATTCCAAGCCCAGATGTATACCACGACTGACAGTGGTATACAATACAGTAGTAGTTCTAGTGCATTGCAGTGGAATACAATACCATGTAATACAATACTGTGCAGTGCTATGCAAAGCAATGCAAAACAAGGAGATACAATGCAATGCACGACAAAGGTATACAATACAAAGCAAGTTAGGAACTACATTACAGTATAAGGCAATGCAATGGCAATAGAAATTTCAAAACAATACGATACAACACACCACAACAGATACACCACAACACAACAAACACACCACACCACACCCCACCCCACCACACCACACCATACCACACCACACCACACCACACCACACAACAACACAACACACCACAACACAACACTCTTATCTCCCATTTTTCATCACACATAACATAACATAACCAATCACCAAACACCCCTATCCCCCCCACCAACAAACATCCACCAACCCCACCCCCCCTCCTCACCCCCACCCTTACCCCCCACCCCAACCTCTACCACCCCCACACCACTCACCTTGAACTCCTTCTCCACCTCAGCCAGCTTCATCATCTCCTGTCGGAGCTCAAAGGTGGTCATGATGGGGTCAGGGCTGGACAACGCCATGTAGGCCGGACTGGCCAAAGCCCGGTACGCGTTCAACCTCGACCGCGACCTCTTCAAGGAATCGTAGTTCTGCTTGGTGACACAGTCCGTGCACTTACACGAGATGGGGTGCGGCTTCTCGATGGTGTGGTTCCTGGACAGGAACATCTGGATGATCTCGTGGTTGTTGTAGTGCGCGGCCAGGATGAGGGGCGTGATGTCGGGAGGGAACTGGCTCTTCTCCTCCGTCCTAAAGAACGCCTCCCCGCCCCCATCCTCCGCAGCCGGTCCTCCCCGGCCATGAAGTTGGGGTGCTCGATGATGATCTTCACCACCTTGGTGGCGCCCTTGCTGATGGCGTGCAGCAGCGCCTCCTCGATGCAGTTGAAGCTGAGGTTGTCGAGGAGGATCTCCGTGATGTCCAGCTTCTCCGAGTCGATGGCCAGGTGCAGGGCGTTGCGCCCCATGTAGTCCACGCAGTTGACGGACAGGTTCGAGTCTCCAGACTCCTCCAGGGACTGGCGCACGATGCCCAGGTCGCCCAGGAAGGCAGCGTTGAGGAACACGCGTTCTTCATCGGTGAGCTGGAACAGAGGAGGGAGTGAGGTGATGGTTGTTTAGGAGGTGGGGGTGGAGGAGAGAGAGAGAGGTCAGGGTGATATGTTTTTAGAGTCAGGGTGAAAATTTTAGGAGTTAGAATACGTTAATCAATTATTCTTATGATGGTGGGCGGGGTGGGGTTGGGGGTGGGGGTGGGGGTGATAAAATTATGCTTATGTATTCAAAGTGAGTACATGCGTATGTGTGTATTTATATATTTATTCATATGGAAGATAATTGAATAAGCACTCATGGTGTATGGTGTGTGTATGTGTCAAAGTCAAAGTGGAACTTTTATTTCCAGATGGTATATTGAGTAAGCAGTGCAATTGCTTTTTTTCATCAAGCCATCCATCTAAGAAAAAAAAAAGAAAACTCATATATATACATTATATATATATATAATATTATATATATATATATATATATATATGCATATTTGAAAAAGGAAAAACCTTAAATAATAATAATAATAATACATGGAATCTATATAGCGCTATATCTTGTAAAAAACAAATCAAAGCGCTTGCACTCGACCCTCACAACAAACAAGCAACCAATGACAATAAATAATTCTAGCAAAATCGAAAGCACACTCACACGCGCGCGCACGCGCGCGCGCGCGCACGCACACACACACACACACACACAACACACACACACACACACACACACACACACACACACACACACACACACACACACACACACTTATAGAGGTTATACATTTTGGCAGGATGAAGGGAATTTCAAATGCTGAAGGCAGGGACAAATGGAAATGAAAACAGAAGGCAAAAATCTTAGGTTTGAAGATATGTCGTACAAATGAAAAAAGATTAAAAATGAAATTGAAAAACACCCACACCAAGAGAAGAAATCACACACACACACCACACACACACACACCACACACACACACACACACACACACACACACACACACACACACAACACACAACACACACACACAAACACACACACACACACACTATGTGTGTATGCGTGCGTGCGTGCGTATGTGGTGTGTGTGTGTGTGTGTGTGTGTGTGTGCGTGCATATGTACGAGCGTGCTTGTGTGTGTATGTGTTGTATGTGTGTGTGTGAGTGTGTGTGTGTGCGAGCGCGCAAGTATGCGTAGTGTATGTATGATGTGGTGAGTGTGTGTATGCGTGAGCCTGTGAATGTGAAGAAATTACTAGGCCAACAAAGAGTTCTTTGTCCGTTTTCTGACTGGAAACAAAACAAATCATCAGAAAAAGCCTCAGAACATAGGAAAAGAAGACACACCCACGTTGTTCTTATCCGGAACTGGCTAATCCAATTTCAACCTTCAAAACAGCTTTTCACAAAAACTGGAATCTAACGAAACACACAGTAAAGAGTCACAGAAACACACAGACAGACACACACACACAACAGACACACACACGACACACAAAATACGCACACAGACACACACACACACACACACACACACACACACACACACACACACACACACACACACACACACACACACACACACAACACACACACACACACACACGCACACACACAGAAACACAGAAACTCACAGAAACACACAGAAACACACGCACGCACGCACGACACACACACACACACATACACACACACACACACACACACACACACACACACACACACACACACACACACACACACACACACACAGCATATACCAGTTTGTATTGTTTCGGCGGGGTGAAAACAACGTTTACTTTCCCTGAAAAAAACATGAGAGGCGATGGAATATGCTTGTGAAATGTGACAAGAAAATTACCCACACGTTTTTAATGACCAGCAGCATTTACGGGATAGCTAAGTGGTCAGAGCGCTCGCTTTCCCCCAGTCAAGTTAAGCAGCATCGAGCATGGTTACTAGTTGGATGGGTGACCGTTTGCGCGCCTTGGCTTCAGCACAGTCCCCCAGTTCACCCAGCTGTAAATGGGTACCTGCCCTTTTGAGTGTCAGGGAAGGTAAAATAGCGAGGGAGAGGAGATGGGCGCCGCCCTCAACATGCTGGCCCCTAGAGAAGCTGAGGTGTCTGATGTCTTGCTCCCCTACGACCGCATAGGTTATGGGACACCTTTACCTTTTTACCAGTGTTCAAATGAAATCCTGATAGTAGATTATCCTGTCAAGTTTTAAAATGTTTTGCTTTTTTGGAGACAGTTTCACCAAAAAAAAGAAGAGAGAAAACGAAAAATGATACAACCCGCAACAACCCGAAATGAATGCAACATTAGTACTTTTAAAGAAATAGGAAAACAATGTATGGAAGCGCAGAAATGGAAACAGACGCATACAGACAATACCGCTTGAATAGTAATACTAAATACTTGCTGCTTTCAGTGAAGAAAAAATATCAAATCTGAATCAAATCAAATCAAATCAAAGTGCATAACCTTTATGTGTGTATATGTGTGCAAGCGTTTTCACTTGTGTGTGTGTGTGCGTGCGTGTGTGTGTGTGTGTTTGTGTGTGTGTGTGTGTGTGTGTGTGTGTGTGTGTGTGTGTGTGTGTGTGTGTGTGTGTGTGTGTGTGTGTATGTGAGAGTGATTTTATTGCATACGTATAATCTTTATCTTTATTTCATTTCTGTTTAGTAGCACGCCCCTAATCTGTTGGGAAAAGCCTTGTCTGTCAACAGCCTTTAGGCCTGAACGACCTGATCGATGTAACATTAGCACACACGCTCAAACCTACTTATAGACACAGATACACACAGAGATATACAGATACAAAGATATAGACGCATGCAGACACAGACACACTGACACAGACATACTCACATACACACGCACAGATACAGAAACACACACACAGTCTCAGACAGGCAGACAGACAGACAGACAGACAGACACACACACACACACACACACACACACACACACACACACACACACACACACACACACACACACACCACTCACCCACTCACACACAAAGTCTCAGAGGGGTAGACAGACATTTAGAAAGACAGACAGACAGACAGACAGACACACACACACACACACAAACACACATACACATATACACACACACAAAGTCTCAGAGGGGCAGACAGACAGACACACGTACACACTTCATACACACACACACAAACACACATACACACACACATGCACACACAGACACAGACACAGACACACACACACACACACACACACACACACACACACACACACACACACACACACACACACACACACACTTCTCACACTCGCAGCAGAACAGAACAGACACACACAGTCGTCACCACTGCACCAGCAATGAAAGCAAACACGAGGAAGAAGCAGACATCACTGCGTAATAAATAAATGATAAACGCCCAGGCTAACTACAGTTTTATAGAAAGTCTCTGTCTAATGACACTCCATGGAGAAAAAGGAAGGAAGGGGGGAGTTTGGGAAAGATAGAAAGGGAGAAGAAGAGAAGAAGGAGAAGAAGGAAGGAAGAGAGAGAGAAGAGAGAGAGAGAGAGAGAGAGAGAGAGAGAGAGAGAGAGAGAGAAGAGAGAGAAGAGAGAGGAGAGAGAGAGAGAGAGAGAGAGAGAGAGAGAGAGAGAGAGAGAATGAGAGAGAGGAGGAGAGAGAGGAGAAGAGAGAATGAATGAATAATCTTTATTTTCAAGGGTAACAGAGTAAGTAAGCATTACATACTTTTTTTCATCCGGCCCTTAACAGAGAGAGAGAGAGAGAGAGAGGAGAGAGAGAGAGAGAGAGAGAGAGAGAGAGAGAGAGAGAGAGAGAGAGAGAGAGAGAGAGAGAGAGAGAGAGAGAGAGAGAGAGAGAGAGAGGAGAGAGAGAGAGGAGAGAGAGAGAGAGAGAGAGAGAGAGAGAGAGAGAGAGAGAGAGAGAGAGAAGAGAAACACTGAATACTGAATACTGAACACTGAACACTGAACACTGAAATGATTCATTGTACTTCGGCCTTTGGCCATAATACAATTCAAAGGGAAGAAGGAAAATAATGAAGAAAATGAAATATAACTTCACGAAGTCTTCAGTAATGCGTTGCCATGATTATACACCTTGGCATGTTCCTAAACTGGTCTTTGGCCATTGGCCATAATACAATTCAAAAGGGAAGAAGAAAAAATGAAGAAAATGAAACATAACTTCACGTAGTCCTCGGTAATACGTTACTATAATTATACACCTTGTCATGTACCTAGACTGTGCTCCTGAAAATGCATATTCCAAAATCCCAAATAAAGTGCTGACTTAATTCAACAATACAAACATTGAGAGAGAGAGAGGAGAGAGAGAGAGAGAGAGAGAGAGAGAGAGAGAGGAGAGAGAGAGAGAGAGAGATTTGATTTGATTTGATTTGATTTGATTTGATTTATTCTTTTATATCGAGGATAATGGAATAAGCACTCTTGTGCTTTTTTACATCCAGTCTCCGTGTGTATGCAGTTTTGTGAATGTCATCTGTTCCCACCGAGAGAGAGAGAGAGAGAAAAATCATCTTTTTTTATTTTTTTTATTTTTTTTGGGGGGGTGTGCTGGCAGGATCTCTCTCTCTCTCAGAGAGAGAGAGAGAGAGAGAGAGAGGAGGAGAGAGAGAGAGAGAGAGAGAGAGAGAGAGAGAGAGAGAGAGAGAGAGGAGAGAGAGAGAGAGAGGGGAGAGAGAGAGAGAGAACACTGAACTGAACACTGAACAGGTTTAATCTGTACATTGGCCTTAGGCCACAATACATGGAGTGGGGGGAGGGAGGAAACAAAATACTGATATTGTGATAATTCATGCAACAAAGCCAATTCCTTGTGAGGAATGATCGCAATAGCCCTATCTTGAACGAGCTTGGAACTTGAAAAACACATTATACTGCGTCAATAATGATAACACACCTCTAGATCGCACTGTCAAAATGCAATACCTCATTGCAGAAAGACAGCAACAGTATTTGAAACACAGCTTATTATGCACATCACTACCTTAAATAATATTTTGATATAACAAATTCTTCCTTCTATTAATGGAGTGAAAAATGTATCTGGATAAATAGTGAGTGTGTTCTTTGCTTGATGCTTTGATTAAATCTGGTATTGACATATTGATACACTCAGATAAAAACTTTTCTCTTAAATCAGAGTACATTGAGCATTCTAGCAAAAAATGGGCTTCATTTTCGAGTTTAGTCGCACAAAACGGACACAGCTTTTCGTGTTCATTTATACTATATCTAAAAACATTGTTATTTAGAGGCAAAACATTTAACCTAACTTGTGTAATAGCAACTCGGAAACAGTATGTATCAATAAAGTTGATGTATTTTTCTTTTTCAAAGATACTTTTGAATGATCTATAGTTTTCATATCTCTCCTTATCTGTTATGGTTCCATGCCACTCTTGGATGAACATATCAACTAATCTCTGCTTGAATACACGTAAAAAAGCTTTTACATCACCAACGCCTTGTTGCAACCATACAATATTAAATCCAGTGTAGCACAGAATTTCTCGTATCTTTGAAGCCCAACAATCTTTTCCATTCCTATCTAGTTCTACTAACATTTGGTAGGCATAATAAGGTAACCTGTTTTGACTCAGTTGCAACAATTTAAACCAGTATCTAAGAGCTTTTGTGTAAGAATTGATATAAAGCGGATATCTACCCAATTCACTATATACCATTTTATTTGGTGTTCTTGTTGGCACTCCTAGAAATCTCTTACATGCAGTCAGGTGAACTTTTTCAATGTGGTCCATTCTACCCAGGCCCCATATTTCTGAAGCATATAACAAAATTGGCTGAACTTTGACATCAAATACCTTAAAAAATGTGCTTGCATTCATCTCTTTATATCTATTGAAAGCTTTGTTTAACTGAATTACTGCTTTTTTCCCTTTTAGAACTAGGTTCTCAGTGCCCAACTTTGTACTAATCTTTGTTGTAAAAGTAAAACCTAAATAACAATACTGATTAACTACTTCTAACTTAACACCATTATAGGACCACTGTTCATGTTTTGCAAGAAACCCACCTTTTCTAAAAACCATTACTTTAGTTTTATCAATATTTACATTTAGCTGCATATCATCACAGAAAGTTTGCAAAATGTTCAGCTGTTGTTGCAACCCAAATGGCGTAACTGAGAGTAGAGCCACATCATCGGCAAACAGCAAAATGAATAATTCAAAAACATCCGGTAACATCTGGATCCCATGTCTGCCATTTTCATTCATGTAATTAGCTAACTGATTAATGAACATTGTAAATAATGTAGGGCTTAATACACATCCTTGTCTAACACCTAATGGACACTCAAAAAACTCTGATAGTTTATCATTAACTCTAACACAAGAAAGCAACGATGTATACATAGCTGATAATGAAGCAAAAAATCTACCCCTTACTCCTTGGGTTTTGATGCATTCAAAAAGCTTTTCATGTCTTACTGAGTCGAAAGCTTTCTTGAAGTCAACGAAAGCTACGTATAATTTTTTTCCTTTTTTAGACATGTACTTTTGAACTATTCCATACAGGTTAAATATCTGATCAACGGTAGAATATTTTTTCCTAAATCCTGCTTGATTCTCACAAATAAGAGAGTTTTTCTCTAGCCAGGCATAAAGTCTTAAGTTTAGTATTGATGTATAACATTTTGATAAGATACTTAGCAAAGAAACACCCTGTAATTATCTACATTGTTTGGATTTCCTTTCTTATAAATTGGTATTATAATAGCCTTTGACCAAGCATGTGGGTACATACCTTTGCTGAATATGGTATTAAAAAGCTTGATAAGGAAACGTTTTACCTCTCTGCTACCATTTTTCAACATCTCAGCAGTAATACCATCAATTCCGCTGGCTTTTCCACTCTTTAAACTGTGTATAGCTCTCCTTATTTCTTCCTCAGATATTTCCTTGTTTAATTCATGCTCACTTTCTTCAGACAAGTTGACATCCATATGTGCATGCTGATTAAGAGAAGATTCATTGTTTTGAAACAAATTTTTAAAATGATTCACCCAGTCTGTAGTCTTTATGTCGTTTTTTAGTCTGTCTTTATTATTACATCCCATACTTCTAAGTTCTTTCCAGAAAAGTGTTGAATTGGAGATATTTGCTGTGAGAGACTCTACCTTTTGCTTTCTGAATGCTTGCCGTTTTGATTTTAATAACTTTTTGTACTTTTTTCTTGCTGTGACATAAACAATCCTATCATTTTCCTTTCTTGTTCTTCTAAAAGCATTCAAGGCTGATCTAGTCTCTTTCTTAATTTGGCTACACTCAGCATCAAACCATTCTGACTGCTTTTTCTTTCTCTTAACATTTTTAATAAACATGCATTTACTTGATTCCTTTAAACACTGTACAAACAAATCTAAACCATTGTCAACATCACTGTCAAGTAAATCTATAGCCATTTTAATGTTGTTCTGAACCGTGTTGCTATTTAGTGCTGTAATAAAGTCTTCTTTCTTATGGTCTTTCCAAACTATTTTTCCTGTTTCCATATTTGGCTCTTCACCCTGTTCTTCATCCCTGACTTCAGACATATCAGTTTTCCAGTTAATTGTCAAAACGACTGGCAGATGATCAGACTCTGACACACTTTTGATATCCACAGCAACAATATTTACATCTACAAACAGATTACAGGATATAACAAAATAATCAACAGTGCTGGCTCCTGAGGGTGAGATGTATGTACAGCCACTATCAAAATTAGATTGACACAGTCCATTCAGTATCATACAATCAAACATATTACAGATTTGAAGGAGTTGCCTGCCAAAGATGTTTGTGTTTTTATCCTGGGAATTTCTTGAAAAATCATCAACAACAAGGTCTTTTACACCCTCAAAATCAAAATCATCATAAAGAAATGAATAATTAGCATTCCCGGTTCTAGCATTAAAATCTCCGGTCAGCATAAGGTAAAAATCATCATTGGAATTCTGCAGATCTAGGATACACTGTTCCAGCATTTCAAGTCCATATCCATTTTGCTGGAGTGTCCAGAATATAGAATCATAGGGTGGTATATATGTACATACTAACATTATATCTTTGTCAGTTGAGAAAAGGTCCTTATGAATTTTAACCACAATTGTATTGTCATATTCGATATCAATCTTTTCAACCCAAACCGCAATTTTCTTCCTGATCATGACAATCACCCCTCCAGAATATCTTCCATGGTGGGACAATTTTTTGGCTTTTGAAGTAAACATAACAAAATCAGTGAAAAGTGATGAATCAAAATTTTCTCTTACAAAAGTTTCTGTCAAGCAAATAAAGTCATACATCAAAAGAAAATTTATGAAATCATTATTGTCTAGTTTTTGAAGTAAGCCATTAACATTGTAATTGAGAAAATGAAGATGTGAGTTATTTACAGTATATACAACAGCACTACTGTCCTGGTTGTCATCCCCCTCATTGGATACAAGAGTCTTGTCTTGAGGTGGACTTTCAGTACCTCCTGTTGTGACTCCACCCATTGTGACCCGGCCAATGTGCTATTTGCTAGAGCCAGAGGCTCCCTTGGAGTGAGATTTCTGTTTTTCACAGATCCCTTCCCTCTCTTTGGAGTGGTCATCAACTGGCACCCTTTTGATAGAGTCCAGGATGCTAGACTGACTCACTGATCTGCGTGTCACTGCATGTGTGTTTTTTTCTGATTCTGTTTGCTTCTGGGAAGCAGCACGCCTAGTTGGCCTAGCTTGCCTTCCCGATGTTGACAAACGGGCACCTCGAAATTTACCCTGCTTTGCCTCCCTTGAATCAGTTTCTATGATCCTCTTTTGTGTTTTGGGGACTTGTCTGCTGTCATTTGTGTCAGACTGACCAGCTACTGAGTCATTCCCTGGTGCATCGCCTTCCTTTACCCCTGATTCCTTTAACTCCCCAGCAGTAATTGTACGAACCTCAGAAACATTTACACAATCAGTCAGTATGTCTGAGTCAGTAATGGTGGTCCCTTCTGGTATTTCGTTATTTTTTGTTTGTCTTTGTCCCAAGTCAGAATTGTCCGATACATAACCGTGAGCATCACCCCTATTGTCTGCCATTTCAAGGTCAGATCTGGCATTTCCACCTTCACCAGTGTCACTGATTTCTTCTTCACTATCATTTTCACAGGTACTGTCTTTGTATTGGTCAGTTTTTTCCTCTTCTAATGTGTCCTTTGTATCAGAATCACTGTTTCTAATCTTGTTGTCCCTGGCAATGTCCTGCACAGGAGAAGAACTTGATTCTTGAATCACCCTGGCCTGGCGTTGGTCCCCATGGGTGGACAGCTCACTTTGTCTTCTTTCTCTGCTCCTGGTCCTTTTGTCTTTGACAAACACCAGCCTCCTGCTGTCTGGTACTGCTGCTTTTTGTGTCACTTCACTGTACGTGTAGTTACCTGGGGCAACTGGCTTCATGTTGGAGTCTTGGCTTGGGTTCTTTTGCCTTCCCAGGCTGTCAGAGTCTCTGGTGAATCTGGCTGAAGACACGTTCCTGTTCTGGCTTCTTGAGTTCTTTTGCCCATAGTTCTGCAGACTGGTATCATCACTGTACGGCCTTCTATTCATACTATTTGATGTTGGAATGTCATAGTTTGGTTGGCCAAAGGTCCTTGAAAAATATCTATTTGACTGACCTCTGTTTTCCCTGGGAGGTCTGTTGTACTGGCCTGTTTCTTGTCTGCCATGTCTGCTGTGATGAAGATTTGGCCAGTCTTCAGTATCCTGCGTAGATTCCCCAGCCTCATTCCTTCTACTGCGTTGATCAGGAAGCCACATATGTGGTGCTTGTTTTTCTTTTACCTGTAACTTTCCATTGTAAATATACGCTATTTTCCCCTGACTGCGGTAAAAGTCAATCATTTCCTTTTGGCGCGATGTCAAGTCAGAGGCAACACTTATCCCTTTCCATCTAAGATAGTCTCTGAGTTGGGGATCCCCCAGGACTGCCATTTTGTAGGACCAGCGGCTGAACTGGACCAGGACTGGCCTAGGGCTGTTTCCATGTGCCCGAGGTTTCCCCAGACGTAAGGCCCTGACTATGTCTTCCTGGTGCCAGTTGGCTGCAGGATCAAAGGAATTTAAGAGGCCTGTAATGACCTGCGTGCTTGATTCCCTGTTTTCATGGTAGTTTTCTTCAACATTGAAAAATACTACATTGCAGGCTTTCATATCTTGCTCAAGCCAATCAAACTTTTTTTCAAGTTGGTCAAGTCTGTCACACATCGATTTCCTATCCTCCTTTAGATCATCAATGTCTTCTCTGTTCTCTTCTACAGCGTACTTTAGTTCCCTCATCTCATTCAATACTCCAGCCATGTTGTCATCTAACTTTTTGAATTTTTCGTCAATGGCAGTTTTGATGCTGGTAGACTGAAGCTGAAGCTCTTGCTGAATTTGAGCAAAACGCCAGTCAAGGAATTGCATGAAGTGGAATTGAGGATGGGGCATATCCTGTTGTGACATTTTCAACGTGTGTGCTTATATTTTTGTTTAAGGGTAATCACTCTTCCTGGCAACCCACTATCAATGAATTATCTGCTCTCACTGAGTTCTGTCCCTTGGGGACCTGATTCAACGTGTACATGCACCGAATTTCTGTTTACATCTGGTCTTAGCCCAGTCTTGTGTGTCTCTACATTACAGCACGTGCAACACACGCTGTATAAAGTTCGAGGGAGGGAGGAGAGTGAATCATGGTTACAAATCACAACAACAGTTTGTTTCTATATTTTATCAGTAATAATTCACACCGCTAATTACTAACCGTGTACTCATTACTATGTTGATTTGTTGACATACACAGGTGGAGACGTTGATAACCTACTGTCACACCAAAATTTGTCATCTGACTTGCATTGTATCCATGACAATTCAAGATAAACAGCAGAGCTGTAGCATCACACGTCCTTCTCGATAGCTCACACGGCCTCCCTCGCGAGAGAGAGAGAGAGAGAGAGAGAGAGAGAGAGAGAGAGAGAGAGAGAGAGAGAGGAGAGAGAGAGAGAGAGAGAGAGGACAGAGACAGACAGACAGACAGACAGAGACAGAGACACAGAGAGAGAGAGGTTGCTCATCAATAACCACATATAGGCCTATATCCGATAGGGAGGGGGACAGTGTGTGTGTATGTGTGTGTGTGTGTGTGCGTGCGTG
>CM060318.1:77315179-77330179 GCA_030674155.1 Stramonita haemastoma
TTGACAATTTTCTGCAAGGAGAATACAAAGGAAGCGGAAATTGTTAACACAGTTACTTCCGGTACGCCGATTTGACAAAATATAAAACAAAATTACAACTTAGAAACCCCGAGCTGTATTAAAGAAACATAAAACTGTGTCTTCAGTTTGCTTTTATTACTCATTATGATAATGGCGAGGAAAAAAAGTTGTTTTATTTGAAATTGGGCGCCAACAGATGAAAACGCCAATGCTTCAAAGATGATGCATTCTTCAGCAAATATACAGTTTTACTTTCGCTTTCCCCGTCTTTTGAAGTGTGGATACTCATCCTAAAATGAGTATGATTACTATTGACTTATCTTCCAGCTTCACCTGTTAAATACTGGCTGTGAACAGTGAGTGACCCTTCATATAAATTTGACATTTTGTTTTGTATATGCATATAACTTGATGCACCTGTCATTAGAGCTTTGGAATTGTACCACAGTATGTTAAGAATAACCGTTTGGTCTAACACACACTGGTTTTAAACAGAAATCCTCACAGAATGTGTGATTTTTATGTTATTCATTTTTACAATTGTTTCTGTCTATGTCACTTTAAAGTGTGTTTTTTTTTATAACTAAAGAGTTAGTCTTTAGAACATCTAATTTAGATCATTGAACGTTTGAACCCTTTGCTGTGTTAAAATAAAATAATATGTACAAGAAAAAAAACCTGCAATTTTTTTAAAATTCACGGCATAACTGAATGCAAAGATTAATGTCTTAGTCAATGACAGTATCCATTTATGCAAAGAAGTGCAAGGCATCAACAGCTCATCAATTTTAACACTAACTTTTAATGATCGTGTGATGGCCTCATATTTGCCACGGGTGGTTGAATCAACATTTCAGGCAAAAAACAAAGAAAACAATGACGTCCAAATCCTCAACGTTTCCAGACTCCACAAATCTTATAGACTTCCCTGTTTCTTTGTACTACTTCTCAACTCTCGACCAATCCAGAATCCTCACTTCCCCACCGTGGTATCTTGAAGAACGGATTCCAGACCTCTCCGGTGACCAATCAGCCCCTTACTGCTGGCATCACAGCAAAGTTCTTGCTAGCATCCTCCTCTTTTCCTCTCCTCTCTCTCCGCTTCCAATCTCCTTGACGGTCTGGCCCTGCACTGCGCAGTAAGATGAGCTGGAATGCCTCTCTTCTGCCCGGGTGGGGAAGAGTCAGGGACAGGGTGTGCTTAGTGTTCAGCATGCTCCGGGCCTGCAGACGGCCTGGCTTTTTGGAGGCGCATGATGGCGGTGGGTGAGGCAGTGAAGACGAGGTGACGGGGCGGGCCTCACAGCCATGTGTCAGTGAAGGGTGAGAGATGACGACAGGCGTGTCAGTGAAGCGAGCTGCCGATAGATGGCAGGCCCTGTCGGCAATGCCCGGATGACAGGCTATCTAGCTCACCCCCCCCCCCTCTTCTTCCCCTCCTCCCCCTCCTTTGTGGTAAGGGGGGTTCACACGGCAGTTAGGGCCACTTAACGCCATCTGCCCCGCCATGTGCTGCCCACAGCCCTGATTGGGGTCACCTCCCTCATGACCCGTGTCGACGTCACCGTGACGTCAGTGGAGGGGCTGGCGACAAGTTTTATGATGAAGCCATCGACTTTCTATAACCACCAGGCCACTTCGTTAGGCTAGTGGCAGCATGGCAGGCAGCAACCGCTCCTCTAGTCTTTAGTATCCGTTCCCAACATGGTTTTAATCACTTTCACGGCAGGAAAAGTCCTGATTGATGCCGCTGCCTGACTGAAGGCTTTAGTCATCATGTTCAGAAGTAATTGATTCTGTGATACCGGGAAAAAGAAATGAGAACGTTGTAAAGTGCAGTCGGACGGTGCCAATAGTATCAAGATGAAAAATTATAGAAAAAAGTTAAGAAAAGTTGCATCCCTATTTTGACATACATAAACAGGGTTTCTAATCACGTTAATCATTACTAGAGGACATATGGAATTTATACTACGACTTAGCCTAGGCCAAAAACTGTGTCAGTTATCGATGTCAGCTAAGTGCCATGGCCTATATCAAGATTTTGTTATGTTGCAAAGTGTCATGTTGAGATAGATTGTCTTGAGCTCTCACAAGCTTTTAGCATTACAGCCCACATTCTCCTTTAAAGGAGAACAAGCTTCTCTGAAGTCGGACTGTGCTGCTTGATATGTGGCGAGATATTTGAAAAAAGTGACACGCGTTAATTTCTCATCCTGTGTATACTTGCAGTCATACAGGAATTCCTAGGTTTGAAGAGTGCATATTATGCGGGTCATTTTGTGGCGTTCCGGCATAGTATTCTGAGCCGACACACACAGGACAATACCTTCTAATCCACCTAAAAAGGTAAAGGTAAAGGTGTCCCATAACCTATGTGGTCATAGGGGAGCGAGGCATCAGAGACCTCAGCTTCTCTAGAGGCCAGCATATTAAGGGCGGCGCCAATCTCCTCTCTCTCCATCGCTGGCTTACCTTCCCTGACCCTAAAGAGGACAGGTAAACATTTACAGCTGGGTGGTCAGGGGGACTGTACTGAAACCAAGGAGCGCAAACGGTCTCCCATCCATTTGGTAACCATGCTTAATGCTGCATAACCTTAGCTTGGGGAAAGCGAGTGCTCTGACCACTGAACGATTCCCTTCTCACCTAATTCACCTTCTGAAGACAAAAACAGTTTATTCCACAGCCACAGTGAGTGAGACACCCACCTGAGGTAATGGCCACCACAACGTCCCTCCAACGACTTTCTCCCATAAACCTTTGATCCCGAAAGCTTCAACACCAAGTAGCTATACACAGGAAAGTATATGAGAAAACAAAACCGAGTCTATGAGAACCGAGCAACAGGGCCACTAAATATGAGACAATTTTTGTATTGCATAATAGTCGGTGGTGATGACAATGATGGAATGATGACGCTATGCAGGTGGACCAGTTTTGCGACTTCATGACAGGACTGTACTGTAAGCTTCCTATCATAACGTATTATGGCGTCAACCAGGATTAAGAGATACACACACCTGTCCTGCAGTGTTTGTCAATGATATGTTGAAAGCTAAACAAGTCACAGACACAAGACAGACAGACAGACAGACAGACAGACACACGCGCACGCACCTACGCACGCAGGCACGCAGGCACGCGCGCGCGCGCACGCACACACACACACACACACACACACACACACACACACACACACACACACACACACCACACACACACACACACACACACACACGCAATGAAAAGAAGAAGAAAAAGAATGAGTATGCGAAGAACACACTAGCCAACAACATCAAAGAAGTGCTAACGACAACAGCAGAAGAAACATTAGGCAGAAGCAGAACAAAGAAACAACCCTGGGTGACAAATGAGGTTCTTGACCTCTGCGACAAAAGAAGAGAACTTAAGAAGCAAAAGTTCACAAGTCAAGAAGCCAACAACAAGTACATGGATAGCCACAGAGAAGTGAGGAAAAAGATGAGAGAAGCCAAAGAAGCGTGGATAGAAGAACAATGCAACAACATCGAAGCTGGAATGGCCAAGGGAAACAGCAAAACAGCTTACAACACTCTGAAAGCACTAACTAAAACCACACAGCCTAAAGCCTCTGTTATTGAAGACAAAGAAGGAAATCTTTTAACGGAAAACAATGCCATCCTCCAACGCTGGACAGAATACTGTGAGGGATTGTATAACTACCCACTACGCCCAGATACCAACATAGTTTCCAACAAACCCCCTGAACACCAAGATAAAGACCCACCAATACTAAGGTGTGAAGTAGACACAGCTATTAAACAATTGAAGAAGGGGAAGTCCCCTGGATTCGATAACATCCCAGCTGAACTCATAAAAAATGGAGGGAATGAAACAGCAAGGCGATTCACAGATCTTTGTCAGAAGATCCACGACACCAAAGAATGGCCAAAAGAATGGACACAGTCTCTTGTAATACCCCTGCAAAAGAAAGGAAACCTCAAGCAATACCAGAACTACAGAACCATCAGTCTCATAAGCCATCCTAGCAAGATCATGCTGCAGGTAGTCCTCAACAGACTGAAAAACCAAGCAGAAAAACTCCTGGCAGAAGAACAAGCGGGCTTTAGACCAAAACGCAGCACAGTGGAACAAATTTTCAACCTGAGAATTCTGATAGAGAAGCATCTCCAACACCAAAAAGACTTGTACCACAATTTTATAGACTTCAAAAAGGCCTTTGACAGGGTATGGCATGACGGCCTCTGGCAAGTACTCAGGCACTTCAACATTGACAGCTGCCTAATTGAAGTCATCAAGGCTCTGTATGAGAATGCAAGAAGTGCAGTTTTCATGAACAATCACGTGGGCGAGTTCTTCAAGACCACGGTTGGAGTCCGCCAGGGCTGCCTTCTCTCACCTGTACTCTTCAACCTCTTCCTCGAAAACATCATGACAGAGACACTGCAAAACCACCACACTTCCATCTCCATTGGTGGAAGACCCCTTTGCAACCTCAGATTTGCAGATGACATTGACCTCATGGGCAGCAGCAAACAAGAACTGCAAATACTCACAGACAGTCTAACAGATCGAGCGAGCGCATACGGCATGGAGGTCAGTACAGAGAAATCGAAGATCATGGTCAACAGCGCGAGTAATGACAGCACGGAAATAAAGATGAATGGAGAAATATTGGAAGAGGTGAGCCAATTCAAATACCTAGGCTCCATCCTAACAAAAGATGGCACATCAAACAATGAAGTGAAAGCTCGCATTGCAACAGCAACATCTGCTCTAGTCAGACTCCAGAGGATCATCAGAAGCAACAACATCAGCTTCTGCACCAAATACCACCTCTACAAATCCCTCGTGATATCTATCCTCCTATATGGCTGTGAATCATGGACTCTGACAGCAGAGTTAGAGAGAAGAATCCAAGCATTCGAGAACAAGTGCCACAGAAGACTCCTCAAAATATCATACAAAGAACACAAGATCAATAACTATGTGAAAGAAGAAATCAAAAAGCGTGTGGGCCCCCAAGAGCCTTTGCTCTCCACCATAAAGAGGAGAAAGCTGATGTGGTTTGGTCACACCACAAGACACAACACCCTAGCAAAAACCATCTTGCAAGGAACAGTCGAGGGCAAGAGAAGAAGAGGCCGCCAAAAGAAATCATGGGTTGACAACATCAAAGACTGGACTGCCCAACCCCTGCAACGCCTCCTACTAGCCACACAGGATCGTGAAGCATGGAAAAAGATCTCCGTTGCGTCTTCTCTCATGTCCCCCCTACGTCCTTTGGGACATGGGACTGAGTGGTGAGTGAGTGATGCGAAGAAGAAGAAGAAGAAGACGAAGAAGACGAAGAAGAGAAGAAGAAGAAGAAGAAGAAGAAGAAGAAGAAGAAGAAGAAGAAGAAGAAAAGAAGAAGAAGAAGAAGAAGTCAAGCAGAAGAAATCAGACAAAACACAGTGGAAAAAAGAAAACAATGGAAGGGTAGGTGTTCACAGCTTCTCAACAAAGCACTGTCTTCAGGCTGTTAACAGCTCTTAAATCCTCACCATGACAGAAGCAACGCACTGCCAACGCCAGTACACACCAATTATTTTAGCTGCCAGAAAACTAAACAAGGCACAAACAACGTCAGTGCAAAGCTAAAACAACACAGAGTAATGATATTTCCTTTCGGCAGTGATGCTACAAATTTTTGTGGAATTTTTTTTCTGTCTAGGATTTTCATTTTGGTTGCCGGTTTGTGTTGACAATATTATGATAATAATAATCATCATCATCATCATCATCATCATATCAATCATCATCATCATATCACATCATCATCATCATCACCACCACCACCACCACCACCATCACCATCATCATCATCATCATCATCATCATCATCATCATCATCATCATCTCATCATCATCATCATCATCTATATAGCGCTAAATCGTACAGAAACAAATCAAAGCGCTGATATCAACATATATTAACGGTCTTCTCAGGATAATGCTACCTTGAATTTTAATTTTCAAACGAGCTACACAAATCAGATGTAGGGATGGAAACGACAGAGAAACGGTTGGTTTGAATAAGTACTAGTTCGTGTTCTTGTTCTGACTTTGTTGCTTTATCGAGATGTGAAACACTGGGTTGATAGTAAACTCAGGGATTTTCCACTATGAGGGACCTGTTTGTTTCGCGGTACCTGTTCCGTGTGAAGGATCTTACCTGTTTTTTCGCTGTACCTGTTTTGTGTGTGAGGGATCTGACCTGTTTGTTTCGCTCTACCTGCATTCTGTGTGAAGGATCTTACCTGGTTTTTTCGCTGTACCTGATTTGTGTGTGAGGGATCTTACCTGTTTTTTCGCTGTACCTGTTTTGTGTGTGTGAGGGATCTTACCTGTTTTTTCGCTGTACCTGTTTTGTGTGCGTGAGGGATCTGACCTGTATTTTTCGTTGTACCTGTTTTGTGTGAGGGATCTGACCTGTTTGTTTTGCTGTACCTGTTTTGTGTGTGAGGGATCTTACCTGTTTTTTCGCTGTACCTGTTTTGTGTGTGAAGGATCTGACCTGTTTGTTTCGCTCTACCTGCATTCTGTGTGAAGGATCTTACCTCTTTGTTTTGCTGTACCTGTTTTGTGTGTGAGGGATCTTACCTGCTTTTTCGCTGTACCTGCATTCTGTGTGAAGGATCTTACCTGTATTTTTCGCTGTACCTGTTTTGTGTGAGGGATCTTACCTGTTTGTTTTGCTATACCTGTTTTGTGTGTGAGGGATCTTACCTGTTTGTTTTGCTGTACCTGTTTTGTGTGTGAGGGATCTTACCTGTTTGTTTCGCTGTACCTGTTTTGTGTGTGTGAGGGATCTTACCTGTTTTTTTCGCTGTACCTGTTTTGTGTGCGTGAGGGATCTGACCTGTATTTTTCGCTGTACCTGTTTTGTGTGAGGGATCTTACCTCTTTGTTTTGCTGTACCTGTTTTGTGTGTGAGGGATCTGACCTGTTTTTTCGCTGTACCTGCATTCTGTGTGAAGGATCTGACCTGTATTTTTCGCTGTACCTGTTTTGTGTGAGGGATCTTGCCTCTTTGTTTTGCTGTACCTGTTTTGTGTGTGAGGGATCTGACCTGTTTTTTCGCTGTACCTGCATTCTGTGTGAAGGATCTGACCTGTATTTTTCGCTGTACCTGTTTTGTGTGAGGGATCTTACCTGTTTGCTTTGCTGTACCTGTTTTGTGTGTGAGGGATCTGACCTGTTTGTTTTGCTGTACCTGTTTTGTGTGTGAGGGATCTGACCTGTTTGTTTTGCTGTACCTGTTATGTGTGTGAGGGATCTGACCTGTTTTTTCGCTGTACCTGCATTCTGTGTGAAGGATCTGACCTGTATTTTTCGCTGTACCTGTTTTGTGTGTGAGGGATCTTACCTGTTTCTTTGGCTGTACCTGTTTGTGTGTGTGAGGGATCTTACCTGTTTTTTCGCTGTACCTGCATTCTGTGTGAAGGATCGTACCTGTTTGTCACTGTACCTGTTTTGTGTGTGAGGGATCTTACCTATTTTTTCGCTGTACCTGCATTCTGTGCGAAGGATCTGACCTGTATTTTTCGCTGTACCTGTTTTGTGTGAGAGATCTTACCTGTTTGTTTTGCTGTACCTGTTTTGTGTGTGAGGGATCTTACCTATTTTTTCGCTGTACCTGCTTTCTGTGTGAAGGATCTGACCTGTATTTTTCGCTGTACCTTTTATGTGTGTGAAGGATCTGACCTGTTTTTTCGCTGTACCTGCATTCTGTGTGAACGATCTTACCTGTATTTTTCGCTGTACCTGTTTTGTATGAGGGATCTTACCTGTTTCTTGGCTGTACCTGTTTTGTGTGAGAGGGATCTGACCTGTTTGTTTCGCTGTACCTGTTTTGTGTGTGAGGGATCTGACCTGTTTTTTCGCTGTACCTGCATTCTGTGTGAACGATCTTACCTGTATTTTTCGCTGTACCTGCATTCTGTGTGAAGGATCTGACCTGTATTTTTCGCTGTACCTGTTTTGTGTGTGAGGGATCTGACCTGTTTGTTTCGCTATACCTGTTTTGTGTGTGAGGGATCTTACCTATTTTTTCGCTGTACCTGCATTCTGTGTGAAGGATCTTACCTGTATTTTTCGCTGTACCTGCATTCTGTGTGAAGGATCTGACCTGTATTTTTCGCTGTACCTGTTTTGTGTGTGAGGGATCTGACTTGTTTGTTTCGCTGTACCTGTTTTGTGTGTGAGGGATCTGACCTGTTTTTTCGCTGTACCTGCTTTCTGTGTGAAGGATCTGACCTGTATTTTTCGCTGTACCTGTTTTGTGTGTGAGGGATCTGACCTGTTTGTTTACTGTACCTGTTTTGTGTGTGAGGGATCTTACCTGTTTGTTCACTGTACCTGTTTTGTGTGTGAAGGATCTGACCTGTTTGTTTCGCTGTACCTGTTTTGTGTGTGAGGGATCTTACCTGTTTGTTTTGCTGTACCTGTTTTGTGTGTGAGGGATCTGACCTGTTTTTTCGCTGTACCTGCTTTCTGTGTGAAGGATCTTACCTGTATTTTTCGCTGTACCTGTTATGTGTGTGAGGGATCTGACCTGTTTTTTCGCTGTACCTGCATTCTGTGTGAAGGATCTGACCTGTATTTTTCGCTGTACCTGCATTCTGTGTGAAGGATCTGACCTGTATTTTTCGCTGTACCTGTTTTGTGTGTGAGGGATCTGACCTGTTTTTTCGCTGTACCTGCATTCTGTGTGAAGGATCTTACCTGTATTTTTCGCTGTACCTGTTTTGTGTGTGAGGGATCTGACCTGTTTGTTTTGCTGTACCTGTTTTGTGTGTGAAGGATCTTACCTGTATTTTTCGCTGTACCTGTTTTGTGTGTGAGGGATCTTACCTGTTTGTTTTGCTGTACCTGTTTTGTGTGTGAGGGATCTGACCTGTTTGTTTCGCTGTACCTGTTTTGTGTGAGGGATCTTACCTCTTTGTTTTGCTGTACCTGTTTTGTGTGTGAGGGATCTGACCTGTATTTTTCGCTGTACCTGTTTTGTGTGAGGGATCTTACCTGTTTGTTTTGCTGTACCTGTTTTGTGTGTGAGGGATCTGACCTGTATTTTTCGCTATACCTGTTTTGTGTGAGGGATTTTACCTGTTTGTTTTGCTGTACCTGTTTTGTGTGTGAGGGATCTGACCTGTATTTTTCGCTGTACCTGTTTTGTGTGTGAGGGATCTGACCTGTTTGTTTCGCTGTACCTGTTCTCTTCCTCTGTGTTTGCTGGTGGGTGGCTAAAGACACTCACTGGCTTAAAATGATGTCTTCATTTGAATGGGCAAAGGTAAATTTACTTCTGTATAACCATTGTGTACGGGATAGCTCAGTGGTTAGAGCGCTTGCTTTCCCCAAGCTAAGGTTAAGCTGCATCGAGCGTGGTTACCAATAAATGGGTGACCGTTTGCGCGCTTTGTTTCTCAGGATTCTGCCTCTCAATGCCCAAGCAAAATCTAAAGGTCATGGTAACTAATACAATGTGCTACAGCACGTGATCAGAACTAAGCTTTCCTGAGGCAAAACTAAGTTTTCCTGAGTTTATACATAGAATTTTTATCTCCGAAGTCTGAATGCGGCTACTTTGATGGTGGGTTAAATAAAAAAGGGTCACATACAAAAATTATCACAATTACTGAACCTCGGAGCTCTAGCCAAGAAACGATATAAAAAGACGATATATTAAAAGTTGTTAACGTGGTCATGAAAAGGAATGTGCACAACAAAATACAAAACACAGCCTTACAAAAAAAAACCAGAACACCAGGCAGGAATTCGGTTATAACTTCATAATGCTTGCACCCACACCACACCATACCACACCATAATCCCATCACCCCCCTTCATTGTCCAAAGCCCCCCCCCCCTCCCCCATCCAGCCCCCCCTCCCAAAAAACCCCCACTAAAAAACCCACCACACTATCGACATCGATATTAGTGCAAGAGAAAGAAGGTGGAGTGAAGGAAGGCAGGCAGGCAGGCAGGCAGGCAGGCAGGCAGGGTAGCGGGAGAGTGACAGCAGGGGGCCAGGGTAACTTCACGTGCAGGCCTGAGGACTGGGAGGCGATCGAAAGGCAATCAGTGTGGAGAGGCAGGGCATGATGGATGGCCCAGAGGGCCCGCCCCGGACTGTAGGACGTCCTGAGCTGAGGGGGAGGAGAGAGGGGAGGCAAGGGAGAGAGAGAGAGAGGAGGCAGGAGAGAGAGAGGCAGGGAGGAGAGAGAGGCAGGGAGAGAGAGAGGAGGAGAGAGAGAGGAGGAGAGAGAGAGAGGCAGAGGAGAGAGAGAGAGAGAGAGGCAGGAGAGAGAGAGGAGAGAGAGAGAGAGAGGCAGGAGAGAGAGAGAGGCAAGGAGAGAGAGAGGAGAGAGAGAGGCAGGAGAGAGAGAGGCAGGAGAGAGAGAGAGGCAGGAGAGAGAGAGAGAGAGGAGAGAGGCAGGAGAGAGAGAGAGGCAGAGGAGAGAGAGAGGCAGGAGAGAGAGAGAGAGGCAGAGAGAGAGAGAGAGAGAGGAGAGGAGGAGAGAGAGAGAGGAGGAGAGAGAGAGAGGAGGAGAGAGAGAGGCAGGAGAGAGAGAGAGGCAGGAGAGAGAGAGAGAGAGAGAGGCAGAGAGAGAGAGAGAGAGAGAGAGAGAGAGGCAGGAGAGAGAGAGAGAGGCAGGAGAGAGAGAGAGAGGAGAGAGAGAGAGAGAGAGAGGAAGAGGAGAGAGAGAGAGAGAGGCAGGAGAGAGAGAGAGGCAGGAGAGAGAGAGGCAGGAGAGAGAGAGAGGCGAGGAGAGAGGAGAGGCAGGAGGAGAGAGAGAGAGAGGGAAGAAGAGAGAGAGAGAGAAGAGGAGAGAGAGAGAGAGGCAGGAGAGAGAGAGAGAGGCAGGAGAGGAGAGAGAGAGAGAGAAGGAGGAGAGAGGAGGAGAGAAAGAGAGAGAGAGGAGAGAGAGAGGAGGAGAGAGAGAGAGAGAGAGAGAGAGAGGAGAAGAGAGAGAAGAGAGGAGAGAGAGCAGAGGAGTAGGTAGAGGAGTGTAGGCTGAAATAGAATAGGCCAGGTAGCTAGATCAGTAAGCTAGGTAAGAAAGCTGGTATGTAGCCTAGGTTATGGTAAGTTAGGTAGGGTAAGCTATTTAGGTAAGCTAGGTAGGGAAGTAGGTAGGGAAGCTAGTAGAACTTAGGTAGGAATCTAATAGGTAAGCTAGGTAGGGAAGCTAGATAGGTAAGCTAGGTAGGGAAGCTAGATAGTAAGCTAGGTAGGGAAGCTATTTAGGTAAGCTAGGTAGGGAAGCTATTTAGGTAACTAGGTAGGAAGCTAGATAGGTAACTAGGTAGGGAAGCTATTTAGGTAAGCTAGGTAGGGAAGCTATTTAGGTAAGCTAGGTAGGGAAGCTAGATAGGTAAGCTAGATAGGGAAGCTATTTAGGTAAGCTAGGTAGGTAATCTAAATAGGTAAGCTAGGTAGGTAATCTATTTAGGTAAGCTAGGTAGGGAAGCTAGATAGGTAAGCTAGGTAGGGAAGCTATTTAGGTAAACTAGGTAGGGAAGCTATTTAGGTAAGCTAGGTAGGGAAGCTAGATAGGTAAGCTAGGTAGGGAAGCTATTTAGGTAAACTAGGTAGGGAAGCTATTTAGGTAAGCTAGGTAGGGAAGCTAGATAGGTAAGCTAGGTAGGGAAGCTAGATAGGTAAGCTAGGTAGGGAAGCTATTTAGGTAAGCTAGGTAGGGAAGCTAGATAGGTAAGCTAGGTAGGGAACCTATTAGGTAAGCTAGGTAGGGAAGCTATTTAGGTAAGCTAGGTAGGGAAGCTAGATAGGTAAGCTAGGTAGGGAAGCTATTTAGGTAAGCTAGGTAGGGAAGCTATTTAGGTAAGCTAGGTAGGGAAGCTAGATAGGTAAGCTAGGTAGGGAAGCTATTTAGGTAAGCTATGTAGGGAAGCTATTTAGGTAAGCTAGGTAGGGAAGCTAGATAGGTAAGCTAGGTAGGGAAGCTATTTAGGTAAACTAGGTAAGGAAGCTATTTAAGTAAGCTAGGTAGGGAAGCTAGATAGGTAAACTAGGTAGGGAAGCTATTTAGGTAAGCTAGGTAGGGAAGCTAGATAGGTAAACTAGGTAGGGAAGCTAGATAGGTAAGCTAGGTAGGGAAGCTATTTAGGTAAGCTAGGTTGGTAATCTAAATAGGTAAGCTAGGTAGGGAAGCTATTTAGGTAAGCTAGGTAGGGAAGCTATTTAGGTAAGCTAGGTAGGGAAGCTAGATAGGTAAGCTAGGTAGGGAAGCTATTTAGGTAAGCTAGGTAGGTAATCTAAATAGGTAAGCTAGGTAGGGAAGCTATTTAGGTAAGCTAGGTAGGTAATCTAAATAGGTAAGCTAGGTAGGGAAGCTATTTAGGTAAACTAGGTAGGGAAGCTATTTAGGTAAGCTAGGTAGGGAAGCTAGATAGGTAAGCTAGGTAGGGAAGCTATTTAGGTAAGCTAGGTAGGGAAGCTATTTAGGTAAGCTAGGTAGGGAAGCTAGATAGGTAGGCTCTGTAGGGAAGCTAGATAGGTAAGCTAGGTAGGGAAGCTATTTAGGTAAGCTAGGTAGGGAAGCTATTTAGGTAATCTATTTAGGTAAGCTAGGTAGGAAAGCTAGATAGATAAGCTAGGTAGGGAAGCCATTTAGGTAAGCTAGGTAGGGAAGCTAGATAGGTAAGCTAGGTAGGTAATCTATTTAGGTAAGCTAGGTAGGGAAGCTAGATAGGTAAGCTAGGTAGGTAAGCTATTTAGGTAAGCTATGTAGGAAAGCTAGATAGGTAAGCTAGGTAGGGAAACTAGATAGGTAAGCTAGGTAGGGAAGCTATTTAGGTAAGCTAGGTAGGGAAGTTAGATAAGGTAAGCTAGGTAGGGAAGCTATTTAGGTAAGCTAGGTAGGGAAGCTATTTAGGTAAGCTAGGTAGGGAAGTTAGATAGGTAAGCTAGGTAGGTAATCTATTTAGGTAAGCTAGGTAGGGAAGCTAGATAGGTAAGCTATTTAGGTAAATTGTAGGAAAGCTAGATAGGTAAGCTAGGGAAGTAGTCTAGAGGTAAGCTAGGTAGGTAAATAAGCTACATAGATAAGATAATCTAGGTAGGTAGGTAAGGTAGATAGGTAATCTAGGTGGGCAGGTAAGCTACGTAGATAATCTAGATAGGTAAGCTAGATAGGTATGCTAGGTAAGTTAGGTCAACAAGGTAGATAATTTAGGTCAACAAGGTAGATAATTTAGGTCAACAAGGTAGATAAGTTAGGTCAACAAGATAGACAAGTTAGGTCAACAAGGTAGATAAGTTAGGTCAACAAGGTAGATAAGTTAGGTCAACAAGGTAGGTCAACAAGGTAAGCAAGTTTGATTTAAGCGCCCATCTCCTCTCCCTTGCAGCTTTACCTTCCCTGACCCTAAAGAGGGCAGGTACCCATTCACAGCTGGGTGAACTGGGGGACTGTGCTGAAGCCAAGGCGCGCAAACGGTCACCAATCCACTTGGTAACCACGCTCGATGCTGCTTAACCTTAACTTGGGGAAAGTGAGTGCTCTGACATCTGAGTTATTCCGTCCCCGAGTCAAACTATGACCAGGAATAAAAGTCTACAGAACACAACAACAACAACCCAAACACCCCCCTCCATCCAAGTCAAAGTATAAGTCATATACAATTCAGAAAAGTGCCAAAATAGATCAAAGTAAATCAAGCAGAGGCCAGGGCTAAGCCTAAGTTAAAATATGTTAGGGACAGGTTTAAAATTTGATGAGTTAGTAAAACCAAAACCCCACCGTAAACCTAGAAAAAAGTGAATGAATCGCATACAGCTTCTAAAACGAAATCACAATATCAATGATATTTTTCATCATTCAAAAAAAGTATAATTCCTCGGCAATAATCATGTACCATGACTTTTTCAAACCATACTTTCATACGCAAGCTTTTCATTTAAGAAAGATACTATGTATACTTCATTCACAGAATCCCCCCCCCCTCACCCCCCATTTCCATAGATTCGCACAGACATTAATCTGAAGCAGACCGTGACGGCACGTGTGCCTATCTTTCAGTGTCACACTGAGAAAGCTGGCACTGTGTCTGCTAAAGCATCTCTGAGATTGACTAATCCCACACAAGAGTTAAGTGTACGGCCACGGGTTTATTGCATCAATGTCACCATCGCTTTCCTCCTCTTCCTGCTTGGTCTATCGCCTTCACTGTGAGAGAAGTGCGGTGATAGGTGAGAGTGAGAAAGAGATTATAGTGTGATAAACAGACACATACACAGATACACACAGGCACACACATACACGCTTGCACACACGCACGCGCGTGCCCGCGCGCGCGCACACACACACACAAACATACACACACACACGCACGCAAAAAGAACAGGTGAGAATGGGAGAGATGCAGTTCTCAGGCATTAATTCAGTGTTTCCCTAGGGTTCAAGGCCCCTTTTCAGCCATCTGTAATTCTCTACAGGCTCTTACAACGCATCCCCCCGTGGACAAGTCGGGGGCCTGTCAGTATGAATACCATCCCCACCTTCTGGAAATTCTGTGCTAGGAATTCCCTTTTCTATCCCTCTCTTTGTATTTGCTTTGTTTCTTTTCTTCCGTCACCTTCTTCTTGCCTGTTTTCTGCCTTCTTGGGCCATTGTCTTGCATTTTCTCAAGAAAGACTTAGAGAATTAATAGTTCTATCCCATGCCGAAACTGACATCAGTGCTGACTCTACTTCCCCAAAAGTCTTTTTTAAAAACCGAGGCTCCGTGTGCGAACGCACGCAGAACATCTTGCGCACACGTTAAATCCTGTTCCGCTTTTCGTAAGAGTAGGCCATCGTGTGCCGGTGGGAACTGATGACATTTACAAAACTGCATACACACGGGGACTGGATGTAAAAAAAAGCATATGATTGCTTATTCCATTATCCTCGATATAAAAAAAGTC
>CM060318.1:77332679-77335179 GCA_030674155.1 Stramonita haemastoma
TATGTGCGTGCATGCGTGGTGTGTGTGTGTGTGCATGCGTGTGTGTATGTGCGTACGTGCGCGCTGTGTGTGTGCATGCGCGCATATGTGTGAATCAACACACTGAACCAAAAAACCAAACCCCACCAAAATACTTCAGACATTTTCCACCCACATGGTATTTGCACAGTTGTCCTGAAACTGTTGTCAGACAATACATAGCAAAAAAAATCCTGCATTCTGATCAGTCCAACAAACCTCCCCAAAACCCCCCAAAAGAAGAGATGATTGCACATGTCTGTTGCTGACAACAAAAAAACCCACCCAAACCCTTACAGCTTCGTGAGGAAAATAATGCATGTTGGCAGGTGAGTTGTAGCGGATAATTGTGTGTGACAGTGCCAAGACGAATTGGGGACAGGTTGAAGATCATTTAGGAAGGTGTGTGTGACACAACTCATTGAGTTTCTTCTCAACTGAAAAACTGTCAAGGAATTTCATTCTGCCAGAGGAATTTTTTGTGTGGTTCTTTTATTTCGAGGATGATGGAATAAGCACCCTTGTGCTTTTTAACAAAAATAGCCCTCGGTGAGACTCTGAACAAAGGACTGTGTGCGAACGCAAACAGAACATCTTGCGTACACGTTAAAACCCGTTCCGTTTTCGGAAGAGTAGGCCATTGTGTGCCGGTTGGAACGGATGACAAGATTTTACAAAACTGCATACACACTGGGTATGGATGCAAAAAGGCATATGACTGCTTATTCCATTAACTTCAATATAAAAGAATAAATAAAAAAATATTAACATCCAGTCTCCGCGTGGATGCGGTTTTGTAATTTCTTTTTGTCATCTGTTCCCACTGGCGTATACTGGCTTACATTTCCGAGAAGCGGAACATGTTTTAACGTGTTTGTAAGATGTTCTGGTTGCGTTGGGATACGGGGCCTGGGTATATAGTTTAATCTGAAGGACATTTGGGGCTGTGGAATCGGCACTGGTTTTATCCACACACACACCACCACACACACACACACACTAACACATAATCAACAATCAGTACACCACACCACACCCCACCATACACACACCTATTTACACAATCTGTAAATATTTATGTACCACCCCCCCAACACACACACCAAATGAGGAACATGCACGAACACTCATCTAGTTCTTTGAGAGAAGAGGCGACAGTTCACTGTTGTGAAACATCCACAAGTCTGGCATGAAAGCATTTGTGGCATCCTGAGATGTAGCCAGACGGTGTGTCAGATTGTGCCAAGATCTAAGTGCTCACCACAGAGATGCCTTCAAAGAGAAGCTGCCCCCTCCCCTCTTTGGGTTGTTTCTTATTGTGAGAACTGCCAGGAATAAAGTCTGTCCTTTTTATATATATATATATATATATATATATATATAGAGAGAGAGAGAGAGAGAGAGAGAGAGAGAGAGAGAGAGAGAGAGAGAGAGAGAGAGAGAGAGAGAGAGAGAGAGAGAGAGAGGAGAGAGAGAGAGAGAGAGACAGACAGACAGACAGACAGACAGACAGACAGACAGACAGACAGACAGACAGACAGACGGACGACGGACAGACAGACAGACAGACAGACACAGACCAGAGAACAGAGACAGAGAGAGAGCTACTGTCAAACAGGATAAAACAACACATACAGAGATAACCAACAAATAGGCAAGCCACACATTAGACACTTTTTCCATATTCAAATTCTTTTTAATTTGAAAGCAATGAATACACGTAAGTGTGCTTATTTTACCACCAGTCCCTGTGTGCAGCAGGTTTTGCAAATTTTGTCATCCATTCCCATTAGCACTATGACCTAGTCTTGTGAAAAGCGGAACAGATTTTAAAGATCGCGCAAGGTGTTTTGCATGCGTTCGCAAAACGTAACCTCGATTTATAGTCTCATCCGAAGAAATTTCGATGGAGTGGAGTCAGAATTGATGTCAAATCCTGGGAAAAATATACGATTGGACTGACGTCTTCGTGGTTGGCTGGAATCTAGACTCAAAACATGGCTCTCAGATCGCAAGCGCAACGCTCTTACCACCATGCTGTCCCTATTTTATGAACAGAAAAACAAATCAACATTTTAAAACAATCAATAACTTATATGACTTAATTCCCAATCAATAAATCAATCAGTAAGTTACATAACTTAATTTTTTTTAAAACTCCCAATCAGTCATAAAGAAACGTTGACACAACGGCAAAGAAGGCTAAGAAAATGTTGAAATGTTTCCAGTTAAAAAAAAACAAAACAAATCCAACTAAAATCTTCAAAGAAGACAACTTTGATAGTCTGTACACTGAACCTGCCTGCACATCAGAGCCCTAGTCATGGCACGTGCAATTTCTCTTTCATCAGCACAACAGCACAACATTCTATTTTTTCTTCTTCTTTTCTTAATTAAGGAAAAAAAAACCCACATCTCCAAGTCATGGCAGTTCTGGATCAATCCGTTCATCAGTCATGTCAAGTCAACAATAGCCACAGCC
>CM060318.1:77352679-77355179 GCA_030674155.1 Stramonita haemastoma
AACCCACGGCAACAAGGGGGTTGTCCCTGGCAAAATTCTGTAGAAAGAAGCCACTCTGATAGGGAAAACAAATACACTTGCATGCAGGAAAAAGAAAAAAAAATGGGTAGGCGCTGCACATGTGGCGACGCGCTCTCCCCGGGGAGAGCAGCCCGAATTTCACGCAGAGAAATCTGCGTGACATAAAGTGGTACAAAATACAAAATACAAATATATATATATATATATAGATAGATAGATAGAGAGATAGAGAGATAGAGAGATAGAGAGATAGAGATAGAGATAGATACATAGACTATATGTCTGTCTGTCTGTCTGCCTGTCGATCTCTCTATACACATATATGCATGAATGTAAATATACAAACATATCTCTACGCATTATTCAATAATTACCGGTTATTACGAACATCTACCATGTGCAAAGGGGGGAAATCCCTGACTTTGCCCCTCTCTGTATAGTTCCTTTGCTTTTGATGAGTTTTTCTTTGTGTGTAGGCCTCAGTTGCATGCAAATTAGGGAACATCAGCTTTTTCTTACTGACTTTTTCGATATATTTTCTTTTCGTTATTTTCTGGGTGGCTCACCCGTCTCTTTTCATAGGCCAAAAACCTTTCATTCTTTTTTTTTTTATCTTTGGTCACCTTTTTCTCTTCTTTTTGACACTGTTCTCATATCACTTTGAAAGTTTTCTTCAGTGTTTTTAATGAGTTTTTATGAATATTGTCGTCACGTTCCAAGTGCAATCAGTATTTCTGTTCAAGTTTTCAGCTTGCATTAATTGTCTGCTGCTATCCTGGAATTGTTTTTTCTTTGTCAGTTTATTATATTGTGGCACTCATGTCGAAGTTTGGATTTGTCGGTTGAAATGTGTGTGGAAGAGAATACTTATATTGGCATTCTGTCTGTCTGTCTGTCTGTCTGTCTGTCTGTCTGTCTGTCTGTCTGTCTGTCTGTCTGTTTGTCTCTCTCTCTATATATATATGATTTTTATTTATTTAATTTTATACAAAAATATCTATGTATATGGTCAATGTTGTTAATCCATTCCCTAAGAATTGCTGGATAAATTAAGGAACAAATGCTGGATAAACAAATTGAATGAACGACAGGAATTCTGTTTTTCCATGAATCTTTTCTTTCTTCTCTTTCTTTTTTGGTATTTCTGTCTTCCATTCATTTTCTTTCTTTCCTCTTGCTTTCTGTCTTCCTTTTTTCATTTCTTCCTTTCCTTCTCTCTTTTCAAAAATTATTTTTTATGCAGTTTCTCTTTTCATTCTGTCTTCTTCGCTTTGCTCCTCTTTTCTTTTCTCCCTCTTATGATCTTCCTTCTTTTCTTTTTCATTTTACTTTTTTGTGTATTTCTTTTTTTTCTTTCTTTATTCCCCCCACTTCCTTTATGTCTTTGCGCATATTTTCATTCAGCTGTATCTATTAATCCACTTTCAAATAAAAACAAACAAACAAATAAACAAGCAAGCAACTCAATCACTCACTGACAAAAAAAAGAAGAAGCGAAATTGGAATATGTATGGCACGTCAAGGCACTTAAAAAAATATGGAGCAAAAATGTGACCATGATTGCTTGCTGATAATACATGTGGCGGTCGACTTGACAGACACAGCGGTGGGAAGAGTTCCGGAGACGAAAGGAAGAATATGAAGAGGGATGTTCCTATCTTTATTCATAAAGGCCACTCCACGCTTTTTTTCCCCCCAGGTGTGTGTGTGTGTGTGTGTGTGTGTGTGTGTGTGTGTGTGTGTGTGTGTGTGTGTGTGTGTGTGTGTGTGTAAGTGTGTGTGTGTGTGTGTGTGTGTGTGTGTGTGTGTGTGTGTGTGTGTGTGTGTGTGTGTAAAAACAAATAAACAAGGCAAAAAAAGGGAAAAGAAAGGCAGAGACAGACGGTTGAAGATTTATAAAAAGGCAAGCATCAGAGAAAAGCAAAGAATGAAATCTTCAGTCACACAGACAACCCTAAGTGGTGGTAAAAGTAGTTCCAGTGATAGTTACCAGATTTTCCGGAAGAAAAGACATCAGAGCTAGGAAACATTGTCTTCAAATAATTTTTTGTTGCAAATTCGATTAAATCCTTAACTGTTGAGGACCCCGACCCCCAAAGAGACAATCACCAGTGGCACATTGGTTATACCGTGAGCTGAAAAGGCTTATCTGATTTTATCGTCTGAAACTGTGTAGACAGTCTCTGGTCTGGTCAGCTCCTACTCTTAGCTGTAAGAGCTATGAGTACAAGGAGCAGGTTGTATCCATGCACTTGATTAAAGCCTCATGTCTCCCCCCTAAGAAAACGCTCTTCTGATAGTATTGCTGAAATACTCAGTCAGTACTATAATTGACCTTCATAGGATGATTTTGACTTGATTTGAGGTTGACTTGATACTTTGAAAACATAGTGCATGTCCATAATCCCGACCTGGTTAACGTTAGGACTAAAGTATGCTTACATAGAAACAAGCCCAGAGTGCAGTCGTGGTCATTGTA
>CM060318.1:77360179-77370179 GCA_030674155.1 Stramonita haemastoma
ACACACACACACACACACACACACACACACACACACACACAAACACACACACACACATTCACCCCCCCCCACACACACACACACGCTCGCACTCCTACGCCCCCATCCCGCAAACACCCCGATTTCCTCTGAAATAATTAGCCTTAATCTCTGCTGTAATTTCCTGAAGCAAATATGCTGAGCAAATCGGCTTGAACTGGGCAGAAAGCAGCTTCAGCCTCCACTGTTGCCTGCCAGGAATGATGAAGCGAAAGCTGAGAGAGCTAGAAGCGAAGAGCAGAGGAAGAAAAATATCATAAAGACTAGTCCTCCCTCCCCCCCCCCCTCCAAAATGAATATTTCTGAGACAGACGCTAGAGACGAGTATTTAAGACCCTTTGACTTCAATCCTGTGGGGCCATGAAGTCGTGGGTTCAAATCTCGGCCGCGGCGTGTGATGAGTAAAGAGTGGTGATTTTTATTATCTCACCAGGTCAACTTAAAGTGCAGACCCGGTAGTGCGTTAATAACCATTTCTGCAACTTTAAGCATCCTTTAACTATCTTCCATCACATCTCTCTCTCTCTCTCTCTCTCTCTCTCTCTCTCTCTCTCTCTCTCTCTCTCTCTCTCTCTCTCTCTCTCTCTCTCTCTCTCTCGGGGAGGGTGGTCTGCCCTTGATAAGGCAACAGCTGAAGTTTTCAGCTCTGTGCAAATTATTTATTTTAAAGTGCTTAATCCCATTACTGTGCCAGGTTTTGCATCGATTTCAGCCAGTGATTTGGACTTTTAACTGGTGTAGTTCTCAAAGGTATAGTTATTGTTTAGTTTATTTTTTTCATAAACTTTCCTTTCAATCGTGTCAACGAGCTGTGGCCATTCTGGTGGCCTGTGTACCAGCCTACTGTCACTTCACTTCGAACAGTTTTCAGTTTGGCTATTGAGTGCTTTGGAGATGGGCTGATCGTCAATTTAGAGATCAGTTGGAGTGCATTTTTCGTTGTTTTTTTGTGGTGGTTTTTTGTGTTTTGTTTTGTTTTTGTTTTTTAAGAGGGTTGTTTGTTTATTATTCCAGTGTTCCTAGTTGGTGGAGAGTTAGCAAATGTGATACTTGTGTGGTCATTGAAAAATTATGACGTGGCGAATGTTATTACGTCATACCATGACTTTACGTTTTTAAAAAAGTTCGAGTTCTGAACATATCAAGATTTTCTTACCCTAACATTTATAATTGGCTCCTGTCAGGAACTTGAAAAGAAAATAATAAAAGAATCATCATGCCTACTTCTGCAGAAGCACACCGAAAAAGTACTGGTATGTTTTATCCTGTTTTGATGAACTTTTTTCGCAAAACTGGTCGACTTCATCAAAACATGGTACATAGTAAAAATCAACACAGGAAAGTAGGTACTGACTGGATTGTTTGTTTGACTCTGATTTTTTTGTATTGGGTGTTGGTCATCCTTTTGGCAATATGTATGGACATTGAAAAAAATCCAGGTCCTAGCAACATGGAATGGATGCGCGACATGCAGAGTTTTGTTGACACAAGATTCACTCAAATTTTAGATGAACTTCGACTGCATTCCACAAACTTGTGTGTTAGAATGGACTCGATATTTGGCAGCTTTCAAGAAACCATCAGCCAACTGTATGCTGATTTCTCTAGCCTAGAAAACATGGTACAGGAACAAAATAAGCAAGTAGTCAGAATTCAAGAAGAAAAAGTCAATATGACTCTGCGACTGGACAGACTAGAACAAGAGATAGACACACTACAGAGGGACTCAAAAGAAAAGAACATCAAGTTTCTGGGCATCCCTGAAACAAACTATGAGGGTAACAGAAAGAGTGCAGAAGCCATAATTCATATTCTGAATCAATTTTTGCCCTCCAAGTCTTGGAACCTGTCTGACATTGAAAAAGCATACCGCCTTGGAATTTTCAATCAGCATTCTAGGCAACCACGGCCCCTGGTCGTCCGCTTTCACAGATGGACAGACAAAATGAACATTCTGAGTGATACGTACCTAAAACACCTCCTCAGGAGAGAAAATATTAGAATCGCTGCAGACCTGACTATGCGACAGCGAGAAGAAGTACAGAGCCATCGGAAGCAGGGAAAGATTGCCTACTTCAAGAATGGTAGACTGTATACCAAAGACTCGAGTCACTCCAAGAACTACTCAAGACAAGGGACCGCTGAGGACAGACAAGATACAGCCCAAAGTCGTTCACAAAATACAGTACTACCAGACACCTGGCAGAGCCAGCACAGGCAGAATGAACACACAGGCCCCAGAAGAGATAACTATAACAGAAACAGAAGGTCGGGCACTAACAGACAACAGACGGCAAACAACAGTCAGTGGCAGCATGGTCACAAGCAGAAAGACTACAAATCCCAGTGGGGCCAGAGTTCATTCCTACAAGAGGAGCAGAATACACATCTGAATTATCAACAAATCATACCTGATGTCGATCAAATGAACGAATACCATCTTGACCAGCATGAAGTTTACGGGAGCGATTGCAGTTCTCCACCCTGTTACAGTGTTACAGACACTCCATACCCTGAGGACACTGGCAGGGCATCAGTTTCCAGTCCAGAAGAACGTTACAGACACCCAGCAAATTATGTTTACAGGAAGGGTAACAGATATCAACAGGAACGTGATGTCAGGCAGGAGTGGCAGCTCTCTCAATCACGTCACACAGACACTGACCACTACCGCCAGTTCCTCGGTCACCGTAACAGCAACAAGACGGCCAGCTCCAGAGACGTCACCGCTGGTCCAGTTGTGGTTCCTGGGACGAGGCTGTACAGCGAAGTGGTGCAGTCCCTGCCCTCCCCCACTCCATATGCTCAGCGACAGCAAAAACATGTCCTGCGGGTGGAGCGGCGAGAAAGACAGTCTGGAACCGGGACAGCAAGAGGCGTGTGGACATCTGACCGGGACAATGTAGAGGCCCCCCATCACGCCTCCTGGAGACCAGCAGAAGGTGAGAACAGCACAGTTGACCACAGGCCTAACCGGAGGCCTAACCAGAAGGCTGACCAAAGAACTGACCAGAGGCCTTACCAGAAGGCTGACCAAAGAACTGACCAGAGGCCTAACCAGAAGGCTGACCAAAGAACTGACCAGAGAGCTGACCACAGGCCTAACCATAAGGCTGTCCAAAGAACTGACCAGAGGCCTAACCAGAAGGCTGACCAAAGAACTGACCAGAGGCCTAACCAGAAGGCTGACCAGAGGCCTAACCAGAAGGCTGATCAGAGGTCTAACCAAAAGGCTGACCAGAGAGCTGACCAGAGGCCTAACCAGAGAGCTGACCAGAGAAATTACCAGAGGTCTGACCAGAGAGATGAACAGAGGCGTGTTGACCAGCGGCCTGATAACCAGAGGCAGCGGCCTGATGACCAGCGGCCTGATGACCAGAGGCTTGATGACCAGAGGCCTGATGACCAGAGGCCTGATGACCAGAGGCAGCGACCTGATGACCAGAGGCAGCGGCCTGATGACCAGAGGCAGCGGCCTGATGACCAGCGGCCTGTTGACCAGAGGCCTGATGACCAGAGGCAGCGGCCTGATGACCAGAGGCCTGATGACCAGAGGCAGCGGCCTGATGACCAGCGGCCTGTTGACCAGAGGCCTGATGACCAGAGGCAGCGGCCTGATGACCAGAGGCCTGATGACCAGAGGCAGCGGCCTGATGACCAGAGGCCTGATGACCAGAGGCAGCGGCCTGATGACCAGAGGCCTGATGACCAGAGGCCTGATGACCAGAGGCCTGATGACCAGAGGCCTGATGACCAGAGGCAGCAGCCTGATGACCAGAGGCAGCAGCCTGATGACCAGAGGCAGAGGCCTGATGACCAGAGGCCTGATGACCAGCGGCCTGATGACCAGAGGCCTGATGACCAGAGGCAGCGGCCTGATGACCAGAGGCAGCGGCCTGATGACCAGAGGCCTGATGACCAGCGGCCTGATGACCAGAGGCAGCGGCCTGATGACCAGAGGCAGCGGCCTGATGACCAGAGGCAGCGGCCTGATGACCAGAAGCAGCGGCCTGATGACCAGAGGCCTGATGACCAGAGGCCTGATGACCAGCGGCCTGACCTTGAGACAGACATCGGCCCTCTACAGGGTGATGAGCAGACTGATAATGGCAGCATCCAGTGGGAGGAGGTTGGTGGTCAGTCTGCTGAGGAAAGGTCATGCTCTGCTGTTACCAGTGGAGGTAACAGGGCCTCAACCACAGCAGCTCATCTGGACATTGAGAAGCTGAACAGAGGTGAAGGAAAAGAACTTCTATTCAACACCCCCCGTATTACACAAGAGAAGGCAACCATGTCCGCAGCTGCTTTGGGATATGGCCCACCAGCCCCCAGTAGCTCGACATTTGACACTCCTGTGAATGATGTCACTGTGCAGCCTACAGTTGGGGATTCCCCTTCTAGTGGTGAGCGTGACAATGCTGCGGGATTGCACGTGCAGGGCAGTTCATATGTGGGCCAAGAAAACAGAAATCGTACGCAGAGACGTGTCAGCACGAGATCCAAGTCCTTATCAACTGACCGACAGTCTTCTCTTCCTCGGAGAGGGGCGAAAGGCCTGCAGCCTAAAAAGAACTTGCGTGTACAAAAAACAACAGGCCAAGAACTCTTTGGTAAAAAATGACGACATGGCCCGGACACTATTGACATTGTAAAACCTTCTAAAAACAGTTTGTTTTCTATGATAACATATAATGTGGAAGGAATTATATCAAAATTGAAAGATTCTAGTTTTGTTTCTTACATCATAAACTTTGACTTTATTTGTTTAGTGGAAACGTTTGTAGATGCTTTCTCATCCTCTTTATTTCCATCTCACACAAGTTTTATTTCACCTGCTATAAAACTTTCACACCATGGGAGGAGAAGTGGGGGGGTGGTCGTGTTAGTGAAAGATGAGTTTTTGCCATACATCAAAGAAGTTCGTACAAAATATAATAACATGGTCGTTCTTCAAGCTGACAACAGTTTATTTTATACAGAATCAAATGTTTTTATTGTCAGTGCGTACATAAATCCAATTAACAGTCCTTTTTATGGCACTACCGAAGCAGACAACGGGATTTCTATATTAGAACAATGCTTGTTGGATATCACAGAACAGCACCAGGATCCACTTTTCCTACTTTGTGGCGATTTTAATGCAAGGACCAGTAATGTTTTCCCTGTACAACTTGACACGGAGTTAACTCCTTATGTGGCTTGTGATGAATCCTATTTATTCTATAATAATGATACTGTAACACATAAAAAGCGATGTTCAGAAGACAAAGTTATTAATGATTATGGTGGAAAACTACTTTCTTTGTGTACTAGTTTTGGGATGTACATACTGAATGGGGTTTGTGAAGGGGATTTGGGGGGATGTTTTACTTATATTTCTTCTGCAGGTAATAGCGTTATTGATTATTTTATTTTGTCTTCAGCACTAGACATGTTACCATTTAAACTGTTTGTGGATGAAAAAATCTATTCAAAACACATGCCTGTTGTTTGCCATATATTTTTGTGTAAGCAGCTGAAAGAAAATAGACAAGACGACATGACAACTGTCTCTAAACTTGTTTGGTCGGAAGAAAAAAGAGAGGATTTTTTCACTCAGATTAATTTGCCAAACAATACTGCTGCTTTAGAGGAAGCAAAAGAACTAATTGATCAGGACATTAACAAAGCAGTGGAGTTGTTTACTGCAGTCCTGAAATCTTCTGCCTCTTGTATGATTGTAAAACACAGGATTAAAGATGTCATAAGAGGTCAGGTTTGGTTTGATGCCGAATGTCGGGAGAGTCGGAAGAAGACCAGAAAAGCTCTTCGAGAGTTCAAACGATTGCGGAGAGAAGACCCAACAGCAGATGGTCGACCATACTTTGAGCAAAGAAAAACATATAAAAGATTATTAGCAGAGAAAGAAAATGCATACAAAAAGAATTGTAGGGCAGAGCTCGAACAAAATATTAATGATTCCAAGTTCTTTTGGAAAAAAATTAAGCGCTTTTCATCTAAAAGTAAGAAAACTGGCAATATTACAGAGGAAGAATGGCTGCAGCACTTCAAGGGGGTTTTTGGAGTTGGAGATCAAATTACTCCTGATGAAGAACTTATTGAGTTTAATACTGTAAATGGGGAACATGATGTTGATCCAGATGATAATTTACTGAATAGGAAAATAACTGAACAAGAAATACAACACTCTATAGATCATCTGAAACATAATAAAGCAGCAGGTCCAGATGGCATTATACCCGAAATTTTTAAAAATTCTAAAGAAAAAATTGTTCCTTTTTTATTCCATCTTTTCAATGCTGTATTTGCATCAGGCCAGTACCCTGAGGCATGGACCGAATCAATCATTCACCCTTTGCATAAAAAAGGCAGTATACACAAACCAGACAACTACAGGGGTATTTCACTTTTGAATATATGCGGCAAGTTATACAGCTATATCATCAACAGGAGACTGTCTAAATGGGTAGAAAATAAAAATTTATTAGGGGAAATTCAAGCTGGTTTTAGAACAGACCATTCTACAATAGACCATATTTTTACGTTGTTCTGTATGATTCAGAAACATTTACTACTGAGGAAAAGTTATATGTAGCTTTTATTGACTTTCGTAAGGCTTTCGATTTTATTACACATAGTAAACTCTGGCCCATACTACACAAATCTGGAATAAGAGGTAAGATACTACTGACCATTATGAGTATGTATAAAACCGTGAAAGCCCGGGTTAGATGTGGAGGCAGGGTTTCTGATGCTTTCTTCTGTCAGAAGGGTTTGAAGCAAGGTGAAATTACAAGTCCTCTACTTTTTTCTGTATTCATAAATGAACTTGCTAGTTGCGTTATAGAAAACGGGCGCCATGGCATACAACTGAATCCAGGCATGACTGAATTGTTTATTATGCTTTTTGCAGATGATATTGTACTTCTGTCAGACACTGTCGTTGGCTTACAAACTCAGCTTAATACTCTTGCTACTAAGGCACTTGAATTAGATTTACAGGTCAATCTGGAAAAATCTAATATAGTTATTTTTAGAAATGGTGGTTACATTTCTCGGCATGAAACATGGACATATAATGGTTGTAAAATTGAAATTGTGAATTGTTATAAATATTTGGGTCTGGTTTTCAGCACCAGGCTATCCTTTTCAAAAGCTGTTGGTGAGATGTCAGTTAAAGCAAGGAAAGGGGTCATTGACATTTTTAGAACCCTCTGGAAACTAGGTGATTTTTCAGTTGATATTTGTCTTAGATTATTTGATTCACAGATAAGACCTATTCTTTTGTATGGTTCTGAAATCTGGGGCATGACTTACTTTTCTATATCGGAGAAAGTACACACGTTTGCCTTAAAAAAGCTGTTAAACGTCAGCCCCAGAACACCAAATGATATGGTTTATGGTGAAACTGGGCGATACCCCCTCTATATATTTTCTTTTATGTCATGCATAAAATATTGGCTACGTCTTACAAGAATGAATCAGGCCAGACTCCCTCGTCAGTCCTATATTATGCTTCTAACATTATGTGATCAAGGGCGGATGTGCTGGGCATCACATGTGCGCGACACACTGTATAAATTTGGATTTGGGTTTGTTTGGGAAAACCAAGGTGTGCAAAATATAAGGGGATTCTTATCTACATTCAAGCAGAGATTGATTGATTGTCACAGTCAAAATTGGCACGCGCATATTGAAGAAAGCAGTAGGTTTGCAGTTTATCGGAATTTTAAATCCTCTATATCACTGGAATCGTATTTCACCGTTATCACTAACAAACACATCAGAGATGTGCTCATCCGATTTAGAATCGGTGCAACTGAAATACGTACACATAAAATGCGATATGCTACTTTCAATCCGGGTGATCTGAAATGCCCCTATGCAATTCTTGTCTTGAAGATGAAGTACACACTTTATTTTACTGTAAATCTCTGAATGATTTGCGACAAAAATACATCCCATCTCGTTATAGGCAATACCCTTCAGAAAAAACATTGAAACTTATGATGCAAGATGACAAAAGCCTTCATGACTTAGGACGATTCATATATCATTCCAACAAAAGGCGTTCTGCTTTAGAATGATGGCTGTAGCAAAATGATTAACGTATTTCTCAAGTTGTTTCAGTGTTATGCTACTCTGTGTACAATTTGTGCCCTAATTATCAATTCTCTAATAAATTTTTGTTATTCATTCATTTATTTATTTAGTTACTAAATTTATGTTTAGTCTAAAATGTTGCAAACATTCTAATCAGATGTATGCTAATACCACAAGTGAATGTTATAATCGTTGTGCTTGGAAGTGTTTTCAGGTGCATTCTTGGAAAGGATTGAGAACGAAATTAATGTGTGGGGGAGGGGGGGGGGATAGCGAGTGTGTGAAATTGTAATGGGTCCGGTGGCCTTCTACAATAAAATCGTTCAGAGTTCAGAGTTCAGAGTTCTCTCTCTCTCTCTCTCTCTCTCTCTCTCTCTCTCTCTTCTCTCTCTCTCTCTCTCTCTCTCTCTCTCTCTCTCTCTCTCTCTCTCTCTCTCTCTATATATATATATATATACATGTGCAGATGATCAAATAATACGTTAAAGATCATGTGGGTGAAGCCAGCATTCGGTGGATTAAAGAAGCATGAACTTGCCCAGCATGCATCCTGTACAAAAAAATGAGCTGCTATAAAGTTGGAATGGTTTGGCTGAGGCCAGCAGGCACACCTCCTGCAGAATTACAAGTACAGGATAAAGACCAGGCACCATGCATCCTACCCGGTAAGGGAAGACAGAGAAGAAAAAAAAGGACATTTCTGAAAAAAAGAAAATAGTCTGTACTGGATACGGCAGAAAGTGTGGGATTAGGCTAGGTAGGGGTAGGGGCTCATGGTGATCAGTATCGGCGACAAGATTGCGATCTATGGTGGTTTCAATTCTGCATCAGATTATGACATAGCTGTGCCAGAGCTTAGAAACATCGCTTTTCTTTTCCAAAGGGGGTAGGATAGGACTGGTGGACGCACAATCCAGTTACATCTGAAAGCTGACTTGGGTTGTGTGTATGGAAGAGATTTTACTGAATGACATTTTGTCCTAAGAAGGTTTTGGCTGAGACAACTGAACAAAAAAGAATTCAGTTGATGGCTTCTTTGTTCAGAAAAGATCAACCAACAAATGACTCCTTTGTACAGAAGACATCAGGTGACCCCTTTGTACAGAAGACATCAGGTGACCCCTTTGTACAGAAGACATCAGGTGACTCCTTTGTACAGAAGACATCAGGTGACCCCTTTGTACAGAAGACGTCAGGTGATTCCTGTGTACAGAAGACGTCAGGTGATTCCTGTGTACAGAAAAGATCAACCGAATGACTTCTTTGTACAGAAGGGAGAAGACTGACTGACTTGCGCAGAAGTAATTGAAATTCAGGCTGCGGACAGAAGGTTTCACTGTCTCCAGGCATCTTTAACATGAGGCAGTTGGAAATGCTTGTTAAATCAGCAGTAAGGTAACAGCGGATTTACAGTCTGGTCTTTGTCTAGTTTCCGCCTTCGACTTACAAAAGACGACTATGTACAAGCAAGAGACGAGACAGACAGACAAAGAGATGGACAGAGAGATAAACAGACAGACAGACAAACAGGTAAAAGATAGAAAACAGAAAACACACAGACTGACAGAGATGGAGAAGAGAAGGAAACGAGAAGAATGCCAACACACGATCACCAACCAAGACAAAGACTCGACAAAAAACTCCTCTACCACATTTTAACTTCATTTACCTTCAACTTAGATTGTTCTAGAAAGACCAAAGACGACAAGACAACAGAAGCCTCAATCAAACTAAGAACTTTCCCAAGAAGACCCTACCTAGCAAATAGAATGGTTCGGATTAGGTAACGAACCACAGTCTGGAACCGATCTGGTTCAGATGGGTAAATAAGACGGAAGGTGGCAGGGTGGTTAAGACG
>CM060318.1:77380179-77382679 GCA_030674155.1 Stramonita haemastoma
CAAAACCATTCTAGACTACAGATGCATGGAGGTTGTCAGAGATAAAATAACACTTGATTGACAAAAAAAAACAACCGAAATTTGTCACCACACTCCACAATTCTGTAAAAAGATTATAGCTGTGTTGTGGAACAAACATTTTACAGATACTACCAGCTTTTTTTTTTTATTGAGATGATAAATATTTCAAAATCTGGTTTGACAACTGCGAAACAATTGTGGTTTTCATAATCCAAAGATATCTGTCAAACCCAACAGAGTCGCAGTCGTGACCAGAATCAAACAAATCTGAGTTTTTCATGAGAAAAGAGAAAGAAGGAGAAGGACATGAAGAAAGAGAGCCAAAGCAATAATGAAAGCCACTTCTCTCAATCTGCAGAAATCACAGAGACCAGTCCACATATGGGCTGTAACACGAAGCATCTTCAGCCAAAGCGTGGGAGTGACGTTCTCCCACATCTCCTGACAGAATACTAAAGGGAGGAGATGATTGAATTTTCACTGTGGCTGATCCAGAAGCTTGGCCACACGTCATCACGAATTTATCACATTTTTTTGTTTGGCTTAGGTTTATTTGTCGTTTTTTCTGAGCACAGAGAAAAAAAAAGTTTAGAGTTATTGAAATTATATTTGTCAGAGCTAAATCTGTTAAAAGTGATTGAATTTCTAAATATTTTCTGGTTTATTTCTTCATGCAAAACTGTTGTATCTGAATTTCCTGATGTCTGTCTTAAGTGTGTCTGTAACATCATGGCAAAGATGTGCAGTTCTCTATTGCCTTGCTGTACATTTTAAAATCGATATACCGATTTATAACGATGGAAATACATTATTGTGGAAATGATGAAAAAAGTAATGATATCCACAACAGGGCAGCTGCAACAACAACAGCAGCAACAAACAATGATAACAGCAACAACGACAGCAGCAGCAGTAGAAGGTTCAGTATGAAGATCCTTGGCCGTAGTAGAAACATCGACCTTATCATCATCATCATCATCATCATCAGCAGCAGCAGCAGCAGCAGCAGCAGCCGCAGCAGCAGCAGCAGCAACAGCAGCAGCAACAGCAGCAGCAACAGCAGCAGCACAGCAGCCGCAGCACTACATACTACTACTACTACTACTACACTTACTACTACTACTACTCTACTACTACTACTCTGCTGCTAGCTGCTACTACTACTGTCGTACCACTAGCACTGCTGCTAGCTGCATCTACTACTACTGGGCGACGATACTAGGCTACTACTTCTATACTATCATAATACAACTGTCACTGCTGTTACTATACTACACTGTTTATTACTACAGTTGCTGGCCACCAGCATGACTCTTACTTCTACTGTTCCTCCTTGCTCCTGCTACTGCTGCTGCTGTTTCCCACTGCGTCCAAAACTTCCCGATAAAACTCCTTTCTACGGGAATGAAAAATACAGCGCCAATCTCATGAAAGGTTTATAACTGACTTACATCAGTGGCCATTGCTGTTCAACCAACTTAAAAAAAATGTATACACTTATTTCTTTCCCTGTCTAGCATTTCCTGCTATACGGAGAACATGACTAAACTGTTGCCAACATACGCCCCTTGTGTGTGTGTGTGTGTGTGTGTGTGTGTGTGTGTGTGTGTGTGTGTGTGTGTGTGTGTGTGTGTGTGTGTGTTGTTGCATGAAAGAGGGAAAACTGTCACTGAGAGAGAGAGACAGAGACAGAGACAGAGACAGACAGAAAGACAGCCAGACAAGACAGACACAAACAGACACAGACAGAAAGACAGAAAATACAGAAAGAACAGACAGACAAGAGCAAACCTAGAGACAAAGACACAGACACAAACACAAAGGGCAACAAGCAGACATAGCCATCCATCCCCCCATCACACAGACACAGACACAACACAGACACAACACAACACACATACACACTCACACTCACATACAACACACACACACACAACACACACATACACACACACACACACACACACACACACACACACACACACACACACACACACACACACACACACACACACACACACACACACCACACACGCACACACACACACACACAACACACACACACACACACACACACACACACACACAACACACACACACACAACACACAAAACAACAACACGCCAACAGAGAGCAGCAGTAGCGGAGGTTTAATTTTCTAAACAGCTTCATGCATTCATCGCTAAAACTGCAATGCTGCATTACACGCTCAGGGAGGCAGAACCCTCCCCGTTCTCATCTGCATTGGAAACAGATGCAGTTCTGATGGATTCATATCCGCAACACGCCATTTGCAGCCCCAAACGCCCAGCCTTGCATTCTGACTATTTGTTCACAAGACAAAAACAATGCTGTTTGATCGTTGACTTTGAATACAAACGGAAGAATAGCAAACAATCGAGAAGGTCAGCAATCCTTCATTGAAAGCCTGGGAGGTTGTGGGTTTAAATCCCGACAGCACAGAAATTTGTGGGATTGC
>CM060318.1:77385179-77390179 GCA_030674155.1 Stramonita haemastoma
TCTGCATTGGAAACAGATGCAGTTCTGATGGATTCATATCCGCAACACGCCATTTGCAGCCCCAACTGCCCAGCCGTGCATTCTGACTATTTGTCCGCAAGACAAAAACAATGCTGTTTGATCGTTGTATTTGAATACAAACGGAAGATATGCATCAGTTACAGAAGTGGTTAGTGCAATGAGTAGGTTGTGTTTTCCCATGGTTTGATTCTGATTAGAGGCCTGTGTTTGTGGAATATTTTGATATATGATTGCCTCCTACTAGTCAGAGGACGGGATAGCTCAGTGGTCAGAACACTACGCTTTCCCCCCAACCAAGGTAAGCAGCATTGAGCGGGGTTACCAATTGGATGGGTGACCGTTTGCAGGCCTTGAAATCAGTACAGTCCCCCAAGTTCACACAGCTATAAATGGGTACCTGCCCTCTTTAGGTTCAGGGAAGGTAAAGCAGCGAGGGAGAAGAGATGGGCGCCGCCCTCAATATGCTGGCTCCTAGAGAAGCTGAAGTCTCTGATACCTCTGCTCCCTTCGACCCCACATGGTATAGGACACCTTTACCTTTACCTACCTTTTATTCAGAGGTAGTGAATAAAATGGGCCCATGATGAAGTACATAGTATTTTTCCTCATGGATGCCAGTTTGAGAGTTTTATCAAATGATTTGACCAACACTACAGATACCTGTATCTATTAGACCTGATTGATACAACACGATTATGGAAGGAAGCCATAGTAGAATCATGATACATGGTCTCAAAACTTGAGTGGATCTCTATAACATCATCAGTGCAGTTGCAGTATTCATGTGTGTGTGTGTGTGTGTGTGTGTGTGTGTGTGTGTGTGTGTGTGTTGTGTGTGTGTGTGTGTGTGTGTGTGTGGTGTGTGTTTTGTGTGTGTTTGTGTGTGTGTTGTGTGTGTGTGTTTGTGTATATGTATGTATGTGTGTGTGGTATATATATATATTATATATATATATATATATATATATATATATATATATATATATATATGTGTTGTGTGTGTGTGTGTGTGTGTGTGTGTGCGCACATGAATACATATGTATCTGTGTTTGTACATATGAACATACAACCTGGTTGAAGTCTTCATGCGCATCTGCTTGCCAGTCTGGACACAGCAGATATGCATTTCATGGCCTGTCAAAATCTGAACGTGCCTGTAAATGTTGAATGCTCATTTCAATGTTACACCCCATCATTACAGGATTACAAAGCAGCAATAGAGCTAACCTCATTTGCATGAAATATGACGTCATATTTATGACACTTCATCCAGAAAAGGTCACATCCTCCCACACTATCTGTACTTTCTTCCCACTTCCTGTCGCACAAATGGGGCTTCGTTATTGTTGGTGGTGGTGGTGTTGTGATAATATTTACGTTCCAGAAGAGATTTCTAGTTTAGGGACTGAAATGGGGCTTTTGTTGTCTGTTTATCTTATACACTTGCAGAGTTGGCAAATAGTCAAGAACAAGAGACTGAGGAAAGAGAGGAGCTGGAACAAGGATAGTCCATTTATTCCTCTGTCTGATTGTTTTGCCCACACCTGTTTGTTTTATTGGTGTCCTGTCCTGTCTGCACAAACACAATGAGATACTGTCATGGGATGGTGGCTCGTCTGGTGTTGTGTGTGTGTGTGTGAGTGTGGGTTAGAAAGAGTGGGGGTAGGAACGGGAGGACTTTAGACTAAGCCTTGTGTATCCAATCAAAGCTTGTCAATTAATAGGTCTAATTGTTGATTTATCACAAAAAATTCGAAAATCCTTCCTTGTTTGTTTATTTATTTTGTCCCTGCCTCAAGTAAATGTAGAAGAGATCATAAGTTCCAGACTTAAAACAACAAGCAGAAAATGTTTCGTTTGAATGGCTAACATCAGTTTGTGAACATGGATAGTCTATATTTTTGGGCAGCTTAGTCTTTATTTGTCAGTTGAGTGTGGTAAAATCCTGTTGCTCACAACTGCAACAGTGCCCGAAAAGTAGGAACTGTTGAAGCTATGGGCCTATAATACTTTCCGGAAGAGGAGCACATATATCAGTCTTCATTATAAAAAACAGAACATAATAAACTCCGAAAGAGTGTGAAAGCAAAATATTGTCTCTTCTTTTTATGGACTGGATGGTTTATGATGACAAAAATTTGCCGGATAAATGTTTTGATAATCACGATTATCCAGCGTTTTAGTGCTTGTGTCCAGCAATTTTTCTTCTTAGTATTTCTTCTCATCTGCCTCACTTATCTGAATCACCGGATTTGGCGTTGGCGGCTGCACCCCGTGATACTTCCACACGCCCCCACATGGCTCCAACTTGGCTTTGTTGCACAATTCCTTGGCTATTTAGACTGTTGACATCTGTTATGTCTCTGTGTATGAGACTCGGAGTCTGCATTTTTCTCCTTTTGACTCTGATTTAAAAAAAAAAAACAGTTACCATGAGGTTTGATTTTCAGCGACGATGCTAATGCATTTCACTTTTCTCATATTGATGTGTGCAAGTAGTTTTTTCAGTATTACATCAGAAAAACAGAACATGTGCCATTGTCTCCACACTATCTCTAAACTTTTGGCAAGCAGCCTCTGCATGATACCGCTGAGTAAAAAGTTGGATCATGAGATTTTTATTCTTAAAAGATTTTCAAGACTTCAAAGAAGCAAATTAAACTTCTGCCCTAGAGACTTTAAAGCCAAACAATTGCTCGCAAAAAATTCCCAACAACAAATGCAGCAGATTTGCAATCCTGTTAGACATGGATAAAAATCATCTGACATCCAAAGTTATTGCAAAATCAGACACATAACTACAAGGTTAACATGAAAGGCTTTTCTTCGGTTCTTTATCTGTACACTCCTTCACCGGATGTAAATGTTTCCAGTGAATCAGAAACCCAGAGACTAACATGCTTATCTACAAGCTGTTCAAATGTCTGGAACAAACATCTACTGTCTGTGAGGCATTTTATTCCCCTGGTGTCTAGACTCATTGGGATCTGTAACCTCATTGAATATTCTCTGCCAGTCATGTTGTTTACCTTAGTCTCTTTTTAAAAAAAAATGGTAAAGGTGTCCCATAACCTATGTGGTCGTAGAGGAGCGAGGCATCAGAGAACCTAGCTTCTCTAGGAGCCAGCATATTGAGGGCGTTGCCCATCTCCTTTCCCTCGCTGCTTTACATTCCCTGACCCTAAAGAGGGTATGTTCCTATTTACAGCTGGATGGACTGGGGAACTGTACTGAAACCAATGTGCGCAAACGGTCACCCATCCAGTTGGTAATCACACTTGATGCTGCTTAACCTTAGCTTGGGGAAAGCGAGCTTTATGACCACTGAGCTATTCTGCCCCTGCTTTGTTAATAGAAATAAACCTTCGAGTTCTTAGGTCTTTCCTTGGTTTGATAACAAGACACCAGTGTGTTTGTGGAGGGCGAGGATATAAACAATGTGATTGGATTGGATTGGATTGGATCAGACTTCAGATGGTTTACTGGCTGAATTGCTTTGCCCATTGCAAATTGGGATGGGAATTTTGGGAGAGGAGAGAAATAGCTTTCTTTTGAATAATACAAGTTCGAAACATTATCACACCAACAAAATATTTGATAAGCATCAGTGAATCAATGTCACTCATGTTCATTGCAGGAATGATGGATGAGTGTGTGTGTGTGTGTGTGTGTGTGTGTGTGTGTGTGTGTGTGTGTGTGTGTGTGTGTGTGTGTGTGTTGTGTGTGTGTGCGTACGTGTGTGTGACTCATTGTTGCCCGGTCTATTCAGCACACACTCAGAACACGCTATCATCAGAGGCTCAGAAGGCAAGCACAACATCGTCCTCATTTGCATGAAAACTGATAACGTCTTTTATGTCGTCACATCCGGGACTCGTCATTACCAGCCACATCCCAGCATTCCCTAATTTCTGACTTCCTGCTGGCATAAAAACCCCATATTAGCCTAAGATGCCTTTCAGCATACACCAAACATACCAAGCTGCTGAGGATATTTTTTCATGTAAAGACTAGGCTAAAATTGCACTGATATAATTTTTACAATAAATCAATATCTAGCTAAAAGTGAATGCATGTTATACTGCTTCCTTAATTTTTCCCACATATATGCAAATCTAAAAGTTAATAGCAGACTTATAGTGCAGTTTGAAACTAGATGCTACAGAAATATTCTGGCTGAGGCATTGCTAATTTGTGGGGGCTCTTTACATTGTGATGGGTGTGTTCTGATGTTCAGCTACTGTGTTGTGGGTATTTTTTCCGTGGTATTAATATGTTTACTGTTTTAATGTATGACTTATACCCGCTTGAATTTTTTTGTCTATGAGGTAATAAAGTATTTTTAAAAAATTGAATTTTGAATAGCATATACTTCCTGGACCACATCACACATGAGAAAGTGCACATCATCATCAGACAAGCCACACACACTCACACCACCATGGAGATACGGCAAGAGTCAAGAAGGGATCTAAAAATCAATGCAGAAATCAGGCATTAGCCTATGACTATCACAGAATTGGATTATGAGAGCTGGTGTGTTTAAGTCGGAGCAGTGACCACCCAATGACCTATCTTGCTGAAAGAGAGGATAATGAGCAATGCAGTTGAATCGTAACATGACAGATCATTATCGCACATACCACCAGCTGAACAAACTCTGTCTGTGTACTTTATTTATGCCAAATAAATGAGTTACAAACACCATTTTCTGTATTCATACTTGTAAAGACTTGTTAGTAAATTCATCTTTATTCTCTTTCTGACGTTTTCTCAAAGATATCTTAAAAATCCTCATATTTTTGTGTGCTTGTTTCTTTGACCATATTCGGCCTCTATAGGCTGGTAAAAGGTAAAGATTTCCCATAAACCTATGCAGTTGATGGGGGAAAAGGTGTCAGAGACCTCAGCTTCTCTAGGGGGCAGTATTTTGAGAGCGGAGCGCATCTCCTCTCCCTCACTGCTGAACTTTCCTGTCC
>CM060318.1:77392679-77397679 GCA_030674155.1 Stramonita haemastoma
AATGTGCAAAATCATCAAGTTTTTTCTCTTTTTTTGATAGTAAATTAATTAAAAGAGTAATATTTGCTGACTTATTAAGAGAAAGCTACCCCCCCATTCCAAACCTGATGCATGTAAAGATGTTTAGGGTATTGATTTTCTTTTTTGAATGTGTTTTCAAAGATACCTGAAAATAGCTTGATGATTAAGGTTGCTTGTTTCGCTATTTAATAAGTCTTTAGAGAACCTGCAAACCCTACAAAGTTTGACAGAATTCTCTAGAGGAACTGTAAACTTTCTACTACTTGAAGGATCTTTCCCGTGCATCTTCAAAACCTCCACACTTTGACAGAATTCTCCTTTACGTCTGTAAAACCTCCACACTTTGACATAATTCTCCTTTACGTCTGTAAAAACTTCCACAATTTGACAGAATTCTCCTTTACGTCTGTAAAACCTCAGCAATTGGACAGAATTCTCCTTTACGTCTGGAAAACCTCCACAATCTCACAGAATTCTCCTTTACGTCTGTAAAACCTACACAATTTGAGAGTTATCCTTTACGGCTATAAACCCTGCACAACTTGACAGAGTTCTCTTGTATTAGACTCCTTCGCTTCAGCTACGTTCTTCCAGTGACCAGAAGTCCTATCAAAGTTCCTTACCTACCAAAGGTCTACTTGTCTGGAACAAATTGCTGCCTTCTCCGAGACATTGCATTGGGTGGAGGTCTCCAATCTGATGCTAAAACTCATCTATTTACTTCGTTACAATCGTTTCATCGCCAGCCTTTCCCAGCTGTACTCTAAGGACCCCCCTCCCTCTCTCTTTCTCTTTATTCTTTTATATTCTTTTATATTGAGGATAATAGAATAAACACTCATGTGCTTTTTTACATCCAGTCCCCGTGTGTATACAGTTGTAAATCTTGTTATCTGTTCCCACCGGCACACAATGGCCTACTCTTACGAAAAGCGGAACAGGATTTAACGTGCACGCAAGATGTTGTGCGTGCGTTCGCACACGGGGCCTCGGTTTATAGTCTCATCCGAAGAACTTTCAGACCTTATGATCTGTGTGTGAAGTAAAGATAGTTTGGCTGGAGAAAAATGAAAGAGAAGTGGGACAAAAAATGTCGATTTTTATCTGTAAGTGAGTGAATTAATAAATAAACGAGTGAACAGATGAACGAAAGCATGAATGATAATATTTGATAATGGCGGTTCACTCCCTTAATTGGATAGATCTGCTGGGACAATGATATAATGAAACTATACCAACCAATGTATCCATATGCATATGTGCACGTACGCATGTGTGTGTAAGTGCGTAGGTACACTGCTACCATTGATATTACAGCTGCTGCTTCTTCTGTTGCTACTCCTACAAAAATATGATAGTACGATTATTCATGATGGTGCTGCTCCCACTACTACAACTATCACAACTAACAGAAAAAAGGTCTGTCTGAGTCATCAGAACATTGCGCTGGCAATTTGAAGACCCGGGTTCGAGTCCGGTCGAGGAAATTTTCTTCCTGGAGTTAACATCAGTGCTGACTCCACTCTCCCCCAAAAAGTCCTTCGGATGAGACTTTAAACCGAGGCCCCGTGTGCCAACGCACGCAGAACATCTTGCGCACACGTTAAATCCTGTTCCGCTTTTCGTAAGAGTAGGCCATCGTGTGCCGGTGGGAACAGATGACAATATTTACAAAACTGCATACACACGGGGACCGGATGTAAAAAAGCACATGATTGCTTATTCTGTTATCCTCGATATAAAAGAATAAATAAATAAATAAATAAATCCCCCAACTCCTCCTCCCCCCTCCCCCCAAAAAAACCCAACAAAAAACAAACAACAAAACAAACCCCCAGTCATACAAAATAAAAATGGTATTAAATGTTTACAAATAAAGAGGCAGACGAACGGATTTCAAAGCTACCTCACAAAATCATGTTTTGCCTTCATAGCTTTCGGCAAATATCTACAATTTTCTCACTCGTAGAAGATGATTTAAGGTCAATGTGTGAAGAGCGATGTGTGAAAGCTGACTCTGAAAATATGAATAAAAAAAACCAAAAAAAATTCAATGTCTGTCAGTTTGCCAGATATTCTTTTAGAGGCCGATGTTCTCTGCAATTTACACCAGTTAATGAGATGCATTCAGAATGACGTCACACCCAAAGTGGTAACTTTGTAGATGAAATAAAACCTTTGTCTGTTTCCCTATCTCCATGAAAGAGAGAGAGAGAGAGAGAGAGAGAGAGAGAGAGAGAGAGAGAGAGAGAGAGAGAGAGAGAGAGAGAGAGAGAGAGAGACAGACAGACAGACAGACAGACAGACAGACAGACAGACAGACAGACAGACAGAGATGCAGACAGAGATGCGGACACAGGAATAGCGTGAAAGAAGCAAAACATGTGTGTCCACAGAGTTCAGCCTACCCAGCAAGCAAGCAACTAACATAACACGCAAGCAGGCATGAACCAGCCAATCCACCGACCAATTCACAGTCAAACAGACAGGCAGACTGACAGACAGCAGATGGAGATAGACAACGGGTAGACACGCAGAAAAGACACACAGACAAACCAACTTGAAACAAACCCCAGACAGACAGACAGAGACAGACAGGCAGACAGACAGACAGACAGACAATGCCGACAAACAGACAGACAGACAAACAGACAGACAAACACAGATAGACAAACAGACAGACAGACAGACAGACAGACAGACAACAGACAGACAAACAGACAAACAGACAGACAGACAGACAGACAGACAGATACACAACAAACAGACAGCAAACAAACACAAAAAGCTACTGACCTGGATGTCCTCAAAGTTGGTGAAGAGGGATCCTTGGGTGGGCATGGTGGAGGCTCTCTTGTCGGGTGCCCCATAATCCAGACCCCTGGAGGGAGAGCAATAGGGAGAGTTGTACACGATGCACGACCCCAGCGTTTTGGCCATGGCCTAGCTATGAGTTAAGATACTGCTGGTTGGTGATACTATATGTGTTGGCTTATGTATACTGCTGTGTGCGTAGTGCTGTTTGGTTTATAGTGTATGTGGCTTTAGTGCTGATTAGCTATAGTCTGATTTGGCTTATAGCACTGTTTTGACCTATAGTGCTAATTTGACTTATAGCACTGAGTTGGCTTATACTGCCGATTTGGCTTGTAGCGCTGATTTGGCAAATACTGCCGATTCGGCTTGTAGCACTGATATGGCAAATACTGCTGATTTGGCTTATAGCACTGTGTTGGTTTATAGTTCTGACGGCTTATAGTGCTGATTTCGCGTATACTGCTGACTTGGCTATTGCACTGTGTTGGCTTATTGTGATAAATTGGCTTCTGGCACTGTTTTGGATTATACTGGTGGTTTGGCTTATAGTGCTGTATTAACTTTTAGTGCTGATTTGGCTTAAGTGCTGATTTAGCTTACAGTGCTGATTTGGCCTATAGTGTTGTATTCTGTACACTTTGCCTTACAGCCTAGGACACCACAGTGCTTGAGGGCTTTGTTCATGTTCAAGTTCACAGACTGTAATAGAGGAGTAGCGTCATCATTCTGTGCTTCACATGCTACGTAAGGTGTGAACTTGTCCAGTATCTTCTCAAAACCATATTTGTGTGTTGTTGTTGTTGTTGTTTTTCTTCAGTGTTTGATACAGTGTCATGGTTTAGACTTTTTCAGGTGTGTTTCGCCACGACACATAGTACATGGTTTTAAAGATGGTCCAGTTATTTTATTTTACACAGCAGATAAAAGTCCAGGCTTGCTGTATATGACTGTTCACACATTGTAGCCAGTCTGGTGTATTTTGGTCCTGTAATTGATGGAATATCTATGGTCCCAATATTTCCGTAATCATTTTGCACTCTTAGAGTAGCAAATATCAAAAATACACATTGTTTATGTTAAAAAAAACCCAACAACAACCCCGATATATACTGTTTATAAGCCCAGCCTTCTTTTTATACTTCAGTGCATTTCAAATAGAATGTTACATTCTTTTTCACAATGCGTTAGTGCATTTCGACAATACTTTTAACCATTTGTACATCCTCTTTTCCGGTAAAAGACAGCACTGTGAGGGTCAAATTTTCAACATTTTCTTCTATACAAGTTTATTTTTTACTAAATGTTCACCCCCCCCAAAAAAAAAAGTATATATCCATTGCTTACTTAAAGTGGAAATGAAAAGCAAATTGTAGCTACTCAAGATACACTGGGTTTTTTTTTAAACATGGACAATCCAACAAAATTCATCGTTTTATACGGGCCAGTTAAGTTTCTTCCATTTTATTTTTTAAAACAAAAGCGCACATAAGCCAATCCCTTACGAAATGCATAACTTAATGCACTAATGACGTATGGGGTTACTTTTTCTGGTTTACATTCATCCGAATTGATATAAATACTGGAATTTTTTACGTGCATATTTTATCTTTCGCATGCATAGGGAGTTGAATGCCCAAGAACATGCCGCCTGGCCAAATAACTTCCGGAAAATAATATTTTCATGCACTTGACCGTTTCAAGTTATTTTTCATTACTTACCGCAGAAGAAAAGTACAATTCCGTAATAGCAATGTTTTTGGAAAACGCTTTTAACCACCAATTCGGCTGTTGAATGAAAAAACAAAACCCATAAAACATTCAGCTGTCACACAAACGAGGCCTATTTGCTATCATTTATTTCTTTTTTTTTTTAATTTGTTCTTTGTAGTCGGAGTATGGCTGCCTGCATGGCGAGGTACTTGAAAACAGCCACACACGCAAACTTCTCATGCACAGTATACATAACATGGTCTGCAGTGATTCGCAGGTGTGATGAGCGAGACAAAGTATATACTCTGTGTGACCTCCTGGGTGTTAAGCAGAGGAACGCCCAACATTTATATCAGCATTTTCTCGCGACCAAAACTTGAATATTTTATGACTGCTACAACAATGTTTTGACTGATGTAATACTTCTTGTCACTTCTTGTTTACTTATTCAA
>CM060318.1:77412679-77430179 GCA_030674155.1 Stramonita haemastoma
ACAAGAGGCATTAACAAACAGACACACAGGTAGGTATGCGTGTGTATGTGTGTGCGTGTGCGTGACTGCGTGCGTGCGCGCTTGCATGCGTGTGTGCGTGCCTGCATGCTTGTGTGTAAGCGTGCGTGTCTCTGTGTGTGCATGCATGCTTGCATGTATTCATGTGTGTATGTGTGTGTGGGGTGCATGTGTGCTTACGTATGTGCTTGTGTGTGTGTATGCGTGTATGTATGTGGACGTAACAAACTGATCCACTCATTCCAACATGTTTACTACTCTTGTAGCCTTTGCTGCAGCTGCGGTCATCCTGTTTCAGCCACAACAGAGGCAGAGAGAAGTGCTATTGCAGCTCGTAAATCATGGCTCTCACTTCTCCTATATCTATCTCGCTGTACATTGCCATTGCTACATATATACATATCGCAGGTAGGCCAGGGTTTGTGGGCCACTAGGGACTGATATTCTGTGTATGCTGTGCTACACAGAATGTTCAAAGTGGAATTGATTGCTTTTATCTTTTGTTCTCGTTTTTTTGAGGAATATACAAGATAGGACAAGACAGTGGAGGAAGGGGGGAGGAGGAGGAGGGGGGGGAAGGAAGAAGAATGTGCGGAAGAGGAATGTGTAAAATTCGAAGAAGAAGAATTGGAAGAAGAATTGGAGAGGTAGAATTGAAGAGAAGAATTTGGAAAAGAATTCGAATAATTAAAAAAAAAAGAAGAAGAAGAATGCGAAGAAAAGAGAAGACGAAGAATGCAAGAAAAAGAAGAAAAAGAAGAATGCGAAGAAAAGAAAAATGCGAAGAAAATTACGAAAAAGAATGTAAGAAGAATGCGAAGAAAAATGCGAAGAAGAAGAATGCGAGGAAGAAGAGAAGAAAGAAGAAGAAGAAGAAGAAGAAGAAGAAGAAGAAGAAGAAGAAGAGAAGAAGAAAGCAGAACAAAACGAGAGAGAAGAAGAGAAGAGAAGAGAGAGAGAGAGAAGAGAGGAAGAGAAGAGCAGAGAGACGAGAGACGAGAGAGAGAGAGGAGAGAGAGAGCATAATGTCTGTGGATATGCTGTGTGCATATACATATTTTTGGAGTGTGTGCACATAATACGAAACTGCATAAGCATGCATCTTTGCATGCAAAAGCTTAGACATAACTGAAGTATATACATGCCTAAGGTGGAACCCATGTTGTTGATGTGGTGATTTTATCTATGTCCCAGTGCTGATGTTTGATTTAGGGACTGGGTACACTCTGTCACGACCCTCCTATTCATTTGGTTATAGGATGAGACCATAAACCGAGGCAGTCCTCTTGTCTCTGACTTGCAAGTACTATCAGTCGTATTACTGACTGGTTTGTGTGCTAGCATTAACTACTCCGTGTCTGCTTAGCCATACAAATGTGCTGTTAAGGATATGATAGCTTGTGATGTATTGCCTTTTGTTTTCTTTTTGGTGGAATGGGAATAACATACCGTCTGATAGACAAGCACACAAGTATGTGGAAAGCAGGTAGACATACACATAGATAAACAGGCAGACAGACAGACAGAGAGAACAGATAGACAGACAGACAGAGAGACAGAAGACAGACAGACAGATGGACAATGAGGCAGACAGAAAGATAGACAGACAGACAGGCAGACAAACAGATAGACAGACAGGCAGGCAGACAGACAGACAGACAGACAGACAGACAAAACAGATAGAGACATCTACACACATCGCCACCAGATTCTCACACCGCACCACTTTGTGTGTGCATGTGTGTGTATGTTTATGTGTGTGCGTGCGTGCGTGCGCTTGTGTGTGTATGCGCGCTTGTGTGTGTATGCGGTGTGTGTGTGGTGTGTGTGTGTGTGTGTGTGTGGCGCGGTGTGTTCGTTTGGGGCGCGCGCGCGTGGGTAGTGTGCATTTGTGAGTGCGCGTGTGTGCGTGCGTGTGTATGTGTGAGTGCGTGCACGCGTGCATGCATGCATGTGTGTATGTTTGTGTGTGCAGGTACGCATGTGTGTGTGTTAGTGTGTGTGTGTGGTGCGTGCGTGCGTGCGTGAGTGTGCGTACATGTGTGTGTGGCGTATGTGTGTGAGTGTGCGCGTGTGTGTAGACGCACACACCCATTCTAGCTAAAAGACTGTGACACTGACCAAATGTGTTGGCTCTCAATATCCTTCCCAGCGCTGCATGTTCCAAACAGACACATAGACATATATCAACATGAGTTCACCCCCAGAGGGTTTGGCAATTCTCTTCATTTACACATTTTTTTGCCTCTGAGACAAAAACAGAAATGGAATCAAATAAACACGAAAACTAACTTGAATAGATAAATCAACGAGAGTCTGTATTCGATAAACAGGTAAAAACATAGAAAAAATAGAATACTTGTAGAAATTACAAAATGAATCAACCTATGAATGAAGAAGATAGTAAATCATCACGACAACATGGGAAAATAACAAATTATTACGTTAACAGCGATATCAAATAATCAATAATCAAGATAACATAAATGAAATAACAAATAATTACGAAAACATCCAGATATCACTGAGACTAGTGAAGGTTGAATAATCAAGTAGGCAGATGTAAAACGTGAAAAACTATAAAATATTCAATGAATATTTAAACGTATAAAATTTTTATAAACATCTCGTACAAATAAGAAAAGCCGAAACCCAGCTAACAAATATAAACAATGAGGAAAATACACAACCAATGGTATAAAAACAAAGCAAAATACGCAAAATAGATAAAAATGATGAAAGATGGGATAAATGATACAAACAAGGACATGTGTAATCATCATGGATAAAGTAGATAAAATAAATAAGCAAAATGTAAAACACCAATCAACCATTCAATCAATCACAATCAATCAGAAAGCAAACAATGAACAATCAAGCAAGCAATCCAACAAGCAGTGGTTGTTCTCAACAAGCAGTTAGAAAAATTACCAACTAAATCACAAGACATCAATATTTACATCAGATCAGTGAATAAGTCTACACGTGTCCGGCATTATACTAAAAACTAATGAGGGAAAGGGGTACAGAGAAAAAAAATTAATGCATAAAACTGTTTTTGATTACACTGCCTAACAAACTAATCATTTGTCCATCAAGATAAACGAAACGTATTCACACTTTCATCTGAAAAACGTGTATAGCAGTACGGAATTGCCACACAATTCAAAAGTAATACTAGTCTAAACTAAGCATTAAATAACGTATATATTATATATACTTTAGTTGATTTGAAATCTGGCCTCCTCCAGTCTGTGAGGCCTTTTTTTGAAACCCTAGAGTGACTTGAAGGGAAGATACCTATTTCTCATGTTCACAGCCAGTTCTTTGCGAGTGAAGACTGAATACCTCCTACATACTGTTACATCCAGCAGACCTTAGTATCTGTGTGCTATTGTATGCACTTCTCAGATACTGTGTAACCGTTTTCCGCTCTTTTTCAGCCATCTTGATAGTCTGAGAGAAGGAAGGAAGGAAGGAAGGAGGAAGAGCCTGTAATTCAGCACACTCCATCTTCTTATCTGTGATTTGCCAACGGCTATCACTCCAGCCGCTGCTAGATTTGTGGTCGGAGAGTAGATTGCCTTTTGTGGTAGGCCGACATGACACACACCTCTTTTGTAACTGAGAGATTATTGTAGATTCTTTTTTGGTGTGGTGTGTGTGTGTGTGTGTGTGTGTGTGTGTGTGTGTGTGTTGTGTGTGTGTGTGTGTGTGTGTGTGTGTGTGTGGTGCGGTGTGTGTGTGGCGCGCGCGCGCACTTTTAATTGGTGGAATGTAAAGCAACATACAGTCAGAAACAAACAGATACAGAAAGATGGGCAAATAGACAAAGAAGACAACAAACATAATCATGCTTCCAGACAGACAACAGACAGACAGACAGACAGACTAAGACAGACAGACAGACACACGCACACACATTCGCGCGTGTGCGCACGCACGCAACGCATGCATACACGCATGCAACACACCTACTCTCTCTCTTTATCTCTTATTCCCCTAAGTTTCAACACATGCCAAAACGTTTTTGTGCTCCTTTCTATAATCCTTTATATTCTTTCTGTTGCTGCATATTCAAGGGACATATGTCAAAATAATGTTGCCTCGAGAGTGCTCAGGGAATTCTGTTCATTTACACACCGCTTGCCTGCCTCTGAGATAGAAACAAGAAAGAACGCAGAAGCAAACAAAAACTCAGAATGGTGAAACAATTCAATCCTAAAAAGAAAGAAAAAGACATATAAACGTATGAATAAAAATGCAAAAATGTATATATATGAACTAAAAAAATCAAGCCACAAAATAAATTCAGGAACAAGTAAACTTTTAAAATGTGTATGATTAAATGCAAAGCCCTTTCACATCCAACATCTGTGATAAAAGTAAGTCAACCAAGAAAGAAAATAAGCAGATAAGGACAAAACAAAGCATACATTTGGAAACAAATATGTAGCAAGTAAAGAAATAGATGAAAAACGAAAATGAAATGAGTTGACAATATGTACAGAAGAAAAAGAATTAAGACAGAAAAAAATGACTAAATAAATATAAAAGGGAATTTTTGGTGAAACATTAAATAATGGATTAAACAAATACACGAAAAAGAAACCAAAAATAATACATAGATAAGTAAATAATTAAACAAACATGGGTTCTCAAAAACATAGTTAAAAGATTACTACTATCAATCCAAGTTACGAGGCATTTAATTCACATCGATAAATAAATCTGTATATTTTTAGTGTCTATTCAAATATGAGGGTGATGGTGGTTGTGATGAGAGTGGGTGGGAATAGAAAACCACAGTTTTATATAGTCTTTGAATTCCTCATCCTACGATCCTAATGAACAGCTTCTGCCACAAAGAAGTAGAAATATCGGCCAAAAGTGGCGTACATAGCAAAGGGTAGTTCAAAGTTTTCTTTACAGCATGTGCAGAAGCCATGCTGTCAAACTGTCCATAGAAAATCTTCAGATATGTGAGGGTCGTTTGGTCAAACTCTAAAGCAACTGAAACCACGAGGCTTACGTTTTTCTTGTAAATGGTATCATGTTTTTTTGTATATAAAGCTTGAACGTTTGGTGAAAAGGTGAAGATGTTCCCATCACCTCTGCGGTCGTTAGGGGAGCGAGGTGTCAGAGACCTTGGCTTCTCTAGGGGCCAGCATGTTGAGGGTGGCGCCTATCTCCTCTTCCTCGCTGCTTTACCTTCCCTAACCCTACCTTCCCTATCCCTAAAGAGAGCAGGTACCCATTTACAGCTGGGTGAACTAGGGGACTCTACCAAAGTCAAGACCTACGCACGGTACCGTCACCATCCAAGAGGTAACTGCACTCAACGCTGTTAAACCTAAGGTTTGGGGGAGCGAGTGCTCAGACCATTGAGCTATTCCGTCCCTAAGTTGAAAGTGTACGTAGTGCATGCACAATATATATAGTTGTCCTCAGCCACCCCGTGTGTGCACTACCCTGGTCTGTGTGGGGTCATCTTGCTCTTTGGAGGCATCTTGTTAAGCTGAGAGAAAGAGAGAGGAAGGAGCAGTCATTCAATCATCTCAGTCCTCTTATCTCTCTTTTGCAAGTGTTACCGGTCAAGTGACAGCCTAGTTTGTGTGCCTACAAAGACTGCAAACCCTTGTTAGTGGATGATCGTTTGTTTTCCTTTCTGGTTTATTTGAGGATGTTAGACAATATATAGGCAGATGGATGGACAAATAGACTGACATAATATGCATACACGCTTGTATACGCGAGCACACATACACACACCAACACACACCAACGCACACACACACACACACACGCGCGCGCGCGCGCGCGCGCGTGCATGCACGCACACACATACACACATATACATTCACACACACATTCACAGCACATGCACACGCACACAGACATACATATACTTACACACGCACACACTCACGCACACATTTACCCCTCCACCCCCAAAAAAAACATATACACACAGATTACAGACTGAAGACTCAGACATTTTAGCTGTCTATATCCTAGCTATCAGAGCACGCTCAGCAGACCTGTGACAAAATCATTTTGTCCCCTAAGGTTTTGGATCATCTCCTCATTTCCACACTCCTCTGCCTCCAGTGCAAAAACATGAACCAATCACGATACACGAGCATCACAGAAATGTTTATCTAAATTACTTCTCCGTACGTAATTTAGATAGACATGTACATAAACAAATAGAGAAACAAATAGATGAAAATGAAGGATTAGAATAACATAATTATAGCCTATGAAAACCTACAGAAGCAAGCAAACAGCAACAAAACTAACTCAATAAATAAATGAATGAATAAATGATATCACCGCAGAATTCAGAAAAATCACTCAATGAGTAACGAACGGTACGCAAATCAACAAGTGAAAAAAACAAAAGTTAGAAATGAAACTTTAGAGAGTAAACAAACGTAAAGAGATAAACAAAACACAAAAAGAGTGATTACTTGAAAATGAGCATAAGTGAAAAATGTAATGGTGGGCAAAAACGGTGACATACCCAAAACTTCACCATTAATGAACCTCAGTGCTTTAGCAAAGGAATAACAACAAAAAAAGACATCCTGTTTTATCAACGGAAAAAATACATTATTTTTTTTACTCCTGTAAAACAAGAGGTACACCGGTGAAGGGTTCAAGCTGTCAGTTTCAAATCCTCGGACCGTGTTGTTCAAAACTGATGAGTAAGTGGAGGAAGATTGATTTTGTTGTCTGATACCCCAAGTCAGTTTTTATACACGTGTAAGCATGGGATGCTGCTGCTGCTGTTGTTGTTGTTATTGTTACACATTCCTTAGCTGAACACCTAGGGGTTCACCCAGAATATGCACACTGTCTCACTCATCCTACTTGGTTAATACTGTGAGATTGAAAGTATACTCTGGATGCAAAATGTGCGTATATGACTGCTTTCAAGTACTATCACCACACAAGCAACCATACTTCTAAGTCAAAGGATTTTTTTCATGTAAAGGACAGTGCAGGATTACAAAGTTAAGAGTTTGTCAAGGTTGAAAGCAATCTAAACATAACATTTTTAAAGCATAACAACATTTGAATGGCCTTAATATGTAGCTTACATCATCAACTAACAATGCTTTCGGATGTTGGCGGCAGAATGAGTACGTGCATACCGATGGCTGCACCCAGTCACCCCTCAATATATCAGAGTGGCTATACATGTATTTTTCTGATTCTGTGTGATCATCTCCGCTCTGTTGAGCTATGTTGTTTGATTGGGAGGAGAGAGGAGAGAGAGAGAGAGGAGAGAGAGAGAGAGAGAGAGAGAGAGAGAGAGGAGAGAGAGAGAGAGAGAGGAGAGGAGAGGAGAGAGAGAGAGGGGGGGATCTTTATCTCAGATTTGTATCAGTCTAGCTGTCAGATATTAAGGTACCATCTTGTTTTTGTGTGTCAGCACACTCTTCTTTTGCTTGACTAGTGACACGATTTTCATGTAAGTGCATGATTGTTGCTACACGTTTTCTTTTGGACATGTTTTATTTGGTAGAATCAAATTAGACACAGACAGACCTGCAGAGGAAACGAGAAATGCACAGAAGGACTGAGAGAGAGATGTATGGACGGTAGACAGACGGATAGACACATGAATAGACAAATATGCGAACACATATTCTCTCTCTCCTCTCTCTTCTCTTCTCCTCTCTCTCTCTCTCTCTCTCTCTCTCTCTCTCTCTGTTCCCACATCCAACACACACACACACACACCAACACACACACACACACTACACACACACACACACCACACAAACACACTCACGCGCGCGCGCACGCACGCATGCATGCATGCATGCATGCACGTACGCACATACACATTTTTTGCCAAAAAGGCTTAAACCCAGACCACACGTTTTAACTCTCTCTAGTTTACATCCTCCTTATCACCACATACACAGCAGACATGATTTATGACAAAATGAGTCTATCCCCAGGAGATTTGGGCAGTGCTCTGTATTCACACACTCCTTAAGAAAAATAAAGAGAAGCGTACATATGCAAGTAAACAGCGTAATCAAGATAAACTAACCATCCAATCAGAAGCGTGGTTTAGATAACTTGGAGAACAAAATAAATAAAGAATATAGCAATTCAATAAGCAACATGAAACAAATCAGTAAGCAGAAAATAAACAACTGATAAACAAACAAGTAAGCAAGGACACAAACAAACAAAGAAACAAAAAAATGCAGATAAACAAACGAAATAAACAAACAGACATATTAAAACTGCAGATATTGACGATATAAGGAATAACCAAATAAGTGGAGGAAAAATAAAGAAAAACGTAAATGTATAACTGAGTTTAAAATGAGTGAACAAATGTAAAGAAAGAACCTAAACAAAACAGGGTCAATACATATAAATAGATTTAAAGAAACACAAGAACCTATTACGCTATTACTACTGCCACTACCACCATCACCACCACCACACCACTACCACCACCATCACCTTCTTGTTCATGCATATCTTAGGAGTGTGCTAATCGAAAAGTAACTATGTGTGCACTTTTGAAGAGAAGAAGGAGAGAGTTGTAGTGGGGGATGGGAGACAAAGACAGAGAAAGGAGTAGGGGGTGGAAGATAAAGGAGGGGGGAGGGGTAGGTGGGGGCAATGACATAGGGAGACTCTTTGGGTCAGTACAGAGTAATTGGAAAGAGATCATGTTTGTTGTGCTTGCTTTAGCATCGAACCATCTTCTGCAGGATATTGTGGGGAAAAGCTACACTACAAGAAAAATAAAAGAAGTAAGGATACGAAGCGAGGAACAACAACAACGAAAATGGAGAGAGAGAGAGAGAGAGAGAGAGAGAGAGAGAGAGAGAGAGGAGAGAGAGAGAGAGAGAGAGAGAGAGAGAGAGAGAGAGAGAGAGAGAGAGAGAGAGAGGAGAGAGAGAGAGAGAGAGAGAGAGAGGAGAGAGAGAGAGGAAAAATCTGAAGAAGAAGAATGCCAATGAGAAGAATGCAAAGAATACGACGAAGAAGAATGCAAAGCAGAATGCAAAGAAGAAGAAGAATGCAAAAAATGCAATGAAAAAGAATGCAAAGAATGCAAAAAAAGAAGAAGAAGAATTTGAAGAAGAAGAGAATTTGAAGAAGAAGAATTTGAAGAATTTGAAGAATTTGAAGAATTGAAGAATTGAAGAATTTGAAGAAGAAGAGAGAAGAAGAAGAGAAGAAGAAAGAAGAAGAGAGAGAAAGAAGAAGAAGAAGAAGAAGAAGAAGAAGAAGAAGAAGAAGAGAGAAGAAGAAGAAGAAGAGAAGAAGAAGAGAAAGAGGGAGGAGAAGAAGAAGAAAGAGGGAGGAGAAGGAAGAGAAGAAGAAGAAGAAGAAGAAGAAGAAGAAGAAGAAGAACAAGAACAGACAAGAACAAGAACAGAAGAAGGAACAACAATAATATGGGAATGTAGGGTAAATACAGTGTGATTAGAAAGAGATCATGTTTGTGGTGCTTGCTATAGCAAAGACACATCTCCAGCAGAATATCACTCTGAAATAACCTCGATGACAGAAAGAAGTAAGGAGCTAAAAAAACAAACCAACAAGAATAACAGAGAAACAAGAAGAAAAATACAATGAAAAGGGACAAATAATAATAAGTAAATGGGAGAGGTTGAGGGTGAAGAAGAAGAAGAATTGCAAAGGATGTAACGATTGAGAAAAAGAAGAAGACTACAAAGAAGAAGAATGTGAAGAATGAGAGAAGAAGAAGAAGATGATGATGATGATGATGAAGAAGAAGATGCTGAAGAAGAAGAAGAAGAAGAAGAGAAGAAGAAGAAGAAGAAGAAGAAGAAGAAGAAGAAAAGAAGAAGAAGAAGAAGAAGAAGAAGAAGAAGAGAATGTGAAGAATGTGACGAATAAGAAGAAGAAAAGTTCAAACAAGAAGAATGCAAAGAAGAAGAAGATGCAAAAAGGAAGAAAAATGCAAAGAGGAAGAAGATTGCAAAGAATGCGAAAACGAATGCGAAGAAGAATGCAAAGAATGCGAAGAAAGAATAAATAAATTAAATAAAGACAGCTGGACAGAAAAATACGAAAGAAAAAGGAGAGTAACACACAAAAGAATATAAAAAAGAGACCGCCTCTATCAACACACCATTACCACACCACCATCACCACCACCACCACAACCATCACCACCACCATAACCACCACCAACCACCACCACCACCCACCACCAACCACCACCACCACCAGCAACAACAAGAGCAACAATATCAACAACAACATCCCTACAGGGTCTGGAATGGAAAACTCCAGCACAGCACACCTGGTTTTGATCAAAGCTCAATCCCATCCCGTTCCTTTCTTCATTGAAATATCACACGTTTGTGGCCAAATTGCCAATCAAATGAAGTCATTGGGCATGTCCTCTTCCCTTGATTGCTTACGCTGCTCTCTTGCTAACTGGGTTAAGGATTACGTTTTCACTGCACCCCCCCCCCCTTCCCTGCTTTTTAAATTTCACAGTGCTCTAGGTTTTTTTCTTCTCCACATTATTGATGAATCTCAGCTACCCAGTCTGTATCCTGATGCACACACACACACACACATACAGACAGAGGGACAGAGCCATACGTTTTTTTAGAGAAATAGGTAGACAGACAAACAGATGAACTGTCAATTAGATATACATATGTGCGTACGTGCACCCACACACAAACACACGCACACGCACACACATACACACACATACGCACGCACCACACCACACGCGCACACCACACACATATGGGCAGTTCCACCTCCACCCCAAGCAAAATGCATTCCAAACGTTTAAAAGGAGAAAGGTTCCATACTAGGTATATTTTTTGCTTTTTAATTTTTTTTCAGCTGCCAACCACTTAATTGCACAGATATTTAAATGAAGAGAAAAGTGTGGTAGACAGATGGATGGGTCTTGAAACAAAAAGAAAAGGGAAGGAAGGGGTAGAGGTTAGGAGCAGGGGTAGGACAGTGAAAAAAGTTTGAAATCGTTGGTCAGCATAGTGATTAAAAAGTGATTTTAAAAAATCTTACCCTTTGTTGTTTTTGCAATAGCATCCATACAGCTCCACTACAGGATATTATTGGAAAACATCGACAAAAGAAAGTAAAAAAACCCCTAAAGAATACAGACGTTGTCAGACCACTCGCTTTCCCCAAGCTAAGGTTAAGCAGCATCAAGCGTGGTTACAAAGTGGATGGGTGACCATTTGCGCGCCTTGGCTTCAGAACAGTGCCCCATTTCACCCAGCTGTAAATGGGCACCTACCCTCTTTAGGTCAGGGAAGGTAAAGCAGCGAGGGAGAGGAGATGGGGGGTGCCGCCTCAATACGCCGGTCCTTAGTGAAGCTGAGGTCTCTGATGCCTCGCTCCCGTACGACTACAAAGGTTATGGGACACCTTTACCTTTTTTTTTGTTTACAGACGCACTTTCCACAAGAGCACTTACCCTAATTGATATCAATGCACCGCAGTGCATCTGACTATGCCACACTATTACTGATTGTTTGTTTGTTTGTGATCTAACTTGGGTGACTTTTTGACCGGGTGAGATATTGTGATTTGTGGATTTTTAAAAATATTGTGATGAGTGCGTGCTGATGTTCGGATACTGTGCTGTGGTATGTTTTCCCTCATTGTGTGTTTACATGTTTACTGTTTTTATGCATCGCATGTAACCCGCGTGAATTTCTATTTCTGTGAGATAAAGTAGTCGATAGAAATGAATTGGCAAATCTTGTCATATCATAGCAAATCACTTGACATTTTGGTTGGAGAAAAGCCTCCAAGAAGGTTTCCATCCTTTCAATAATAAATTTATTCTTTTTCAACTTTGCGGTAACACTCAGAGTGACAGTGCAAGAGTAAAGTGTTGTCAGATCATTTCTTCCTTTCTCTCTTTGTTTCTTTCTTTGTTTTTTCTTTTTTTCTTCTTTCTTTCTTTCTTTCTTTCTTTCTTTTCTTTCTTTCTTTTGTTTCCTCCTTCCTCCTTCATTCCTTTCTTTCTTGTTTTCTTTCTCTCTTTCGTTATCTGTCTTTCTTTTTTTCAGAAGTGTTAACCTCTTTTACATCAAAGCATGTACGCAAATGAAGTGCACTTATGTTAGAAAATGAACACACACACAGAGACTCACAGACAAGAGAGAGAGAGAGAGAGAGAGAGAGAGAGAGAGAGAGAGAGAGAGAGAGAGAGAGAGAGAGAGAGAGAGAGAGAGAGATGAGAGAGAGAGAGAGAGAGAGAGAGAGAGACGAAGAAGACAGACAGACAGACAGACAGACAGACAGACAGACAGACAGACAGACAGACAGACATACACACACACACACAGACAGACAGACAGACAGACAGACAGACAGACAGACAGACAGACAGACAGACAGACAGACAGACAGACAGACAGAGCAGTAAGTGATCAGATGGGGCGCCTACAGGTGCTATGGGCTCATTCTCTGTTTTATCAACACACACACACACACAGTCCTGTTAGCCCTGCAATTCTCCATGATAAAGATTGTGAGTGAGAGGTAGGGGCAGCTTTTGAGGATTAGGTGTACAGGGAGGGGAGCCTGGGAGGAGAAATGATCACATTGGAGACGTGATAAGTTCTCTGTCTGTCTGTCTGTCTGTCTCTCTTTCTCTCTCTCTCTTTCTCTCTGTCTCTCTGTCTCTCTCTGTGTCTCTCTCTGTATCTCTCCCCCTGTGTCTCTGTCCTCTGTCTGTCTGTCTGTCTGTCTCTGTCTCTGTCTCTTTCTCTCAGACAGCCACTCAGGCAGACAGACAACCTGCCAGCCCCCAGCCACCTAGCCACAATGACATTCTTTGTACTCAAACGTAGAAAAGAATTGGAACCTAAAGATTTATCAGTCTGCGAGCTTACAAAGCTAATTCAATGGTATAGGTGTAACCTGCTCTTTCACCCCTCTCTATATCCTGTCCCACAAACACAGTTAACAAAAAATAACCCCCCCCCCCAAAAAAAAAAAAAAACACCACCACAACAACAACAACAAAACCGGGAGGAACGTTCTACTACAGGGAACATAAAGACGAACATAGTCACCTCTATAGAACAATGAAACTGTCCGGGGGGGAGGAGACTTATTCATGGGAGAACAATCCAGAAAAGTGACGCCGGTAGAAGACGATAGAGCCAGTGGACTGAAAGACCTTGCTAACAAGACTTAAAAGGTGGGTTACACAGAGAAGGAGGGTGGCTTCAGAGGCTGAGGAGACAGAAACGGGAGCATCCTTCATTGAGGAGGCAAACACGCTGTCTGCCTGTAACTGTGCCTCTCTGGCGGTGAAGATGTGTGCTGACAGGATTCTGCTGTTTCCAGAGAGGTAGAGGAATAGGAATGACAGAGGGAATCGTGAAAGCAAAGAAGGAATAGGAGCGGTGTAGGAGTAGTAGTAGTAGTAGTAGTAGTAGTAGTAGTAGTAGTAGTAGTAGTAGTAGTAGTAGTAGTAGTAGTAGTAGTAGTAGTAGTAGTAGTAGTAGCAGTAATAGTAGTAGTACCGTAAAATCCCTAGCATAAGCCCACCATCTAGCAAGCGCCTACCCCCCACTTTGGGCCAAAAGTTGTGCACAGGGGTAACTACCTAGCAAACGCCCACCCTGCTTTTTTCAAAGAAACCATGCTCACTTTCACTAGGATTTGTGCAGACTGTTTTTAAAGTCATCTTTTCCCCTTTTTTACCTTTTCGTATTTTCTTTCCTTTTTTCTTATTCTTTGTCCTCTCTCCTCACTCTCACCCATCCCCAACAAAGGGAATAAAAATTACGTCATGCTTTTTCCACTGACATCTTTTGTCTGTCAGTGACGTTGGATAATGCTTCCTGATGGCCAGAAGTTGGTTCTTGAATCTCTCTGTGCCATTTTTGCAAAATGCCCAAGCCAGAGTCTTACACTAGATCTTTCAAATTGGAAGCCCTCCAGTATCTGGATAACAAAGCAGGTGGGAATGTTTCAGAGTGTGCCCGTGAATTTTCTGTGGGTAGGAAGAGGATCAGGGAATGGAGTGAAAACAGAGATAGACTTGAACGGCAGTACGGAAAAGACAAACAAAAACGGAAACTGTCTAAAGGACCAGCAGTTAGATCTGAACATGGCGACCAAGGTGTGTGTGCTGCATTATCTGGAAGATGAAAGATCTGAAGGCAGGGTATTGCGAAACAAGGACCTGAAACAAGGACCTACAACGGAAAGCGATGGAACTCGTTGGCCTTCTTTGCCTCAAAGTCCCTTTTTTCTACTTTCCTTCACTCCTACTCACACGACCTAACTTACATGCTTATTCACTCAATTATACGGTTGAGCACAAAAAAATACTTTGTGCAAAGGGGTATATCCCTAGCAAATGCCCACCCCCCAATTTTGCCCTAAATCAGTGCACAGGGGGGGGGGGGGGGCGTATGCTAGGGATTTTACGGTAGTAGTAGTAGTATAGTAGTAGTAGTAGTAGTAGTAGTAGTAGTAGTAGTAGTAGTAGTAGTAGTGGTAGTAGTAGTAGTAGTAGGAGGAGGAGGAGGAGGAGGAGTATGGGTAGTAGTAGTGGTGGTAAGTGGTAGGAGTAGGAGTAGAAGGAGTAGAAGGAGTAGAAGGAGTAAAAGTAGTAGTAGTAGTAGTAGTAGTAGTAGTAGTAGTAGTAGTAGTAGTAGTAGTAGTAGTAGTAGTAGCAGCAGCAGCAGCAGTAGCAACTTAACAGTAGCGATAGTAGAAGAGAGTACATCTAGGAGCGGTAACAAGTGATGCAGCATTCTTTGCAGTAAAACCCAGTACTAGCAGTTATCACCTGTAGTAGAAGAAACAGCAGCAAATAACTGCAATGAGGCATAGCAACTCGGTGTGTGAGTGTGTGTGTGTGTGTGTGTGTGTGTGTGTGTGTGTGTTGTGTGTGTGTGTGTGTGTGTGTGTGTGTGTGTGTGTGTGTGTGTGTGTGTGTGTGTCCGCACGCACGTGTCAGCGCTCGATTTAGTATACCTTTGTGTATACGTGGTTACGTTTGTACAATTATCTGTGAATGTGTGCGCATCACACACTGGGAGAAATATGTATTTGTTGCTTGCACAAAGAAAGAAGAATGCAAAGAATGCAAAAAGTGCGAAGAAGATTGTGAAAATAATACAATGAATGCGAAAAATTATTATGAGGAATACGAAAAAACGAAGAATACGAAGAATGCAAAGAAGAAGAATGCGAAGAAGAAGAATACGAAGAAGAAGAATACAAAGAATGCGAAGAAGAAGAATGCAAAGAAGAAGGAGAATGCAAAGAAGAAAATGCAAAACAGAAGGAGAATGCAAAGAACCAGAGGAGGAGGAGAAGAAGAAGAACAACAACAGCAAGAACAACAACAACAACAAGAACAACAACAATGAGAACAAAACAAGAAGAGAGTCAGAGGCAGAATGAGAGTGACAGGGAAAAAGATACAGACACAGACAGAAAGAAACAGAAAGCGAGAGATAAGGACAAATATCCAGACAGGCAGAAAACAAAGAAAGAGAGAACAGAGAAACAGACACAAAAACACGAACACAGACAGAGACACACTCAGACAGACTCAGAGGCAGAGAAAAAGAGAATGACAATCTTAACCCTTCTTTCACTCACACATGACCCTCTCTCCATCCCCGCCACCCTCCCCTCATCCCTCCCTCACACCCTCCTCATCCTTGTCTCTATTCCCATCACCCCCCACCCCCCCAGTGTTATATAAGCTGACTGCACCACTCTACACTATTGACTGGCAGGAGTCTGCATCGCCCTTCCAACTCCTCATCGATAAGCTGATGCTGCTACATTGAAACAGGAGTCCCTGGCCAATTTTTCACCCTGGCGAAGATTGATTTGAAAGTTACAAAAAAAGAAGAGCTGCAATACAACACAGCACAGCACAGCACAGCACAGCACAGGACAGCGAAGCACAGCACAGCACAGCACAGCACAGCACAGCACAGACACACAACGCAGCACAACGTAGCACAACATGACACAGCACAGCACAGCACAACACAGCACAGCATACACAACACAACACAACATTGCACAACACAACAAAAAACAAATTGCGAAATATGACTCGTCAGAAGAGTACTAGAGGAAAGAATGGCAGAAAAACATTGAAAGAGACATAAGGAAAAGGAAAGGAAGGAGAAAAGGTAGAGGAAAAGGAAGGGACGTTGGATGAGGAAAGAGTAGGAGAAGGAGGGACGGGAGGAGATTTGACGACTTTGAAGAATTAATTAAAAAAGAATTTGAAGACAACATCGAAGAAGAACCTGAAGAAAAGTGTAAAGAAGAAGGATCGCAAAGAAGAAGAATGCAAAGAAGAAGAATGCAAAGAAGGAGAATGCAAAGAAGTAGAAAAATGCAAAGAAAACGAAGAAAGAGAAGAATGTGCAAAGAGGAAGACTACAGAGACGAAGAAGAATGCAAATAAGAATCAAAGAAGAATAATTCAAGGAGAATAATGCAAAGAAGAAGAAGAATACAAAGAAGAAAAAGAATCCCGAAGAAAAAACAGAATGCAAAGAAGAGACGAAGAATGCAAGAATGCAAAGAAAAGAAGAAGATCGAGAAGAAGAAGAAAAGAAGAAGAAGAAGAAGAAGAAGAAGAAGAAGAAGAAGAAAAGAAGAAGAAGAGAAGAAGAAAAGAAGAACAACAACAACAAGAAAAAGAATGCGAAGAATGCGAAGTAGAAGAAGAAGAAGACTCCAGCGAGACTCTGAACCAAGATCTTGTACGCAAAATCTCTCAGAACATCTTGTACACATCCAAACCAATCTTTCGTAAAAGAGTAGGGTAGCTGTGGTGAGGGGAAGAATGAAATGAACATACCCAGCATGCACCCTGTGATCTAGTGAAGAACAGACTTCACCAGGTTCAACTTGTTCAAAGAATCATTGTCTGAAATGTTCAGGACAGTGCCGGGAGGATGCTGCCAGACGTTAGGTCAAGACATAGACAAGACAAACAACTAACCCTCCCATCCTCACGATCACGTGTGTGTATGTACACGTGTGTGTGTGCGTGCGTAAGTGAGTGAGTGCGTGCGTGCCTGCGTGTGCGCGTGCGTGCGTGTGCGCGTGTGTACATGCGTGTGTGCGTGTGTGTGTAAGTGTGTGTGTGCGTGAGTGTGTGTGCGCACGCACGCGCCTGCACGTGTGTGTTGTGTGTCTGTGTGTGTGCACGGGTGTGTGTCTGTACAAACATGCACATGCGCATGCCCACCCACGAGTAACTGCGTAACTGCCTACTTAAAAAACGCGCACGTGTCGAGTTTTCATGAAAAAAACCCCAAACACATGATAAATCTTAAACAATTCAAAACAACTACTTCTAACACAGTCATGCTCTCCAAATTTAATTTTATCCTGGGGGGAAAGAAACACAGGAGGCAGGAGTTTTTCAACACGACACCGCTCGCCCGATCTGTCAAAGTAA
>CM060318.1:77435179-77437679 GCA_030674155.1 Stramonita haemastoma
TTCCCCTGCTGGTAAAATCCCCCCCATACTCCCTTGTCCCTTCAGCTCCCACCAATCTGGCCGGCACGGATAAGGGAGGGAGGAATGGCGGCGGTATGTACAGTATTGAGGGAGATAATCAATCCCCCCATCCGCCCCGGCCCGCTAATTGTATCAGCATCTGGCCAGTGTCCTCTGCAATTCGGGCCACCACCCCATCCCCCTTCCCCCCCTTTTTCCCCCTCTCGTCCTTCCCTCCCCCCCCCCCCCTCCTCCTCGCTCCGACCCCCTCAGCTGCCACGCCCGTGATGCAGACAGCTAGAGAAGCCATGATTATTCTAACGACTAAGACCTCCCCCCCCCCCCCCCAACTTAGGTTTGTTATCAGGTTGTTTTCAACTGGCAGTGATTCTATCGAAGTTTGCACGTCTATTATGTTTTTGTTGTTGTTGTCGTTATCTCTACGTAGGGGAATTTTTTGTGAAAAAGTGCTTTAAGGCTTTTGGTGATCTTTCTGAAATCATGCATAAATGAAACTGATTCCTGAAGTCAGAATGTGGCCACCTTCACAGCGGACAAAAGCGGTAGCATATACAAAATCACACTATTGGTGAACTTCAGGGCTCTCACAGAAAGGAGTGGGTCTGAAAGTTACAGGGTGGGCAGAGGTTACTAACACCCACACTCTATGAAAACTCAGGTATTGATTTAATCCTGTTATGACTATCGTTTACGTGGTCCTCCCACAAAATGGTAACTGTCCTGTTTTGACCCTTATGGCTGGCTAGGGTGTTGACACAAGGAAGCAACAGAAGAGTCGGTTTCAATCTTGTTTTGATCAGTATATAGCTTTCATAGCGCATACGCTTTAACCTGTTCCGCTTTTCGGAAGAGTAGGCCATTGTGTGCCGGTGGGAACGGATGACAAAATTTACAAAACTGCATACACACAGGGACTGGCTGTACAAAAAAAAGCACATGAGTGCTTTTTCCATTATCCTCGAAATAAAAGAAATTTTTTTTTTGAGAAATCTGAGGTTTAACGAAATCTAGTTTAACGAGTGACAGCCTTAATATCAGACTCCACGGTAGGTGGAGCTATAAAGAATAATGATTGCATTAAACTGTGCGGTGGGAGGGACTATAAACAATGTAACTGCATTAGAAAAGGAAGTATTCTACCATTTCAACACTCTCACGACATACGGAGTAAAAACCTCTAGTTGCCAGACCGCCCATTCAATGTTTCCAGCGACCCCCTTTGTTATTTAAGGGAGTGAAGAGAGGAATGACTGGAGTAAACTTTGGTCTTTCCATTGGGAGGGACAACAGATTTCCATTCAGCTTTTGCTGGGGCAATCTGCACAGTTGCTGTGTTGTTATCTGGCTGTAGTCGTTAAGTGAACACGCTCAACGGAGATAAGACGTAGCTGCCGGAAGGGCTGCAGGGTGGGGTTGTCTGATGTGATGTTTTCAGCGTAGAGAGGTAGTGCATTCCTTCTAGACCCACAGAATGTGGTTAGCTCTCAGGTGTTTGGTTTGCTAGTAATCTGTGCCAATTGTCAGGCCAATGTCTTTTTTTTCATTGGTTTACTTTTTCTTTCTTTCTTCTTTTTCTTTTTTCTTTCTTTTCTTTCTTTCTTTCTTCTTTCTTTCTTTCTTTCTTTTCTTTCTTTCTTTCTTTTCTTTCTTTCTTTCTTTTCTTTCTTTCTTTCTTCTTGTTTTCCCTTTCTTTTCTTTTCTTTCTTTCTTTCTCTCTTTCTTTCTTTTGTCCTTTTTTGTCACTTTCTAATTTTCTTAATTTGATTTTATCTGTTTCTTTATTTCTTGCTGTCTGCCCGTCTGTCTGTCTGTCTGTCTGTCTGTCTGTCTGTCTGTCTGTCTGTCTGTCTGTCTTTTTTCTTTCTTTTTCTTTCTTTCTTTCTTTCTTTCTTTTTTTCTTTCTTACCTTCTATCTTTCCTCTTATTTGTTTGCGAAATTTAGTGCTAATAAATTGTAAAAATGTAGACAGATGGTTTGGGGTGGGGGTTAAAGCTTTCCCCTGACACCGGCATTGTGTCCCCTGTTGCCTGTTGTCTGTATCGAGTACTTTCCCTTCTGTCTATGATTGGAACCGGAATCGGATTTTAGGAAACATGGTTCTGTACTTCTGGTTCTTCGGATCTCCAAGACATGAGAGCAATCAGGAAAGGACAGATAACTGAAGAGTAAATTATAAGAGACAGGGGATTTGTACAGTCTGGGATGATAATGCTGTGATATATGTGTGTGTGTGTGTGTGTGTGTGTGTGTGTGTGTGTGTGTGTGTGTGTGTGTGTGTGTGTGTGTGTGTGTGTGTGTGTGTGTGTGTGGGGGGGGGGGACAAAGGGAAAAAGAAACAGTGTTTCAAGTATTTATCATATTCCTTTATTGCTGTTGTTTGTTCTACTCGTTGCTTTGTTATCTAAAACTGTTGTGAGATTTGAGTTGAACCAGTACAGACCGAACCCCCCACCCCACCCCCCAGAGAATGCAGGCTTA
>CM060318.1:77455179-77460179 GCA_030674155.1 Stramonita haemastoma
ACTTGCCTGGCAGTTTGTTTATTCGTTTGATTTGTAATCCTCAGCAGGAGCAAAAAGAGAGCCTGTAAATGCTGTTTTGTATTTAAAAAAAGCAATGTTTTGGAGAAAAAAGTAATGGTTTACTACATGGCAAAAATAGCTCTAAAAACAAAAACTAGCAATCTCAAAACATAAACACACACTTGTCAGCAGTTGTGTCTCAAAATAAAAACAAGTCCAACTGCTCCAAATCAGATAAAGGCATATAACTTGAACAGCTGCTTACAGTACTCACTTGCGTAACTTTTCGGAAAATAGTACAGTAATATAACGGAAAATATCTTCTTTATGTAAATCATATATATATATATATATATATATATATATATATATATATATATAATATATATATATTATATATATATATATATATTTTTTTTTTTATCGAAGGACGATAATATAATAATGCTACAAGTATCCTAATTCCCAAGCAGCCTGGGTTTGGATTTAGTATGCAGATTATCAAGCTTTATTCTGCTTTTTAAAGACAAAAAAGAGCATGACTGATCCTTTGTTTATCGGTCTACAAGTTTTAAAACTTGCGTTTTAGGTCCAAAACTGCTTCTATTGTGCAAAAATGTCTCCCCCCCCCCCCTCTCTCTATCCCTTACACAGACGCGACACAGACACGACACAGATACACAGACACACAGACACACAGACACAGACACAAAGACACACAGACACAGACAGACTCACACACATAACACACACTCACACACACACACACACTCTCTTCTCTCTCTCTCTCACACACACACACACACACACACACACACACACACACACACACACACACACTCACACACACACACACACTCACACAAACACACTCACACACACACTCACACACACACACACACACACACACACACACACACACACACACACACACACACACACACACTCAAATCGTGCTAACAAATTGCTGCCAGCAGGGGCATAACTCAGCCGCACCACCTGCAAGGAGTGTTGAATAACGGGTCTTGACAAGAATATCTGAGAAACAACAGCCATGTTGATCATATTTTTTATATGACCCACATAAAAACTGGTAATTGGGGAGTGGCTAGTTTTATAGGGCAGGAGCACATCGTGCTAAAATGATCACACTCCACTCTCCTTTGTTAGAAATATTGGGAACACTCTGCAGCATGTTTGAAAACCATTCTTTACACAAAATGTCTGGAAACAAAATCTGCTCTGAACCTTTCCTGTAATTTTTTTTATTCAAAAGATCGGGGCTAGATGCTTCCCCCTTTTTGTGAAATAGGTTGCCATGTATGACTTCGACAATCAATCAGCTGATCGATCATCCAACCAGCCAATCATTCAATCAAACTATTCAAACGATCGGTGCACGAATGCATCAATACATCAAGAGAGTAAATCAAACTTGTAAAGTCTGGTTCTGTTATTTCTGCCTGCATTATGTCTTTTCAGTTTTGAAATGGAGTGTAAGTCAAGGAGTTGCAATTCTATCAGTCTTGAAGTTATGGTTTAGAGTCTAGGGCTCACGTCTGTTAGATTCAGGGCTGGGCTTTTTCGTTTTGTTTCTTTGTTGCTGTTGTTGTTGTTGTTTGTTGCTGAGTTTGGGTCTGTTGGTTTTTGTTGTTGTTTGTTTGTTTATTTTGGGGTTTTGTTTTTACAATATTCACAGGTCAACTTGTCAGTAAAATTGTTAGTGCATTCATTTTATTTGTATCTATACTCATGCCTCCCCCCCCCCCCCCCCCGAAAAAAAAAACAACAACAAAAAATCATGCAGATATCCTGTAACTCATGGAAGTATTTGATAAGAAACCACAGCATGCCCATATCTTAGCTTGCATATGGGGTTATGCAAAATAAGCAAACACATACTAAGAAGATTTCATGGCAGATGTGAGGGGAGAACCTATATGGAATATATTCCACATGGTGAGAGCTGCCAGGAAAACTGATATTTGGCCAATCATCCCCTCATGCTTGTTTATTGTGCATGCTGCTGTTTTGGAACTGGCAAAGGTCGAGTCTACCCAGCCCCTTCTTCCCTCCCTGAAGCTGTCTTCTTACTTCTCCTCTCTGCCACTTTGTATGCTTCCTGGCACTGCGCCTTGCCAGATGTCTGGCAGTGTTAGATGATCTGCTGATGACAGCAGCACTCCGCGATCTTTGTAGTGTTATGGCAGCACCACTATGGTCTTTGTAGTGTTATGTCAGCACCACTATGGTCTTTGTAGTGTGATGACAGCAGCACACTATGGTCTTTGTAGTGTTATGTCATCGCCACTATGGTCTTTGTAGTGTAATGACAGCAGCACCACTGTGGTCTTTGTAGTGTGATGGTAGCAGCACTCTATGGTCTTTGTAGTGTTATGTCAGCACCACTATGGTCTTTGTAGTGTTATGTCAGCACCACTATGGTCTTTGTAGTGTGATCTCAGCACCACTATGGTCTTTGTAGTGTAATGACAGCACCACTATGGTCTTCGTAGTGTAATGACAGCAGCACGCTATGGTCTTTGTAGTGTGATGACAGCAGCACCACTATGGTCTTTGTAGCGTAATGACAGCAGCACGCTATGGTCTTTGTAGTGTAATGACAGCAGCACACTATGGTCTTTGTAGTGTGATGGCAGCAGCACATTATGGTCTTTGTAGTGATATGTCAGCACCACTATGGCCTTTGTAGTGAAATGACAGCAGCACACTATGGTCTTTGCAGTGTTATGTCAGCACCACTATGGTCCTTGTAGTGTGATGCCAGCACCACTATGGTCTTTGAAGTGTTAGACAACTTGGTGATGTCAGCACCACTATGGTCTTTGAAGTGTTAGACAACTTGATGATGTCAGCACCACTATGGTCTTCGCAGTGTTAGATGATTGGTGATGACAGCACACTGTTGTCTTTGTAGTGTTAGATGATTGGTGATGACAGCACACTGTTGTCTTTGCAGTGTTAGATGATTGGTGATGACAGCACACTGTTGTCTTTGTAGTGTTAGATGATTGGTGATGACAGCACAATATGGTCATTGCAAAGTTAGATGATTTGGTGATGACACCAGCACACTATGGTCTTTGCAGTGTTAGAAGAGCTGCTAGAGAAAAAAAAGACTATGGTCTTTGCAGTGATAGATGATGTGGTGATGACAGCACACAATGTACCATTCTCTTTGCAGTGCTAGATCAGATGCTACAGAGAGAACACTATGGCAGTTATCGTTTGTTGAAGCTGCCTTGTTGGTCTTAGAGATGATGAATGCTTCAACCTCTTTTGCCTTCTTACTTTTTGATGCTATGTGCTGTCTGTCCGTCTGTCTGTGAGTCAGTCTGTCTGTTTCAGATACACCCACCCTCAACACAGACAATCTGAAATGTTTGAAATAAAGCGGATAAGACAGAGTGAAAATGTAAGACATGGCATGCAGCTTACAGTAATTGCTAACCTGTCTGGCTTGCAATGGTCCCAATCAAAACTGCGGCCATCATGTGCCAGATATGAAATGCAGCCTCCCGCCCCATCCCATTTCGCTCCACCCACACGTATCTCTCTCTCTCTATGTTCCATGGGTTTGTTTAAAATTTACCTATGTATGTCTACACTTAAAGAATAGTATGCTCCATGGGTTATCTATTTATCTATGTATGTCTACGCTTAAAGAATAGGAAGCTCCATGTTGTTTTTTGTTTGTTTGTCTCTGTATGTCTACAAAGATTTTCAACTTGCAGGGGAGATGAAAAGAAAGATGAAAAGAAAGAAAGAAAGCTGTTTCTTGGGATATTTATTTAGGCCTGTGTCCACAATGATTTTCAGCCCTGACGACGACAGCTGGACAAGTTATTTCAGCAAACTTGCCTGGTCAGCTGTTCCGGCTGAGATGAACGTGGGTCAGGACAGATCCTTTGCCAGGCTAAGCTCCCCTCAGAAACAGGCAAAATCTGTTCCATTGTCTAGTACGCATCAGAGTATCAGACCTGCTCTGTGAGTGGTGTATAGTACAGTATGTAATCAGGGTTCGTACGGTCTTTGAAGGTCCTTGAAAGTCACTGAATTGAAGACCTCCATTTTCAAGGCCTTGAAAGTCCTTGAAAATCAGGAATATTCCTCCAGGTCCTTGAAAAGTACTTGAATTTTACTTTTACCAAAGACTAAGAGTGATAATAAGCGAGAGAGAGATCAACATAGTAAGGTCAGGTATGGTACTCTCTACAAATTCGTGGAAATTTGCTAAAAGAAAAATAAAGAGAAAAAGAAAAAATAGAAGAATAAAGAAACCCATAAAAGCAGGTCAAGGGAAATAACTTCCATGCCGGTTAGTAATTACTTCCCTTTGCTTTATGTCACAAAGCAATCCAGGCCTTGGTAGACCTAGCAAGATAACTTTTTCTGTTGAAAGACCATGTGTACCAACAATGGGTGTAAAGTTGCATGATAGGGATGGACTAGCAGCTGTAATATGAGGCAGAAAGGTGGGGGGGGGGGGGGGGGGCTTTCACTGGCTGTTCCACTTGTATTGGGGTCAGAGAGCAATGTTTACACAAGTCAGCAGGCCACCAGCCTCCCCTTGTCATGGAGAGAACCCCCTCCCCCCCCCTCTCTCTCTTCTCTCTCTCTCTCTCTCTCTCTCTCTCTCTCTCTCTCTCTCTCTCTCTCTTCTCTCTCTTCATTGAGAGTCATCATTGATTCTTATTTCTATTTTCGTTTCTGAATGAGTGCCTTTTTATAACATTACCTAATATTGTATCTCTGTCTTATTTCTAACCTGTTGTTTGATATTTGGTATGGTTTCTTGCTCTTGGTATTTGTATCACTATAATTGTTGTTTAGTTGAGGTTATCTTTTTATCTTGATGTTATCCCTGAAAAGGGCGGTGACTGGATGTAAAAAAGCACACTAGTGCTTATCTATTATCCTCGAATAAAAGAATTTTGCCTTGCCTTGCCTTGCCTTGCCTTGCCTCTCTCTGCCTCTGT
>CM060318.1:77462679-77480179 GCA_030674155.1 Stramonita haemastoma
CAAAGCAAGAGCTGCTTACAGAAATCTGAACAATGTGTGGAAGTCATCCCAATACAGCACAAAGACCAAACTAAGACTGTATCAGAGCTGCGTACTTTCCACCCTCCTGTATGGCGCAGAATGCTGGAGGATGACTGAGAATGACATTAACAAACTGTCTACATTCCACACGAAGAATCTCAGGAGAATACTGCGCATCTTCTGGCCTGAGACCATCTCCAACCAAGAACTCCTGGCCCGCTGCGACCAAGAAAATATAGATACCATCATTATGCAAAGACGATGGAGATGGATAGGACACATCAGCCGACGGGAACAAGGGAACATCGCCCGAACAGCCCTCCACTGGACACCAGACGGAAAACGCAGGCGAGGACGACCCAAGAACACCTGGCGTCGGACAATAGAAACAGAGCTGAAGACCCTCCAACACTCCTGGGGAACCATTCAGAAACTGGCCCAAGACAGGCAGGAGTGGAGAACCTTTGTTGCTGCCCTACATGCCAAGAAGGCATAAAAAGGCTTTGGATTGGATAACGTCAGCGCAATGTATTTTTGTTCATTTGAGAGACAATAGTTGCTGTCTGAGTGTTCAGTGACGACTAAAAAGTACTCAACTTGAAGACCTGTTTAAAGGGTAAAATAGGTAACGGTAAAGGTGTTCCATAACCTTTGTGGTCTTAGGGGAGCAAGGTATCAGAGACCTCAGTTTCTCTAGGGGCCAGCATATTGAGGGCGGCGCCCATCTCCTCCCCCTCGCTGCTTTACCTTCCCTGACCCTAAAGAGGGCAGGTACTCATTTACAGCTGGGTAAACTGGGGGACTGTACTGAAGCCAAGGCGCACAAACGGTCACCCATCCACTCGGTAACCATGCTCGATGCTGCTTAACCTTAGCTAGAGGAAAGCGAGTGCTCTGGCCAAAGACTTAGTGAAAAAAAAGGATTCCGCACAGAGAAACGACATTATTGAGTAATCGATCCCAACTTGTTGTATCGTTTCACAAGAACGGTTTAAATTGATTGGAGTAGCGTTAACCTTACGTCACATTATGTCTTTTACGTAATCTATTTGTTCCGCTGAAGTTGCTGTAACGGTACCAGAGGTAGGTTTACTCCAATTCATTTCAAACAGGTCAGTGTTACCGACAGTAGGAAGGCAACAGTTTCCAGTTGTTAGCCAGTATAACTGAAGAAAAGAAAAAAGATTTCACAGATGTCTGGAACAGCTGGTGTGCCGACACTACTCTAAAAATTATCTTCACGGGTGAGAAAACTTCGTATGTAGGTGCACGCACGCAGGCACGCACGCAGGCACGCACGCAGGCACGCACGCACGCACACACACACACACACACACACACACATGCATGCATGCATGCGCACACACACGCACACGCACGCACGCACGCACGCACTCACGCACGCATGCACACATATACACACACACTCATGCACACACATTCTCTCTCTCTCTCTCTCTCTCTCTCTCTCTCTCTCTCTCCTCTCTCCTCTCTCTCTCTCTCTGTGAGTAATTCATCGCAATTTCCTGGCAAAATTCAAAACTTCAAAAGACAAGTCATAAACAAGCACACCATTATCCCTTCAGCCGTTTTACAGGCATATGAACAATATCAAGCGTTGATATATATGTTCATCACTCCCCTATATGCTGAGCAATATTGGGTAGAGCAATAGGTCATGATTCCCATACAACTAATGATATTTTGGAGTGCATAAAAGTAGTAATAATGTTTGTTAATGGTTGAGAATTGAATATCACCTATTTATGTAATGCAGTGTATCGAACTGTATTACATTGTGAGGTACTATATTGTAAAGTATTGCTCTTTGTATTTGGTGTTCCAGCTTGCATTATCACTTGTATCATATTGTGAGGTATTGCAAAGTGTTGTACTGTGTTTGCTGTTATGTCTTGTATTGTCATTTGAATTGTAAGGTATTGTACTGTAAAGTATTGCACTGTGTTTGTTGTTCATCTTGCATTGTCACTTGTATTGTAAAGTTTGTACGGGCAGGGTAATGGGCCAAGAAGGCAGAAAAAAACAAGAAGGAGAATAACAGGAATAAAAGGAACAAGAAAAACCAGAGGGAATTCTCAGCAAAGAATTTCCAGAAGGTGGGATAATATTAATACTGACAGGCCCCAGGCATCCCAACGGGAGAACAAAGTGTTTAAAAGTGATAAAACTTTTACCGCATAAAGGGATTGCAAGTTTGCAAAGCAAACCACATTCTCCCCTCTTCCTTGTATGTTATCAAGTATTGAGATGTTCAGGATTGCAGGCTTTTCTGCATCTCATCATCTTTTAAAAGCTGTCAGTTATTGATGTCAGCTAATTGCCAAGGCCTACACTAAAAATGATGTTATGTTGTAAAATGTTGTGTTTGAGATTGCTTTCAGCTATGACAAGCTCTTAACCATAACAACCTGCACTCTTCTTTACAGAAGAAAAAAATCCTCTGAAGTCGGAGTATGGCTGCCTATATGGCGAGGTACTTTAAAAAGTCATACACACAAACTTCTCGTTCAGTGTGCAATTTCAATCTCACAGTGATTCCCAGGTGGGATGAGTGAGTCAGAGTGCAGATTCTGGGTGATCCCCGAGAGTGTTAAGCTGGGGAACACAAACAACAAACAACAACTTTCCTCTTTTTAAACACCTATAATCAAACGCCTGTCAAACAAACTGTCGGTGTGTACACTCGGTGAAGCTGTTAGGATAAACACAACCGTGCACAGCAAGTCTGTCTGAGTCAAACGGTATCACACAACATGGCACCCGGCCAACAGGAACGAACACGCCCACCAACGTCCTCTGAAACTTTAACCACACTGCAGTCAATGTTTCTGTGTAGGGATGCTGAGCGTGTAAGGACTCTTAAAAGCTGGCAGTTTGTTTTTCTTGTTTGGTTGGTTGGTTGGTTTCATTTATTATTGATTATTTGTTTTTCACAAAAGCTGCTATCTCTCATCATGTGTTAACAGTTTTTTTCTTTTCTGCAGCCGGATAAACGGCACATCAGACATACTCAGCAATAGAGAGATTGACAGATGAGAAGACAGATTGATAAACACGCTAATGAAAAGTACTTGAAAAAACGACAAAACAGCAAAGGTGGAAGGAAAAGCATATTGATTTTAGCTACATAAACAGAAAGACATGTATTTGGTGCTAGGTTTTCTGAACTAATACTTTAAAAACATACAAATACGCACAGAAAGACAAACGATAGGTTATCGGACATAACAACAACACAGAGACAACACGGAGAAAAAGAGACAGACCAGCGACCAGAGTTATATTTTGTTTTTTTAGACAAACAATAAAATGGCTTGCTTTGGCTTCTCTCACACTTCTATGAGGAGACATTGGGGCACTGTACTGAATTTTTTGGATAGTTTTGAGTAGGCTGGCTATATCTGTTGCAGCCAACCCCTCTTCATGCATAGATAGTGTTACAGGCTTGAACAATTATACATTCTTCAGGTAGAGATAGTGTCATAGGCTTGAATTTTCATGCGTTCTTCAGGTAGAGATAGTGTCATAGGCTTGAATTTTCATGCGTTCTTCAGGTAGAGATAGTGTCATAGGCTTGAATTTTCATGCGTTCTTCAGGTAGAATAGTGTCATAGGCTTGAATTCATGCGTTCTTCAGGTAGAGATAGTGCATAGGCTTGAATTTTCATGCGTTCTTCAGGTAGAGATAAGTGTCATAGGCTGAATTTTCATGAATGCATTCTTCAGTGGAGATAGTGTCATAGGCTTGAATTTTCATGCATTCTTCAGGTGGAGATAGTGTCTTGGCTTGAATTTCATGCATTCTTAGATAGAGATTGTGTTATGGTTTGAATTTTCATGGATCTTCATGTCTAAGATACTGTCATGGTTTGAATTTCATGCATTCTTCAGGTAGAGGTAGCGTCATGGGTTTGAATTTTCATGCCTTCTTCTTGTAGATGTCGTGTCATAGGCTTGAATAGTCATGCATTTTTCACGCAGAATTAGTGTCATGGGCTTGAATTATATGCATTCTTTATGTAGAGACAGTGTCATAGACTTGAAAAGTTATGCAAGTGTCATGTACAGTGTATAAGCTTGAAGAATCATGGACAGGACTGGGATCTAGACAGTGATGTATAGAAACATAAAAAGAGCTGTCAGAAGATAGAGGTAAGGATCTGGGTGAAGAAGAAGAAGAAGAAGAAGAAGAAGAAGAAAAGAAAAGAAGAAGAAGAAGAAGAAGAAGAAGAAAAGAAGAAGAAGAAAAAAAAACAACAACAACAACAACAACAACAACAACAACAACAAACAAAAGACAAACTAAAAGTCTTTAAATCCCCCCTCTCCAAAAAAAAGAAAATCCGAAGAAAGGCACACCAGCGGGATAAAAACTATCAAAACAACGGAGAAAACTCCACCATATTAATGGAAATAAACATGCGAAAAGAGAATATGAACCATATAAAGCCATTAAAAAAAACCTAACCAAACAATGTGAAAAGAGAATATAAACCATATAAGGCCATTAAAAAATCGAAACCAAACAAGAAAAAAAAAGACGAAAAAATACATAAAAATGTTAACTATTAATAAATGCCTGGGTGTAAGACAAAAGAATCACTAATCTACTTCTTTCATAGATCTTCAATACTGCAGCAAATGACAAATTTCCAACATGACAAAAATCGTACATCCTCAAGGCATCTTATCGACATCACTATAATTTTTGCTGTGAACATCACCATTTCTTTCTCGAAAGAAAACTAGACGTAAAGAAGAGATGCAGTTTTAAAAAGGAAAAAAAAAGGTGAGAGAGGGATTGAAACTAAAGAGGTGGGGAGGGAAAGATGGGGAAGAGAGTTGTTGTTTCTAATCTGTTCAGAAAAAAAGAATAAGAGCAAGGAGCAATGAGAACGGAAAGGTAAGACGTGAACAACCAAATGTTGGCAATGCAAAGACTTGGTTGTGCTTCACACCTTCCTAAACTAAAAGGTTGGCTTACTGACAAAAAGACACTGATAAATATCTGAACAAGGAGTAAGGTTAAAAAAAATCCATTTCTGTCATTTTTCATGGGGGAAAGTTAAAAAACAAGAAAAGAAGAAGAAGAAATGTTTAACTGAGAGTGTTGAAAAAAACATGACTACAGTAGTAGATGAAGAGATAACTGTCTGGAAAATGTTGAAGGTTAGTAAGCCACAAAAGATTTCTGAGATCTCTCCTCTCTCTCTCTCTCTCTCTCTCTCTCTCTCTCTCTCTCTCTCTCTCTCTCTCTCTCTCTCTCACTCACCACACACACACACACACACACACACACACACACACACACACACACACACACACACACACACACACACACACACACAGTGAAATTCAAATCATACTAAAAATGTTTTCATATAATTAACTAACCCCCAAAACAACCCCACCCTCAGACAGCCCCGTCCCCCCCCCTCCACCCCTTCCGCACCACACCGCCACCACACCTCTCCCTCCTCCAACTCACCTGAGCACAGTGTTGGGGCTGCGCTGTCCAGAAAATAGGGCCCCCCCAGAGAGATAATCCGCGGGGTCAGGCACACCCAGCCTGCTCATCATGTTGGCAGGGTCCGGGTACATGGACAACCCGTAGTGGTTGCCCTCAGGGTACCCGCTGCAGTATGGGTACTGGCCTTCTGGCCAGAAGCTCTGGGACTGAGGTCCTCCCCCTCCTCCTCCTCCTCCTTTCTTGGAGCCCTGAGTGCTGTCCGTGCTGCGCCGTCTCTGGCCGTCCATGCTTTTGCGGCGGATGAAGTCGATGCTCTTCCTTCTCAGGTTATCCATGGTGAGTTTAGTAGGAACTAAAGCGCCTTGGAATATTTATTATTTTTTTGTCTGCCTGTCCAGGATGTTTTAGAAAGTGGATTGTCTGTCACCGAAGATGCTTGGATGAGAGTTTTGTTCTGTCAGGGGCTCGTGAAGTGTCTTACTTTGAAATTCTCAGTAATTTCTCTGTAGTCGGTGATGTGACGCCTTTGTCTTGAAGTTGTCCTGGCACAGCACTGTTTCAGAGTTACTTGGAGGAATTAACCACAGACAGTAAGTCTCGTTGCTCTGTATGTATTCTCACATTCAAAAAAAAAGACTTTCACTCGGAGTATGTCATTTTGCAATCACATCCGAAGTTGCTAAAACGTTTCCAACTAAAAAGAAAACCAAACAGAAGCTTAATAAGATCGTCACAACAAGCTATAATTTTCTTTCTGGAGTTGCTGTGTACGAATGTTTTTACATGCATCTAGTGTTTAAGTGTCTGGCCACGCTTAACAAAGCGATTAATATATATTTTTTTAATATCTGCATGTGGTTTGAAGCTGATCTCCAAGAGGAATTATTGTTTTTACAAGAAAGAAAAATAGTGTTTTTCTAAAACTGACATCAACAAAAATATCATAAAGTTGACAGTAGATTTCAAACTCCCTCTTGCTTCAGGCAGATCGATACAAGGTTTCTGGAATATTATTTTACAACCCGCAATGTCCTTCCATTTTTAATCCTAATTGAAAACAGTTTTCCTTTTTTGCAAAATTCATGCAATGATTAACAAATATTCACTTTTGCTTTAAGGCTATTTGAACCAGCCTTGTCCTTTGTAATTGTTTCCTGTTTCCTGTGTATCCTTTCTTTGTGCTCTTTTGGTTTCCTGTCTTTGTTTCCTGTCTCCGGTCCTAACCCACTTCTGTAACCTTCAGCAGTGCAGCCTCTCACCGGACGGTGCTGGGCAGACAGCAGTGGTGTTTATCATCGATGTTCAGCCAGCTGGGGTCCCGCTGGACTTCCCTGCAGATAAACCCCACTGCGGCTTTGTCACTGAGGCACATTACCCCTCCTGCATGGACATGATTGGGGCCGGACATAAGTCGTCTGGCAGATAGGGTTCCCCCAGAGACCCAGACACTGCTGTTTTCAGACAATCCGGAAAGATGGCGAGTGCCTCATTTGTCAAGCGATGTTGTATGCACGTGTGACAAGCGTTAGTTTATCAATCCCTGGGTGGTGTGTGGTTGTGACTGCATTCATCCAGATCTGTGACTTTGGCATTACTATCGCATAATTGTCGCAATTCTGTTTCGCTGGTCCTGAAAAGTAGGTTCAGATTGTATACAATGTTATGTTTGAATATGTACGCAGGTTGAGCACTGTAGTTTCTTGTCAACGGAACAATGTTGAGAGCAGTCGAAATATTTGAAGATGTCAAACCACAAATTTCTTCCTTGCACAGTCACATTCAATTAGCATACTCAAATTTTCAAACCGTAACCATTTGCACTTTTGTGCGTGTCTTAAACAGTTACAATGTAGCAGTTAAAATGGGCCAGACCACACCAACTTATTCAGACTGACCAAAAACTAATTCTGTCATTATCAAAAGATGCATAAAACGTCAAGTCAAAGATTCCCTTTTAAGTCAGATATTTTTCTTTGAACAAACTTCAATCGTGGTTTTTAAATGTATTTACAATGACAATTATTCGTCCAACATTTATAATCTGCTTATATATTTGCTTCCCAAAGAGTTCCACTTTTGATGAATCTAGAATGTGCAATAGAAGTAACTTTGAATAATCTGGAGGGTTTATCAAACACAAAGAAAGATAAGAAATTTGTGGCTTTTTTGTCACGAGTTAGTCCTGTCATGGTATTAGAACACTAAGATATGTTATTGAGGAGAAAAAAAACCCCAAACCGTGAAACCAGCAACGTTGAATTACATGCAGTCCAGAATGTAATCCTTTTTCAAAGCCCTAAAATCATATCCTGCTCAGTTCAAAATAAGTTTTTCCTAACAAAGACAAAACTCTCAGCACAGCTAAACCATTTTTCAGCCCCCACTTACTACTCCATATTATCAAATCATCCAAGATAAAACCCCACACCCAGACAACACACACACAACATCAGACGCAATCCCTGCTGCATGCTACCCTTTGACACAACCATCCAACATCGACCTGCACACACACACACACACACACACACACACACACACACACACACACACACACACACACACACACACACACACACACACACCACACACACACACACATCACACACACAATACACACACACACACACACAACAAACCACACACACACACACACAACACACACAACACACACAACACACACACACACACACACACACCACACACACACACACACACACACACACACACACACACACACACACACACACACACAACACACTACACCCACACACACACACACACACACACACACACACACACACACACACACACCACACACCACACAACACCCACACACACACACCACACAAACACCCCACCCCCATCCCCACCCCACCCCACCACACCAGACCCCCCCACCCCCCAACCACACCCCAACAGATCACCACACATGACGCAATAACCCTCAAAAAATGACCACATCATCCTGAGCGGACGGCGAGGGAGGGAGGGCGATAGAACCCTGATCATCAAAAGATGTCGGGAGGCAGCGTGACGGAGCAGCGGGTACAGGAGGCTGACAGACACTGGCTGCTGACACTCCGCCACATCACACAGTGCAGGACACTGACAGAGCGACAGCCTCGGGGCTGCTCTCTGAATGCAAGGAGGGAGGGAGGGATGCGTGGATGAATGAATGGGTGGATGGATGAATGGGTGGGTGGATGTGGTGGGTGGATGGATGATGATGTGGTGTGATGTGTGTGTGTGTGTGTGTGTGTGTGTGTGTGTGTGTGTGTGTGTGTGTGTGTGTGTGTGTGTGTGTGTGGATGGATGGAGCCATCAACAACAAAGAACTGGGGAAGAAGGGGATGAGGGTGGGTAGGGGTAGGGGTGGGAGTGGGACGGTTGGGAGATGGGGTGGGGGTGGGTAGGGTAGGGGTTGGGGTTGGGGTAGGGTAGGGGGTGGGGGTGGGGGATGGAAGTGTGAGACAGTGCAGTTAGTTGTATCGGATGACCTGTGGTGAGTTTTTGTTGCTGTTTGTTGTTGTTGTTGGGTTTTTTTTTTTTGCTTTTTTTACATTACAGTAGCTTTTAGGTTTTGTCATCATCTACGGCTGTCTACCTGTATATCCGTGCATTTGACTATATGTTGGTCTGCTATCTATCTATTTTCTATCCCTTAAAGTCACGACAGAGTTTCTCTATACGAAGTTCGGGCTGCTCTCCCCCGGGGAGAGAACGTTACAAGAGCAGCGCCACCCATTATTTTTTTGTTTTCCTGTATGCAGCTGTATTTGTTTCCCTATCAGAGTGGCTTTTTTCGATGCAAATTTGCCAAGGACAACTCTCTTGTTGCAGCGGGTTCTTTTACGTGCGCTAAGTAATTATTTGTAATACACTGGACCTCGATTTATTGTCTCATCCGAAAGACTAGTACCAAGACCACAACTCATGGTCTAATGGATGGGGAAAAAGTTTTGGGCCCACTCGGAATTCGAACCACCACACACTTCGACCGGAAAAGCCCCTCAGACACTAAAAGCAAGAGAAAAGCCCCTCGACTAGCAAAGCAAGTCTCGGACAAAAAACGGACAAAGAAAATTAGACAAAGATAAGCCACCCTCGGACAAAGAAAATAGACAAAGATAAGCCACCCTCGGACAAACAAAATTAGACAAGATAAGCACCTCGGACAAAAATTGGACAAAGAAAGCCACTTTTAGACAAAGCAAAGCCACTATCAGATAAGCAACCCAGTCTCAGACAAAGCAAAGCCAGCCTTGGACAAAAACATCGACTAAGAAAAGCCGCCATCAGACAAAAAAAAATCAGACAAAGTAAAGCTAACTTGGACAAAGCAAAGCCAGTCTCGGACAATAAAAATCAATCAAAGAAAGAAAAGAAAGGCAAAAAGAAAGCCCCTCGACAGAGAAAAATAATGAAAAGCACTCTCGGAAAAAGAAACCACCCCGGGCAAAGAAAAATAATGAAAAGCCACCCTCGGGGAAAAAAATTCGGACAAAGAAAAGCCACCTTTAGACAAAGAAAAGCCAGTCTCGGACACAGCAAAGCCAGCATCAGACAAAGAAAAGCTAGCCTTGGACACAGAAAAGCCAGTATCGAACAAAGAAAAGCCAGCCTCAGACAAACTTGGATGAAATGGATGGTGCTGCACTGGCGTGACATGGTTTTCACGGGGTGAATGGTGCAAAGATCAAAGGACTTTTTCCCCCCTCTTGGATGCAAGGCGACGCACTGTACCGCCATGCAGTGCAATGCAATGCAATGCAATACAATGCAATGAAATGCAATTATAGGATACAGTGCACTTGGGGTTCCAGAGCCACTTGCAGCACATCGATAAATTTGGTGCTGAAAGGAAAAGTCTGGGCAGGTTGTTTTTTTTGGACTCGAAGGACAGCCACCACTGTAATGTCTGGTAATTAAATTATCGAGACGATAGAATACGATATAGAGTAATAAAATGAACAGTATGATACCATAGTGCAATATAGTACAGTGCAATGCAACACAACATAATACGATACAGACGTAATGTAATAAAATGCAGCTAACAATACACAACAAAAACAATACTTAATGCATTACAATTAGCTTCAATAGTACAATACAATATAGCACAATACAATCAACAGTATGAAAAATACAACTCAATACAACGTCAGATGCAAAGAAATACAGTACAATATAACACAACTCACACAATGCAAGTACAATACAATACAATTACAATACAATACAATTACAATACAATACAATTATATTCCCCATGGAAGTCCAGTTTACGACATAAAACAGTTACGGTTCAGTTGTAGTTCTAGAAGAAACACTCGTTCTTTTCCTAACTATTAAATTCTACCCGAATAACCAAATATTTTTCTTTCTTTTCCTTTTTCGTTTTTTTTAGACCATTTCCTGATTTTTGATTTGATTATTCTCATTTACGTAGTTTAGATTTTGTACTTATTATTTTATTAAAAACCCAACTAACTTCACTCCTAGCAGGGACATATACAGACTCACCAATTCTACACACTTGTCAAATACAATCAAAAACATACCCCCTTCCCTCTGCAATAATTTTTAAACCAGAAAAATAGCAAAAAAGTTTAACCTTAGATTAAAAAAGAAACATGCCATAAAACGGAAATCAGTCCTAAACGGTAAATTACTTATCCAAAAAAAAAGAAGTAAAAATTTTTTTTGGCCAAAACAAAAAATAACACTTTACCCTCACCATTCCACTTTAAAAAAAAACCAAACTATCCATCAAGAATTCACAGACGATAAATCACACATCTTTGCTTGGAAATCGGTCACAAAAACAGATCAATCAAACCATTAAAAATCACATCGTGGCGCCGAGAAAAGTTGAAGGTAAGTAAACCTCCACTGACATATATTACAAAAAATATCAACAAAACAGAAAACTTCCATCGAACACTCACTAACAACCTCCCAAGTCATTGCAAATGGCAAACGAGAGGCAACAGAGGAAACTGGTTCACCTCGCTAAGGCGGTGGTGGTGGTGGTGGTGGTGGTGGTGCGGCGGCGGGGGTGGTAGTTGTGGTGGTGGAGGGATGCTGGTTGTGTCTGTGGTGTGATGGTGGTGGTGGTGGTGGTGGTGGTGGGGTGGGGTGGGGTGATGTTAGAGGAGTCAACCTGCTTTACCCTTTTCTCAACCGTCGGGTCGTCCTCTCACCCTCTCCCCTCACCCTTACCCTCCCGTCCCCCACCCCACCCACCTACCCTCCACTACCCCTACATTCAACCCCCCCAACCTCCAACCCCTAACCATCACCTTGCATGCCCCAACCTCTTCACCTCCCTCCCCTCCACTTTTCCAAAAAGGCGTATCTTCCACATCTCCCCCTCCCGCCCTCCTCTTCTCCTCTATCAGTGATGCACGACCCCCTTCCTTCTCCCCCATCATCCCCACTCCCCACCCTCCTCCATCCCCCCACCCCCCTAACCACCCATTCCCTCTCCTTGCCCTCATCTTGCGTTAGTTCTCTGTCTCCTTTCTTGCTGGGCTCTCTGTTTCTCTCTATCTCAGCTACTAGGCCTACTATAGCCCAGCTTCCACATTATTGGCTGAGGCTCTGACTGGCAAAGGTGTGCTTTGTCATTTGGCCTGGTATCGGGGAAAGACAAGGCCATGCGATGGAAGGTTTTGCCCTGGCAAAAAATGGCCACAGTATAGGCAAGGCGAGGCAAGGCGAGGTGAGGCGAGATAGGCAAGGTAAGGACTAGGCAAGGCAATACAAGACAAGGCAAGATTAGACATGGACTAGGTAAGGTAAGGACTAGGCAAAGCAAGGCAAGGCAATGCAAGGCGAGACATGGACTAGGTAAGGAAAGGACTAGGCGAGACTGGGCAAGACAAGGCAAAGAACGGATTAAAACTTTGCAAAACTGCATGCACGCGGGGACTGGATGTAAAGAAGCACATGAGTGCTTATTCCAGTATCCTCAAAATAAAAGATATTTTTTAAAAAGGCAAGGCACGGTCAGGCAATGAAAGGACTAGGCAAACGAGGCAAGGATAGACAAGGAGAGGCAAAGGCAAGGACTAGGCAAGCAGAGGCAAAGCAAGAACTAGATGAGGGAAAATAGAGTAAAAAAAATCTAAGATTCCGCAGAAAAAGCTGTATCATATTAAATCTAGCTAATTAAACACATAAATCACACTCACTCGTTGAGCAGGAAAATAAGAGAGAGATAGGGGCGGAGGAGGGGTGCGTAAGGGTGTAAAAATGCAAAGGGATGCACACACACGGGGGGTGGGTGGTGGGTGGAGAGAGACAGAGACAGACAGTGAGACAGACAGACAGACAGGCAGATAGACAGACAGACAGACAGACAGGCAGGCAGGCAGGAAGACAGAGAGATAGGCTCACACACACACAACACACACACACACACACACACACACACACACACACACACACACACACACACACACACACCACACAGAGATAGAGAAATACAAAGAGTTTGCATTGTCATGCTCTCCTCATGTAGACCTCGCCGCCACAAGAGCGGCGCCACCCAGTTAAAAAAAATCCCGTCTGCATGTGTGCATGGCTCCCTATGGAAGTATACATTTTACTACAGAATTTTGCCAGCGACAACGTACTTGTTGCCGTGGATTATTTACGTGCATATATAAAATAAATGCTACACCTGGGACTCCTCAGTTTATCGTATCAGGCGAAAAACTAGCACCTAGACCATCACTCAAAGGTCTAATGGATGGAGGAAATGTTTGGGTTCAAATAGGAATGATCAAACCCGGAACTTCTCGCTTTCTTTACCAGTGTGTTACCTTTAGACCACCAACTGGGGAGAGAGAGAGAGAGAGAAGAGAGAGAGAGAGAGAGAGAGAGAGAGAGAGAGAGAGAGAGAGAGAGAGAGAGAGAGAGAGAGAGAGAGACAGACAGACAGACAGACAGACAGACAGACAGACAGACAGACAGACAGACAGACAGACTGACAGACAGACAGAGACAATGACAGAGACAGACAGACAGACAGACAGACAGACAGACAGACGGACTGACGGACGGACGGACGGACGGACAGATAGACAGACAGAGACAGAGATAGAGACACAGACAGAGAAAGAGACAGAGACGTAGACAAACTGACAGACAGAGACAGACAGACAGATTGACTGACAGACATACATACAGAGACACAAACAGACAAACACAGGCAGACAGGCAGACTCCCAAACGTGCAACAGAATGCATGGGACAGGGGAAGGGAGATGGGGATGTGAACCAAGGGGAATGTTTCAGATTGAAGTTACGAGCTTTCAATGAACGAACGACATGCTGCTGGTGAAAACTTGTTTTGATTCTTGGCTATCTTCTGCGACTGTCTATCTTCTCTCTGTCTAACTGTCTGTCTGTCTATCTGTCTATCTTAATGTCTGTCTGTCGTCTGTCTGTCTATGTCTGTCTGTTTGTCTGTCTATTTTTATGTCTGTCTGTCTTTGTCAGCTGGACTGCCTGTTAAATTTTGTCTGTATGCGTGTATGTCTTTGTTTACCTGATTTTGTCTGTCTACCCTTGTCTGATTTTTTTTCTATCTGTCTCGTGTTTGTTTCTTTTGCATTTGTGTGTCTGTCTCTGTTTGTCAGTCTGTTTGCCTGTTTCGATTATTTAAAATTGAAGACTTAAAGTTCTACGTCTCTATTTCTGTCTTTCTAACTCTCTGTCTCTTTATGTCTGTTTGTCTGTCTGTTTGTCTGTCTGTCTCTGTCTGTATGTCTCTCGCTCCTCTCTCCTCTCTCTCCCATCTCTCTCTCCCACTCTCTCTCTCTTCCCTCTCCCCCTCTCTCCTCTCTCTCTATCTCTCTCTCTGTTTCCTCTCCCCCCCCCCTCTCTCTCTCCTTTTTACTCAGTGCAGGCAAGAGCTTGCACATATTGATTTACAATGTGATTGCAGTGGGTTGCACTAAATGAGACCGTGTTAAACTTTTGTACACTTCTAGATATATGTTAAATCCATCATTGCATATATGTACAATAGTCGGTTTTATCGTTTGGGTCGCAGCATCTAATCTTCTCACTCATACCCTTCTCTCTCTCTCTCTCTCTCTCTCTCTCTCTCTCTCTCTCTCTCTCTCTCTCTCTCTCTCTCTCTCTCTCTCTCTCTCTCTCTCTCTATCTTTCTCTCTCTCTCTCTCGCTCACACACACACAAACACACAACACACACACACACACACACACACACACACACACACACACAACACACACACACACACACACACACACACACACACACACACACACACACACACACACAACACACACACACACACACACACACACACACACACTAACCTCTATCTGAAACGAGATATAAAAAAAAATGTTCCGAACCCGAACAGACTGAAAGCCTAAGTCCTATAATCAGCCACAGCCCGCATCATTTACAGACAAATCGGCAAGTTGTGCTGCACCTCGCTTCGTTTACATTTGAAAATGGAAACATGCATGGCTGTTTTCCGCTCCAGGGTTGTTGATATATTATTGCTGTCTTCGTTTTCGGCTGAAAATGTTTCGGCTGCAGAGAGCGTTTTGATACTTTTTTTATTTTGTGCATGTATCAAAAAAAATTGGATAATAGTAAATAAAAAATAAACATGCTTTCGCCACCATACCATACCATACCATACCATACCATACCATACCATACCATACCATACCATACCAACCATACCATACATACCATACCATACCATACCACCACCACCACTACTTTCACCACCACCACCACCACCCTTACCACCACCACCACCACCACAACTAGTGCCACTCCTACCACTACCACTATCACCGTCACCACCACCATCACTATTACCATCATCACCACCACCACTACCATCACCACCACCTTTACAATCATCACCAACAACAGCCAAACAGCAGCGATAGCGACAAAGCCCGCCTCAATTCCACCTCCCCTCTTCCCTTTTTCTTCCAAAGAAAAGGAGGAAAAGACACAACAGCTATTTAAAAAAAGGAGCAAGAAACGAAGACGACAACAACTACAGAAACACCCACGCACACACATACCAAGCCACCCAGTTTCTTTCCCACCCAACCACTAAACCACAAAACATAAAAACTCCAGCATCCAAAAAACATCTCCATTTTTCTTTATAACATTGATGTACATGAAATACGTAAAACCATCACCAGGCTTGTACAGGTTGGCGTAAAGGTGTATGATTTACTTGATTCCAGATAGAAACTTCCCAGATGATAAAAAGTAAAGTCTTGAAATTCCGAGCGATAAGCCTCAACTGCGTGGGAGTCACCTGCCTGCACACAGGTAAACCTGCAGACAGGTAGCTGTCCTCAGCCAGTCAGCCAATCAGATGCATTGGCATGGTGGTTTGTGCAATGGTTTGCCGCCTGATGAGGAAATTTTGGGTTCGATTCCCCTCTCGACCCCTCCCCGCTCTTTCAGAATTTTTGACTCGCTTGTGTGATTTTCCGTGCTCAAGAAGATTTATCATGCTGAGATGTGAATGTGCAGTGGTTGCACCTGGGATTAAAGGGATAAAAAAAATCTAAGGTAGAAATGTAGAGTTGCTAAAAAATATCTTTCCAAAGCTCCAGATGTCTGTCTCTGTGTATGTTGGATTAGAACAAAAGAACAGTGGTGATCTGTGTATGTTGGATCAGAACAAAGAACAGTGGATGATCTGTGTATTGTTACTGCAGAAGAAAACAAACAAAACAGTGACGGGGGTGTTTTTTTTTGCTTAACAAAATTATTAGTTCAGGTAATTAGCACCATACATGAAACCAGTACAACAACAATGCATCATAAGTACCATGGTGAACGAATCGGATTTGAATACAAACGGCTTTCTACCTTTGAGGCCTTGACCTCTACATGAAAGGGGGAACGTGAAAATAGATTTATATTATAAAATATGAGTTGTGGCAAAACAGGAAAAATATTAAAAGAATATCAAGAAACGGTATTTTTCTGTACTTTAAAATGCTTTATAAAGATATAGAGACATATGTCTTTCTACATTCACACTGTAGCATGATAACAGCTAAGTTATTCTGAGCAAGTTGGGTTTTCAAAAAAGTGGGCTAAAAGAGGCACTAAATGGATAGGCTTCCCGTGTGTGTTGACTCGGAACAAAGAACATGGTGCCGATAGTTAGTTGGTAAGGACATTTGAAGCTTCTCTACAATACCATTTTATTTTAGCATTGACTGCCATGCTACAGGAGCCTTCTATTAGAAACCGAGATTTAAACAAAAATTGTATACAAGATCAAAACTCAAGGCTTAAGACTAAGTTATCAGAAACTCCAAACCATTTTGCATATTGGTTTTTAGTCGAGTAGATCTTTTGCATGAAATTGAGTACTCTCCCAGGAAAGTGTGCATCGCCACCATTAAAAAAATGTTGCGGGTGTTTCTCTGAAGTGCTTTGTTCGAATTCAGGGAACTCTTTGACAACTCTTTCGTGCGTGTGGATCTTTTACCTGCACTTATTATAATTGTATTCACATCGGACTCTCAGCTTATTGACTTATCCAAGAAATAGCACCTAAACCATCACTCAAGATCTAAAGAAGATCGGATTCAAACGGGATCGAACCCGAGACTTCTCACACTTCATGGCGGGTGCATTACCTCTAGACCACCACCGATCCCCCACGACCTCTATTCCCCTGTCATTCCTTTGGGATGACACTCAAACCCGAGGGCTGTTGTGGTGTGAATACATGCATGGATAATCTGCAACACCTAAAGTCCAATTCCTCTTTTCAAAGAAGAGTAGGCCATCATGTGTCGTTAGGAATAGATGACAATATCAAAGCAGATGCTAACCGATTCTGCGTTTGACATCACTCCTGAAGACAGAATTTGGTGACCTTATTGATGGAAAAGGGTCAGAGAGGCAAAACCTAAAATTGCCAATGGTACACCTCTG
>CM060318.1:77485179-77497679 GCA_030674155.1 Stramonita haemastoma
ATTGATTTCTGGCTCTAAATCCACGCATGTACGCTTGAGTATAGTCATATAAAATAGGCCCGTATTAGAGATCTGAATACAACGATTTTACGCACATGTTACAAGAGAGTTGTCCCTGGTAACATTATGTGGAAAAAAGCCAGCCTGATAAGGAAACAAATACAAAGGTAGACAAGAAAATAAAAGGATGTGGAAAGTATGTTTTGAAAAGGGAAAACAATAAAGTACTGACAAAAAAGAAAATAATAGGAAAAATTAGGTGGTACTGCTCTTGTAGCGACGCACCTTCTCTTGGGAGAGCAGTCCGAATTTCATGCTGAGAAATCAGCTTTGATTAAATAGATATATCAAACAACACAATACAATACAAAAGAATGTGCATTATAAGGCTAAAAACACACACACAACACACATACAGACACACACACACACACATACAGACACACACACACACAGATGCAAGTAGACAGGATGATAGAAGATAATACAAAAGGCTGTCAGCTCATCTTAGCAAAAATAAGAGCTAAGCTAACGCCACATTGGAAAAAAAACACCTTAGGTAGCTTTCACCTATCCTCAGTCACATTACTAGCAATGTACCCACCTCTCTCTCTCTCTCTCTCTCTCTCTCTCTCTCTCTCTCTCTCTCTCTCTCTCTCTCTCTCTCTCTCTCTCTCTCTCTCTCTCTCTCTCTTCTAGCGCAGGTAAAAGAACCCACGACAACAAGACATTTGTCACTGGCAAAACTCTGTAGAAAAAACCCACCTGATAGGTAAACAAACACAGTTACAAACAGGAAAAGAAAAAAAAAATGAGTGGCGCTGCTCTTGTAGCGACGCCCTCTCCCTGGGTGAGAGCAGCACCGAATTCCACGCACAGAAATATTCCGTGACTTGCAGTGGTGTACAAAATACCAATATACAAAACACACACCGTCTCTTTCCATATGTCACTAACAATTACATTCCTAAGTGTGCACAATGTGATTGAGATAAATGAGCTGCCGCAGACAGTACCCAGCATGTTTGCATCCCTGTGTCACACGACACTTGTCATCCAGAGTATGATAAATGCCATCGTGATAATCACTACATGATATGAGACACAAAGAGGGTTTTTTTCCCTCTCCGTTCCTCAGCTAGAGCTCCGAGGTTCGCCAACGCTGAGATTGTTTTTTTCCGTTTGTAACCATTTATTTCGCCCCAGATTTTAGGTAGCTACATTACTACTTCGCGGTGTAAGAGGGTTAAAAAAAAAAAAAAGATCAAGTCGGATTTTGTGTTCTTCTAACAGATAGTATTAAAGGATACAAAATTTACTGTAGTTTCTATGTATGTATCTATCTATGTATCGATGTATCGATGCATCTATCTATCTATCTATCTATCTATCTATCTATGTATCTATGTATCATGCTATCTATCTATCTATCTATCTATCTATCTATCTATCTATCTATCTATCTATCTATCTATCTATCTATCTATCTATCTCTGACTGTCTGTCTGTCTGTCTGTCTGTCTGTCTCGTTCTATCTATCTATCTATTTATCTATCTATCCCTTAGTCTGGCGACCGTGGGGGCATCCCTGAAGACTTGACAACCAGTTCCCTTCCTACTTACTGTAGATTAGTCCAGTTGAGTCATGATATAGTCAGTCAATATCAATGATAGCATTCAGAGTCACAGAAGATTTTTTTGTTGAAGTCAAGTGTGCTCTCCCAGCGGAGAGTGATAACTGCAATACACTATAACACCCCTCTTACCGCAAAGACAAAGAGACAGAGACGAGGAAAGGAGAGAGAAAGACAGACACAGAGACACAGAGACAGAGAAATACAAACATGCACACTGACGCAGAGGAGAGAAGAGAAGAGAGAGAGAAGGGAGAGAGAGAGGAAGAAGACAGGAGACAGAGGAAGAAGGACAGAGAGACGAGACATAGAGGCAGACAGAGACAGACAGATAGAGCGGCAGACTCAAACACAGACAGACAAACACACAGACAAAAACTCGTAAACAAACAGACAAAATGAGACAAGAGACCAGCGCGAAAAAGCAGATATCCAATTGAAAACGAAATTCCTTTTTCGCAAAAGATAAATCACCCACCCTGAAACTACCACCACCACTGCCACCACGCCACCACCTCCACCACCTCCACCACGACGCCATCCCTCACCCACCTACATCCCTATCCCCTGAACGTTGCAAACGTTTGGTGACGGAAATGAATGATGAGCTCCCAGCCAGGGCAAACATGCCTGCATCAAAGTGTCATGCCACGTTTACCGAAGAGAGAGAGAGAGAGAGAGAGAGAGAGAGAGAGAAGAGAGAGAGAGAGAGAGAGAGAGAGAGAGAGAGAGAGAGAGGAGAGAGAGACAGACAGACAGACAGACAGACAGACAGACAGACAGAGACAGAAGACAGACAGAGACAGAGAAGACAGAGAAAGACAGAGACAGACAAGACAGACAGAGACAGACAGACAGAGACAGAGAAGACAGACAGACAGAGACAGAGAGAGAGACACACACACACACACAGACTCAGAGAGAAGAGAGATAAATGGGTTCTTGATGATGATTGCGTTGATGACAGAAAGTGATGAGAGGAGCAATCTAAAAAAAAAAGAAAGAAAGAAAGAAAAAAGGTAAATTAACTTTCTTTTTGCATCTCTGTGGTGATACGTAGCGCTTGTTCGTCCAGCTGCAAATATAGACATATGCTTTGTGTATATCCTTTTCCCCCCCCTCAAGACTAGCTACCATATGTCCAATGTTGAACAGAGACAATAGAATGAATGGACAAAATGCTGCTACCGTTTTGCTATAAATGGAAGAATTTGACATGAATAACAACAGCCGCCTATACGCTGCCTAAATTAGTGAACAATCTGTGTATGAAAGCCGCTGGGGACGGGATAGCTCAGTGGTCAGAGTACTCGCTTTCCCCAAGCTAAGGTTAAGCAGTATCGAGAGTGGTTACAAAGTGGATGGGTGACCGTTTGTGTGCCTTGGCTTCAGAGCAATTCTCCAATTTACCTTGCTGTAAATTGGTACCTGCCCTCTTTAGGGTCAGGGAAAGTAAAACATCTAGGGAGAGGAGATGGGCGCCGCCCTCAATATGCTGGCCCCTAGAAAAGCTGAGGTTTCTGATGCCCTGCTTCCCTTCGACCACATAGGTTATGGGATACCTTTACCTTTTGTATGAATGCTGTACAGAGAACTTAATGTTAGGATAAAAAAGCTGAGGCTAGAAAATAGAATGAACTTATTGCTAAAGACACGGACTAGACTTATCTTAAAACTATGAGACTAGACTGATAGACTAGATCTATTTCAAAGGTGGTATTGTTTTCAAAAAGTGGTGCTTGTCATTGATCTTTCTCATTGTCATTTTACAATGAAGCTTTACGTCATACAAATCAATACAAAACAACACAATACAATATAATACACTTCCATCCTACGCCATACTAAGATATGCATTGCAACACAACAAAGTACAACGGAAGGCAGCACAACAATGCAACACCACACCACAACAAACCACATCAAATTACAACACAACACAACATAAAAGTCTCAAGCCACCTGCACCATGCTTTATGCTAAAATTTCCAACGTCTGAACGGGCACCAGACCTCACAGCCCCTATAATCATTCCAACGCGCTAGAGTTTTTACGTTTCCCGCAAGAGGTGCAGACAACAGCAGATGACAGACATGGAATAGTTGCCCTGTCGCTGTGAAAACCTGTATAGAGAGAGAGATTCCAGAACAGTTCATTTACCCTGGAATCGCAAAAAAAGCTTCAAGTAGACATCAGCCATTTTCTGACAACAATTTGACAAAAATCATAAGTAGGCTACAGGGACAGCGAAACAAGAGAATAGCGGGAAGGTGGGAGGGTGGGGGGATTATACAAGAACATCTCTCTCTCTCTCTCTCTCTCTTCTCTCTCTCTCTCTCTCTCTCTCTCTCTCTCTCTCTCTCTCTCTCTCTCTCTCTCTCTCTCTCTCTCTTTCTTTCTCTTTCTCTCTCTCTCTGCGTTCCCTTATTAGGTAGAGTGTGTGGTGCCTGGTCTTCTCCTGTGCTTGTCACTCTGCAGGAGGTCTGCCTATTGGCCTCAGCTGACACATTCTGATTTCAGAGCAGCTCATCAATTCTACAGGTTGTTCACTGGACGTGTTTGTTTTCCTTTACCTCACGGAACGCTAACATCAGTTACGCGATCTTTAACGTGCATATTTGATTCTCGCAATTGTTTTCGTTCACGTAGACAGGGAGTGAGAGTGAGAAAAAAAAAGCGTGTGGGAGACAGAGAGACAAAAACAGACAAAGTTATATCCGTCCACCAGCCAGCCAGCCAGCCAGCCAGCCAGCCATACATACACACACACATGCATACACACTACACACAGACATACAGACATACAGACATACAGACATGCATACATACATACATACATACATACATACATACATACATACATACATACATACATACATTCATACATTCATACATACATACATTCATACATACATACATACATACATACATACATACATACATTTTTAATTTGATTTAATTTTATTTTATTCTTTTATATCCAGGATAATGGGATAAGCACTCTTGTGCTTTTTTTTCATCCAGTCCCCGTCTGTGTGCAGTATTGTAAATGTCATCTGTTCCCACCGGCACACGATGGCCTACTCTTACGAAAACCGGAACAGGATTTAACGTGTGCGGAAAATGTTCTGCATGCGTTCCCACACGGGGCCTCGGTTTATAGTCTCATCCGAAGGACTTTTGGGGAGAGTGGAGTCAGCACTGATGTTAACTCCAAGAGAAAAATCTTGACCGGGGTCGTCAAATTGCCAGCGCAATGTTCTGACCACTAAGGCTATCCGCCCCCCAGCCAGCCAGCCAGCCAATCAGACCGACAGAAAGGCAGGTAAACAGACGTACAGGCAGATGCAAAACATTTCAGTTTTGCACCCAAAGTATTGTATAAACATGACTTGTTAAAACACCGACAGATCGATGTGCCATTTCATTTCAAAGGGAACACGCGAAAAGAAAATAACAAATAAAAAAACTATGAGCAACAACAACAACAACAACACAAAGAATAAGATGAACACAAGACAAAAAGACGGAAACAGATACAAACAATCAAGTCAACCCAATAGCGAAACAAAAACCCAAAGGAAAACTAGAGAAAGATAAGAAGTGAACAGGGAATCAAATGAAACACAAATCCAACAAAAAAAGGCCAAATTCATATAGGTAGACCAAAAACTAATAGCAGAAACAGGAGAAATCATCTAGAAAGATAAAGAATGAAAGAGAAAATATGAAAATCCAGAAAAAAGAGAGATAGGGAGAGGTGAATGAATGAAAGAAAGAAAGAAAGAAAGAAAGAAAGAAAGAGGGGACGGATAGCCTAGGTGTCAGAACATTGTGCTGGCAATTTGACGATCCGGGTTCGATTCCGGTCGAGGAGATTTTTCTCCTGGAGTTAACATCAGTGCTGACTCCACTCTCCCTAAAAGTCTTTCGGATGAGACTATAAACAGAGGCCCCGTGTGCGAACGCGCGCAGAACATCTTGCGCACACGTTAAATCCTGTTCCGCTTTTCGTAAGAGTAGGCCATCGTGTGCCGGTGGGAACATATGACATTTACAAAACTGCATACACACGGGGACTGGATGTAAAAAAGCACAAGAGTGCTTATCCCATTAACCTCGATATAAAAGAATTTAAAAAAAAGACAGACCGACAGACCGGCAGACAGACAGACAGATAGACAGACAGCCATCAAAGAGAGAGAGAGAGAGAGAGAGAGAGAGAGAGAGAGAGAGAGAGAGAGAGAGAGAGAGAGAGAGAGAGACAGAGACAGAGACAGAGACAGAGACAGAGACAGAGACAGAGACAGAGATTGAGATTGAGATTGAGATTAAGATGTTTTATTCATAAGGCCTTAGACTGGAAACATTCATTGAAGATTTAAGTCGCATAAAATACTAAACTATGATGGAAAATATGTTTTTGATATGCTATGTACAAATATGAGGTTCTTGACCTCTGCGACAAAAGAAGAGAACTTAAGAAGCAAAAGTTCACAAGTCAAGAAGCCAACAACAAGTACATGGATAGCCACAGAGAAGTGAGGAAAAAGATGAGAGAAGCCAAAGAAGCGTGGATAGAAGAACAATGCAACAACATCGAAGATGGAATGGCCAAGGGAAACAGCAAAACAGCTTAAAATACTCTGAAAGCACTAACTAAAACCACACAGCCTAAAGGCTCTGTTATTGAAGACAAAGAAGGAAATCTTTTAACGGAAAACAATGCCATCCTCCAACGCTGGACAGAATACTGTGAGGGATTGTATAACTACCCACTACGCCCAGATACCAACATAGTTTCCAACAAACCCCCTGAACACCAAGATAAAGACCCACCAATACTAAGGTGTGAAGTAGACACAGCTATTAAACAATTGAAGAAGGGGAAGTCCCCTGGAATCGATAACATCCCAGCTGAACTCATAAAAAATGGAGGGAATGAAACAGCAAGGCGATTCACAGATCTTTGTCAGAAGATCCACGACACCAAAGAATGGCCAAAAGAATGGACACAGTCTCTTGTAATACCCCTGCCAAAGAAAGGAAACCTCAAGCAATGTCAGAACTACAGAACCATCAGTCTCATAAGCCATCCTAGCAAGATCATGCTGCAGGTAGTCCTCAACAGACTGAAAAACCAAGCAGAAAAACTCCTGGCAGAAGAACAAGCGGGCTTTAGACCAAAACGCAGCACAGTGGAACAAATTTTCAACCTGAGAATTCTGATAGAGAAGCATCTCCAACACCAAAAAGACTTGTACCACAATTTTATAGACTTCAAAAAGGCCTTTGACAGGGTATGGCATGGCGGCCTCTGGCAAGTACTCAGGCACTTCAACATTGACAACTGCCTAATTGAAGTCATCAAGGCTCTGTACGAGAATGCAAGAAGTGCAGTTTTCATGAACAATCACGTGGGCGAGTTCTTCAAGACCACGGTTGGAGTCCGCCAGGGCTGCCTTCTCTCACCTGTACTCTTCAACCTCTTCCTCGAAAACATCATGACAGAGACACTGCAAAACCACCACACTTCCATCTCCATTGGTGGAAGACCCCTTTGCAACCTCAGATTTGCAGATGACATTGACCTCATGGGCAGCAGCAAACAAGAACTGCAAATCCTCACAGACAGTCTAACAAATCGAGCGAGCACATACGGCATGGAGGTCAGTACAGAGAAATCGAAGATCATGGTCAACAGCGCGAGTAATGACAGCACGGAAATAAAGATGAATGGAGAAATATTGGAAGAGGTGAGCCAATTCAAATACTTAGGCTCCATCCTAACAAAAGATGGCACATCAAACAATGAGGTGAAAGCTCGCATTGCAACAGCAACATCTGCTCTAGTCAGACTCCAGAGGATCATCAGAAGCAACAACATCAGCTTCTGCACCAAATACCACCTCTACAAATCCCTCGTGATATCTATCCTCCTATATGGCTGTGAATCATGGACTCTGACAGCAGAGTTACAGAGAAGAATCCAAGCATTCGAGAACAAGTGCCACAGAAGACTCCTCAAAATATCATACAAAGAACACAAGACCAATAACTATGCGAAAGAAGAAATCAAAAAGCGTGTGGGCCCCCAAGAGCCTTTGCTCTCCACCATAAAGAGGAGAAAGCTGATGTGGTTTGGTCACACCACAAGACACAACACCCTAGCAAAAACCATCTTGCAAGGAACAGTCGAGGGCAAGAGAAGAAGAGGCCGCCAAAAGAAATCATGGGTTGACAACATCAAAGACTGGACTGCCCAACCCCTGCAACGCCTCCTACTAGCCACACAGGATCGTGAAGCATGGAAAAAGATCTCCGTTGCGTCTTCTCTCATGTCCCCCCTACGTCCTTTGGGACATGGGACTGAGTGAGTGTGAGTGAGTGAGTGATGTACAAATATATCATAAAAATATTTAGCAATATTTGCTTTGTCAGTGTCATTGACAACAAAAACTTACAACTGATAACAATTTGCAAACCATTATGTATAAGGCATTAATTACTCCCTGATGTCTGCTAATACCGGACTGCATGAGAAAACTCTGAACTCTAAAATTATTTAATGTACATCGGCCTTTGGCCACAATACATGTCAAGGTATAAGGATGGAAAGGGGAAAAAAAGAAAACCTAATGAATAAAGACTTCTAAAAAAAATGTGAAGAAAAAGAAAGAACAAAAGGAAAGGAGGGGATGACAAACAGTAAGAAAGAAAGAAGTGGGGAAAAGAACATCAGAAAGTGAAAACAAAACAAATAAAAACACCCAAACCACCAAAAACCAGAAAGCAAGAAAAAAAATATAGAAACACACAAATTAACGCTGAAAAAAAAAGAAAAGAAACCTAGCCAAAAAATGGAAAAGGAAAGAAAACTAGATGACGAAGACAGAGAAGAAAAAAAAAGAAAGAAGAAAATGAGTCTGAAAAATTGACTGATGGAAACAACTGGATGTAACCTACATCCTTTTTTTGTGGTTTTGTTTTTGTTTGGTCTGCTCTTTTTTCCTTATTTCTTTTTTCCTTTTGTTTCTTTATTTCCCTTTTCTCCACCACCAAAACTTTTGTCAAAAGCCTTTATTTGTGACCCATCTCCCTCTCTTCCCCTATCTCTCCCCATTCTCTCTCTCTCTCTCTCTCTCTTCTCTCTCTCTCTCTCTCTCTCTCTCTCTCTCTCTCTCTCTCTCCCTTTTTCAGTCTGTCTCTGTCCCTGTTTCTGTCTCTGTCTTCGTCACTGTCTGTCTGTTTGCCTGTCTCTCTGTCTCTGTCTCTGTCAAATTCTTTTTTCTGTGCATGCTCGCGCGCCTCTGTGTGTGTGTATGTGTGTGTGTGTGTGTGTGTGTGTGTGTGTGTGTGTGTGTGTGTGTGTGTGTGTGCGTGCGTGCGTGCGTGCGTGTATATGTGTGTGTTTGTGTGTAAATGCGCATGCGTACAGTGTGCTTATATGTATATGCGTGTGCAAGCATGCGTGCCTGTGCATGTCTTTGCCTGTATCTCTATATCTATGGCTGCGTCTGTGTAGTAAGTATGTGTTTGTGTGTGCGGCGCGCGCGCGCGCGCACACACACACACACACACACACACACACACACACACACACACATACACACACACACGAACACACACACACATACACACACCACACACACCACAACACAACACACACACACACACACACACACACACACACACACACACACACACACACACACACAAGAACAGCTGTTCCTATTTATTCAACACAAGCTTGGTTTTATTTTTTTGTTTTTGTTGGTTTTTTTTTAGGTAGCTAAAGAAGTACAGGCGATGAACAACGTGTGTTGCTGCACATCAAAAACAGTGAAGCAGCAAGACTTGAAGGGGGAAACATAAGAAGTGTATCACTGTATCACTGCTTCACTATACGGCTGACTTCACCCACTGTCCTCCTTTGGGGAAACGAAGAGAGTGGGGGGTAAAAGATTATGATTTATTATAGCATCCATGCATGTAATTTATTCATGCGTCATATGCATGCACAAATGTGTGCATTTGTTTGGGGGGGGGGGGGGTTGAGATGTGAATTGGAATTGACATTTTTACTTTCAGCGAATATAGATACGGATACTGTGATACCGTGCGCGTGTGTTGAATACTTTTGTGGTTGTAGGTAAGAGCAGTACAGGCGAGCGTGCACGCATGCAGGTCACTCTTCACATAAACACATAATATATGCATTCCCGCATACACATACATACGCATTCACCACCACACCACCACAACTATCATCACTACCACTACCACTACCACTGCCATCGCCACCACCACAACAGGAGAGAGAGAGAGAGAGAGAGAGAGAGAGAGAGAGAGAGAGAGAGAGAGAGAGAGAGAGAGAGAGAGAGAGAGAGAGAGAGAGACAGACAGACAGACAGACAGACAGACAGACAGACAGACAGACAGACAGACAGACACAGACAGATTTGATTTGATTTGATTTATTCTTTTATATCGAGGATAATGGAATAAGCACTCTTGTGCTTTTTTTTCATCCAGTCCCCGTCTGTGTGCAGTTTTGTAAATGTCATCTGTTCCCACCGGCACACGATGGCCTACTCTTACGAAAAGCGTAACAGGATTTAACGTGTGCGCAAGGTGTTCTGCGTGCGTTCGCACACGTGGCCTCGGTTTGTAGTGTCATCCGAAGGACTTTCGGGGAGAGTGGAGTCAGTACTAAGACAGAGACAGGCAGAGACAGAGACAGAGAGACAGAGAAAGACAGAGAGAGAGACATAGAGAGGACAGAGATAGAGAGACAGAGACAGAGAGACAGAGGGAGATAGAGACACAGAAGGGAGACAGATACACAGAGAGAGGGAGATGCTGACATACAAAACTCTGAACTCTGAACAATTTTATTGTAGAAGGCCACCGGACCAATTACAATTTCACACACTTCCTACCCCCCCCCCCCCCCCTTCCCAACAACAGAGACAAACAGAGACATACAATGAAAGCCAAAGTGATACAGACACAGAGACTATGACAAAAGTTTATTGCAATAAGCTTTCCACCCATTCACAAGGGAACAGTGGGAGGGGAACAGGACACAAGACACAATGTAATCATTTAGCAAAAAATCATAATATTCAGTTAGATAATGGGACAGAGACACGGCAAGAGAGATGTATAGGCAGTCGTCATGACACAAATAATGATTACTTCTAGAAACAGGTTTGCCTTCAATATTTTTTAAAGGATAAGATTGGAAGGGGGCGGGGAGTGTTTGGAGGATGCTACATCACACACAACAAATGTAAACATTTTGGAAGTAGATCATGACCTTGAAGTTTGTTCCCCTTCCAGGCCAGGATTATGTATAGTTTAAAAAAAACAAAAAAACAACTGCGAATAAACAAATGAATACCTGAGAGTTCCACACTTTATGTCTACCTACCTCTCTGCCTGATTGCCTTCTTTTCTTCTCCTAGGCAAGGAAACGAAATGAGAACTGGCAAAAGAAGTGTAGTTACTCACAGCTGACACTGTTACAATGCACACTTAGTTCTGCTACATCAGTATTGCTTTGTCATCAGCCGTCAGAAACTATTTCTTAAATAAGCCAGGAACCGACATAGAAGAGCACTTGACGTGCCAGCGTTTACAGTTTGCATACCAGCAAATGATGTACCATTGGTGTTACTAGGAAAGACAAGACCAACGACTGGAAACCAAGGTGGCACTATATCTTCTAAAACAAACAAACAAATAAACAAGTAAACAAACACACAGCTCCCACGAGCAAACAAATCAGACAAGTCAGTAAACAAACAAACAAAAAAACCCGACATACTTACGTCAAAACCAAGTAAGAAAGTGAGACCGTTACAGCGAAACTTCGCATGCACTATGGCAAGCAGGCATACAGACATACTTGCAAATCCACACGCATTTACACACATGCACATTCAGACACGCATGCAAGCACGCGTGCACACACACACACACACATACACACTTATACAAACATACACGCGCGAACATGTACGTGCGCGCATGCACGCCCACACGCACGTACTCAGTTTTGTTCATATATCAAGCAGACTAATTTAGTTCTGTAAATAACTGAAAGTTGCGAAAGTGTTTCAGTTCCATCAAAAATGAGAGAGAGAGGTGTGAGGGGTGGGGGGGAGGGGGGGGGGGGCTGTACAGTGTGTGCGCTTCTTTATGCATCACTCGATGCCAGATGCGCTTGCTTGCTTGCTCTGTGTGTGTGTGTGTGTGTGTGTGTGTGTGTGTGTGTGTGTGTGTGTGTGTGTGTGTGTGTGTGTGTGTGTGTGTACGTGTGTGTACTTGTGTGCTTGTGTATGTATGTGTGCGTGTGTGTTTGTGTGTATATGTGTGTGAGCATTTGTTTGTGTGTGTATGTGTATATGTATGTATGTGTGTGTACGTGTGTATGTGTGTATGTGTGTGTGTTGTACTGTGTGTGTGTGTGTGTGTGTGTGTGTGTGTGTGTGTGTGTGTGTGTGTGTGTGTGTGTGTGTGTGTGTGTGTGTGTATGCCAGCGTACGCGTGAGAATGTATGCTCATTTTGAAGTGTTGATATGCATCATGTGGAGAGGTTGTCTTGCCGAAGAGAGGAGACAAAGGACCACTCATTACTTTACTGATCAGAAGAAGTCAGCTGACAGAGCCATTGAAACAGAACGTAAACAACGATTTCTACACACAGTGCTGGGGAACTGTTCATTATTTTATTTTTCTGTTCGTGTATACGTGTGTGTGTCTGTCTGTGTGTCTTTATGCCTCTCTGTCTCTGTCTCTCTGTCTCTGTTCTTGTATATATCTCTCTCTAATATACACAGAAACACAGAGAAACAGACA
>CM060318.1:77500179-77515179 GCA_030674155.1 Stramonita haemastoma
GGGTATGATTGTGTTTGATTTTTTGTTTAGTGAGAATGATAAAGAGAAGGGGTAAGGAAGAGGGTGGGAGATGAAGAGAGCGAGAGAGAGAGCGAGAGAGAGAGAGAGAGAGAGAGAGAGAGAGAGAGAGAGAGAGAGAGAGAGAGAGAGAGAGAGAGGAGAGAGAGAGAGAGAGAGAGAGAGAGAGAGAGAGATGGTTTAATTGCACATCGGCCTTGGGCCACAATATAATTCAGAAAATGTGAAAATATTTGCTATAACAGCACCTATTTGTATGAGAGAGAGAGAGGGGGGGTGGGGGGTGGGAGGGGGATACAGAGGATCAGAGACGGATATACCAAAAAAGCACATCTTCTAAATGTCCGTACTTGAGACTGTGAAAATTCAAGAGCGATATTCCCAGAACACTGGTAGTAGACAGGGACATCTCCAACCCGACACGGTATCACGAAAACAAAATGTAACAGTAAGGTAGCTATTTCGTCTATCTTTGAATGTCATTCTGTGTATAGAGTTATTGAGGATAAATCCAGCAACCTTTAGAAACCCAAACCAGCGCTAAACCAACGCAGGTCTCTCAGTGCCAATTCTTTATTATTGATCATAAGCCGCACACTTAGGTGCAAAGCCTCTCCCTTCCTTCCATCCCTCGCCCCTAACCTGGCTTTTATGTCTGTGTGCCTCTCTATATGAGAGAAAATAAATGGAAGAAAAACTCATCTTACACAATTAAAAGCAATAGAACGTGATAACGGAAGGAACGAACACATAATTATGCACAATGCAAACTCCTCCTCGACCTTCACAACACTGAGAATGGGAAAGAGGACATTGCCATTTTGGCCAAAAGGCCAAGACCGACACCACTGGCGTTCAGGCCTACACGTCTTCTGCTGATAACGGTGATCCCCCTTTGAAAACTGTAAAGGTCTCCAGTGACGTACTATGATGCGTTTAGTGACGTCACGCCACCACCCACTCCCTTCCCCTCTGAGCCCGTGATGGAGTATGACGTCAGTGTGTGATGGATTGGTTTGCACCAGTGGTTCGTGACTGCTGCAAGTTTGAACCATGTGCGTGCAGGTTATGCATAGATGATGTGCGCATACTATTTATCTATCAAATAATTATCTTGGCGAAGAGATTATGCTCTCGTAAAGGAAACCAGGGTTTGTACTCAGTACTTATTCAATACTAAGTTATCCCCGATTTCGGAATGCAGCTACTTTGATGGCAAAATGTTAAAAGAAACAGTCCCGATATAAGTCTGTGGTCAGCGGGGCTATAAACAATGTGATTGGATAAGACTGGACAGACTGACAGACAGACAGACAGACAGACAGACAGACGGACAGAATAACAAAAACATAGTGAGAGAGAAACAGATACGGCAGGCATACAGAGAGAGACAGAGACATTGTGAGAAAGAAACAGAGACAGAGATACATGGACAGATAGACATTGAAAATATGGCACCTACAGACACACAATGATGATCACACACACACACATAACATACAAACACGTATAACACACACACACACACACACACACACACACACACACACACACACACACACACACACACACACACACACACACACACACACACACACACACACATGGAATGGAATGATAAAGAGAAGGAGGTGTAGAATGGCAAAATTCTACACCTCCTTTATCACCGTGTCCAAATTGGGAACTTCAGAGGGCAAATTTTGATATCAATTATTCATCTTTAAAAAAAGAGGACAATGAGCTTATCCTTGGTTCATATGTAAAGGTGCATCTAGAAAACACATACCCTTCTCATGTTAAAGTTTACACTGATGGATCTCTTCTTGAAAATAAGGAAGCAGGGGCTGCTTTCTTTATTCCTACTTTAAAGGTTGAAAAATCCTTTTATATCAGCAAACATCATTCCATTTTTACAGCTGAACTTACAGCTATTTTAATGGCTTTGTACTTCCTGCTTGATTTCCCTAAAACTATTTTGCAGGTTTTGTTCTGTGTTGACTCGAGATCTGTTTTACAGTCACTTTGTAACTCAGAATCTAATGCTAGACAGGATCTTATAACTGAAATCAATCATTTAGTACACTTTTTAATTCTGAGAGGATCTAATGTTACTTTCTGCTGGGTTCCATCTCACTGTGGTATTTATGGTAATGAAAAGGTTGACAAAGTAGCCAAATCAGCAGCAAATCATTCTTCCTGTTCTACTGTCGTACATGTTCCGTTTTCTATTCGTGAGGGTTATGCACTGCTTCAAAATGTTTGCTGGAAACATGTTAAAAAGAAACAGGAAGAGGCTGGATATCCCCTGTATAATTGTTCATATCTAGATTTTGAGAACATTCTTTGTACTCAGTACGGTTATCAAAAATCTTGTACCAGAAAAACTGTTACTCTAATCTACAGATTGAAACTAAATGCTTTTCGAGCAAAATTTGCAAAAAATATACAATGTATATGCGGTGAAAAACTTTCAAATATTCATGTTTTGTATCACTGTTCAGGTTTTAAAAAGTTCTTACCATCATTTCAAAATAAGTCCCTACACGAGGTTCTTACGAATCCAAGGCTATTGTGGAGATAGCATTATCCCTGATGCGATCCCCAGTAGCTTCATTTTTGTAAAATTTGACAATGCGTCTGCAACAGATTTGAAATCAGAATGATTCCAAATGTTCAGGTTCTGCTGTTAGCATAGTTTGTTGCTATGTTATTATTTATTCTTTTATATCGAGATAACAGATAAGCAATCATGTGCTTTTTTCATCCGTCCCCGTTGTATGCATTTGTAAATATTGTCATCTGTTCCCACCGCACACGATGGCCTACTCTTACGAAAGCGAACAGATTTAACGTGTGCGCAAGATGTTCTGCGTGCGTTCGCACACGGCCTCGTTTAAAGTCTCATCCGAAGACTCATCAGAACAACATTGTTGTTGTTCTGAGGTTGTTCTTTTTGTTTCTTGCCTTTTTTTTTTTATTTTTGTATTGTTTGGAATTAGTATCTTGCTACATCTTCCATCTCATCAACCCCCTCCACTCCCCCCCCCCCCCCCCCACTCTCCCCGTCTAATATCACATTAAGTGAACAGACGTAAAATTGAAGACACAACACACACACACACACACACACACACACACACACACACACACAACACACACACACACCACACACACACACACACACACACTAACATACACACACGCATAACACACACACACACACACACACACACACACACACACACACACACACACACACACACACAACACCACACACACACACACACACACACACCACACACACACACACACACACCACACACACACACACAAGCGGACAAGTTGTTATCAGACCCACAGGAAATAGTATGGCACAGATACAGATGCAGACGATCAAGTGAATGAAAGATGAAAGTTGTGTATCAAGGGACGTGTTTTTACACACGTACGGGCGCGAGTGCGCGCGCGCGCACACACACCACACACACACACTCACTCACTCACACACACACACACACACACACACACACACACACACACACACACACACACACACACACACACACACACACACACACACACACACACACACATACACACACTGATAGGCTGAAACCACAAAACATACATTTTTCAATATCAAACCCATTCTTTTGCTTTCAAGCATCTCATTTACAGTAGTAATAAACCATCCCTTTTTGTTTTTGTTGTTGTTTGTTTCGGGGGTAAAGCCCCCACATCTTCCATTGCCAATCAATGCAGTTGATAGATTCAATTTAAGAGGCAAGCTGACACCTCTATTGACGTCAAGTGAACCTGGCAGCCAGCGACGCTGGGAAACATTCCTTGTCTCTGGAACATTCCAGTCACACTGACACACTTTTCCCGTTCTCTGTCAAAACCGTGCCCACTTTGCCATTGTTTTTCTTTTTTAGTTGCTTTTTTTTAATTGTTGTTGAGTCAAACCTGCCAAAAACAGTTTTTGTTTTTAAAAAAACGAAACAGAAAACAAACGGAACAAAGACACAATGAAAACTTGTATTTAAAAAATTAACAAAGGAAAAAAGACCCCCAAAATACAAACATAACCCCCCAAAACTAAAAAAAAAATTCACTCTCCCCCTTCCCACCCCAACACACATACGGTGAAGAAAGAAGGTCACATAGTTTCTTTTTTTTCTACAAGGTCTTTACGCTTAGATATTCCTTATGATGTTACATGAAACCTACTAAATCTTTGTCGAAAAAAGAAATGTGTGGGTGTGAACAGGCTTAGAATGTTAGGAATGTGAATAGGGCATTAGATACGGTAAAAGAGTGAACCGTCTAGGAAAAGATCCATCAAATGCTTTATTGTCAAGAACTTAATACTTGAGTACTTAAAACAACCATTTCATCGTTCTAACGGTCCTAAAGTCACCAGTTTGAATCTAGACAATGCCTGGTAGAGCATGTAAAAGAACCCACTGCAACACGAAAGCTGTCCATAGCAAACATCTATGAAAAGAGGCTACTCTGTTAATTAAAAAAAAACAACTAACAAATAAACACAAACATCTTCAGACAGGGAACACGTGGGTGGTGCTGCTCTTGTTGTAACGCGCTCTACCCGGCGAGGGCAAGCCCGAAATTTTACACCGAGAAATCTACTGTGACCAAAATGCGATACAATACAATGCAAAACAATAGGCAGGCATCTGTCAGTCTCGGAAGACTGGAGTAGCACTCTAGGTTCTAGAGCACAAAGCCTGGGTAAGTAAGTATGGAGGATAAGCTGTACCCATGCAGCAGACCCCCCCCCCCCTCTCCACGCCACTGGAATGATCCATTGGAAAGGCAATCGCCGATACGCATGTTTCCAGTGCTGCCGCGGGAGCCGCCAGAACGTTGCCATAAACAGCCCCGAACCGTTCTGAGGACTCTTAATCCCCGATTTTCCACAGGGATGGTGTATAAACACGACACCTGTGTGCATACGCTATGCTGGTTTTTTATTTTGTTGTCATCCGATCCTACTAGGCACACAATGGCCTGCTTCCGAAAGGCGGAACGGATTTTTAATGTGTGCACAAGATGTTCTGCTTACGTTAACACACGGGACCTCGGTTTATAGTTTCATCCGAATGACTTACAAGCCAACACAGAACAAAACAAAATAATACAACACAATACAAAATAAAATCAAGTACATCCATGTAGTTTCGATTGACAAATCATAGAAATATGTACAAAACTTTGTGCATGCGTGTGTAAACATTATGAAGTTTAACAAGGGCACTCTAGCCTGGCAAACTCCAATGTCAACGTTACGACAGACTATCGACGTTATTTAATGGCGGTATAAGTCTGTTGAACTCGTTATTTCTATTGTGCAAACTGGATTTGTGGGCATGTGGTTTTTGTGTGGAGGCAAGGTGTTACTACTGTGGTGATGCGCTTTAAATAGGGGGTATTGTTTTCTCCCGCATCTGCAAAGAACCGAAAGAGGTTAACGATAAGTACAGACTCTTACACTGGGTACTTGTGGGGGTGTGTGTGTGTGTGTGTGTGTGTGTGTGTTTGGGAGAAGGTGGTGCGAAGGTGGAAGAGGGGGGTGGGGAGGTGTGCATGTGTGTGTACGTGAGCACGTGAGTTGTGTGTGTGTGCGTGTGTGTGTGTGTGTGTGTGTGTGTGGTGTGCGAGCATGCGTGTGTGTGTGTGTGTGTGTGTGTGTGTGTGTGAGAGAGAGAGAGGAGAGAGAGAGAGAGAGAGAGAGAGAGAGAGAGAGAGAGAGAGAGAGAGAGAGAGAGAGAGAGAGAGAGAGAGAGAGAGAGAGTGTACAACTACGCACCTAAGTGTGTCTATGTGCTGATCTCTTTAGTCACATTCAACTCTTCGTTAAAAAAAATTCATCCTCAAGAAAGTTGACTGGTCAAAAAATTAAAACAAAAAGCAAACTCAAAGAACACTCCCCGGCTCTCTTTTAAAAGAAACAACAAACAAAAAGCAAAAAACCCAAAAATAAAACCTACGTCAATTTCTCAACCCACGTCACAGAAACCTGGCAGTGACACTGTTAAACATTCCTTTCTGGATCATTCTGCTGGCACTGACACACTTTTTTTCCCTTCTGTCAAATAGTACACAACCATGTCAAAGTGTTTGTTTGCTTCTTGTTGTTGTTGATTGTTGTTGTTGTTTTTTGGTTGTGGGTGGAGGGGGTGGTGGTGCTAATCCATAAAGGCTCATATTGTAAGAAGCAGTCTCCAATGCTGTCTCTTCGTCTGTGGCCCTGTTTTGAAAAAAAAAGTTTACCGAAGATTACTGTACAAAAACAAAATTTAACGCCTTTAGCAAGACTTTGGGCTTCCATTGACTGCCTCTTCTCCACAATGTTCCAGAAAATGTTGTAGTTTGGAATTTTCCAGCTGAACAACATGGCTCGTTGAGAATATTTAACATTGAGATTGAAAATATTTAACGTGTCAATAGGGGTTACGGATAGCCTAGTGGTCAGAACATTGCGCTCGCAATTTGACGACCCGGTTCGATTCCCGTTCAAGGAGATTTTTCTCCTGGAGTTAACATCAGTGCTGACTCCACTCTCCCCAAAGTCCTTCGGATGAGACTTACAAACCGAGGCCCCGTGTGTAACGCATGCAGAACATCTTGCACACACATTAAAATCCTGTTCCGCTTTTTCGTAAGAGTAGGCCATGTGTGCCGGGGAACAGATTACATTTAAAAAACTGCATACACACGGGGACTGGATGTAAAAAAGCACATGAGTGCTTATCCCATTATCCTCGATAAAAAGAATAAATAAAAATAAATAAAATATCTATACTCCTTCTTCCTCACCCCTCTAGGAATCACTGTGAGGCCGTAATGACACACTGGCAAAGTTGTTCCTTTGTGTTCCTCTATGGATGATTATAAGTACCCTCGTCATACAGGCAGCCATACTTCGACTTCAGTTGATTTTTTTTCTCTTTGGATGTAAATTGCAGGCGGCTATACTAAGAGCTTGTCATTTTAGTGTTTGACAACCTTTGAAATTCTCATGGACTAGAGAAGGATGGCGGAGAAGATTGTAATATATCCAAAATGGGTGGAAGAGAAGATTGGTAATAATATGTTGAAGAAGATTGTAATATACCACATATGGGTGGAAGAGAGAGATTTGGTAATATATCCAACAATAACGGTGGAAGAGAAGATTGGTAATTATATTCCACATAGTGGAAGAGAAGATGGAATAAGAGATTGGTAATATATCTAACATAAACAAGTGGAAGAGAAGATTTTGTAATAGTATGTCAACATATAAAATTCTTCCAAAGTCATCACAGCAGTGTTCAATATAGGCATTACGACTTCACTTACATCAATAACTGACAAAGCTTTCTGGCATGGTCGGGCCAGCCTGCCAGAAAACAGTTCCTCTCTTTCCCACTCTGCAACCGGAGGAAGCTGCAGCAGATGCCGCGGTGTCTCTCCCTCAGGGACGTGTCCGGAGTCGTTCAAATATCACTCTGCTGGCTTCAGCCCATCCCTCTCTGTCTCTGGGAGATTACTGCTCTTTTAGACAGGGGTCGTGAGGCCAGGCTTGTAGGTAGACAGCAGTCTGCACTGCTTTGGTTAGGATCAGGAGATTTCTGATTCTGTTTCTTGTTCTATCTTGTAGGATTTTTATTATCCTAATCAAAATGAATAACCGCAAACAACCGAATAATCTAGACAAAAGTACAAAGGAATAGTTTAGCGGCACCCAAAGAAAACCCAAAACAACAAACAAAATTTAACAACAGAACAGATAACCATTCACAGAAAAGTGATATACTGACAAGTAATCAGCAGACTGACATAAACGGAAAAACAGACAAAAAAACAGACAAAAAAACAATGCCTATACAGATAAAAGGCAGGGAAAGGGCTTTATTGCATTACACTTTTAATTCCGTTTTTTTTTAAAAGCAAAATTCTGAAGATTTTTTTAAACGAACTTTTTTACTACCACAAGCAAAACATAGGTCCTCATCATGCTCTCCACCAAAACGTTCCTAAAACACAAGACATAGCCCACTTTCTTGTCTGTGCCTAGCTTTCTTCACTGCTGAAGGTCAGGCAGTTGCCCTGTGGTCCCCATAGGGGCTGTCCTGTGCCGTTCAAATATCAGTCTGCTGGCTCCAGCCCACCCTCCTTCTGTCTCAGGGAGATTAGTCTCCTCTCTCTCTCTCTCTCTCTCTCTCTCTCTCTCTCTCTCTCTCTCTCTCTCTCTCTCTCTCTCTCTCTCTCTCTCTCTCTCTCTCTTCCGATATTTAGGCAGCAAGTCTAGGCAGATTACTGTAAAACATTGCTGGTGCACAGGATTGGCTTGGAAGTAGATGTACTTTGTTCAATACAACTGGTGGGCTGTTGAATTCAATGAAACTGCGTACTACTGAACAAGAATAAACGCACACGCAACGCACGCACGCACGCACACACATACACCGCACACACACACGCACACACATCACGCACGCACACACACAATACACACACACATACACACACAGCACGCACGCACCACACTACAACAACAGAGGAAAGAAAAAAGACAAAAAAAACATTCAAACAGGAAGATACCAAAACAAAACCAATGTAAGAAATAGAAAGGGACTAAAGGCACGGGACAGAGAAGACGGCTAAAAAGACAGAGACAGCGCGAAAAACAGAATAGGGAAAGAGACAGAGAGACAGAAGACAGATGGACAGACAGACAAACAACAAACAGACAGACAGACAGACAGAGAGATAGACAGATCAGAAGAAGACAGATAGAAGATAGATAGGAGGAGCAGACGACGACGGACGGACGAAGGTAGATAGATGGATAGGATAGAAGACAGTAAGACCGAAACACACAGCCAACTAGACAGGCATGCAGAACAACTTAGCGATCGAACAGATAGTCAGACAGATTCATAATTATTGCTCAGGAAGAAGACTTCATGAAAAAGCCCGTAAATGATTAACCTAAAGATAACTATACCCCCTACTCCCATGGCATTCTGACTTAAGTGTCTCTCAGGTATGGCAACACGACAGCTGTCTGTCTGTGAATGCACTGAAGCAGAATGCTTTCCCAGCGGAATGCTGTTGGAGGAATTCAGCTTGGTGGTTGACAAGGTTGTGTTCATCTTTTCCTTTGGTAATGCTTTTTTTCGCCTTCTTGCAGTAGTTTTATTCTTTTCCATTCCTCGTTTGTATCTTTTTTTTCTTCTTCCTCCTGCATATGAAGTGAGTTCCTCTTTTTTAACCTGTTTTTATATTTTCATGCTAATCATTATTCTTTTCCTGTATTCTTATGTTTGTTGTATCTCAAGTCCTCTATTCTGTAGTTTCCTTTCTTATTTTTTCCTCTCATGCTTTTGCGTCTGTAAACAATTTTGTATCTTCTATTATTTTTCTTTATTCCCCTAACATCCATGACCCTTGTTTTAATACGTCCATTCCATCATTTTGTCTCTTTCATTTTTTTTCATTGTTGCTTCATTACATGTGTGTATAGTTAGGGATTATCAGCAAAATATTTTTAATGTATAATTGTATTGACACATACATTATCACAGCATAAATTGGTACTGCTGTAAGTTTTTCCTTTTTTTATTAGTCATGTGCTTTGTTGGGTTTTTTTTTTCCCAACCATCAACTTTTTGTTGGCTCTTCTCAATGACGTTTTTTGTGCTACTGTTTCCTTTACTTTCCGTATCCCAATGTGATCTACAACAAGCAAGCTTACAATGGTTTTATCTTCATGCAAGACTTTCTGTCAGCTGACTTGTGCTGTGTTCCTTTCACTCTTTTCCATCTCTCACCCCAGCCATACCTATGGGCTTCTCATCTTTTTTTGCTTTTCCTTTCTTTTCTTTCTATCCTCTTATATCTTTCTTTCTTCTTTCTTTCTTTCTCCATCCTCTTGTACCATCTTGGGCGTCGAGGGGAGGAAGAGCTTTCTGTCTGCGGCAAGTTTGAAGGCCAAAAAGGGTGGGTGGGATGTTGTGGGTCTTCATGTTTCTTTTACACCCTCGGTCCAGGTCTTCTTCAGTCTTCCCCTCCTTGCCTTGTACCCAGACATCCTTGTGTTGTAGGCTTTAATGGCAAACTGATGAGGTGCTATGCGTGTCAGGTGCCCAAACCATCACATTCTCTGCTGCAGGATGTAGTGGGAAATTGGTATTGTTCCAATCATTTCCAACCAGGTTCGTCATATCGTCATTACAATTGATAGCACTCACAACACCTTTTGGGGCTTGTAATTCCGGGGGAGGGAGGCTTTTTCAGACTTTTCTAGAAAGCCGTCTGCAAGCATAAGGTCTGGCTCTCATCAACTGTGCTGATGCTGAAACCTTCAGGAAAATACCTTTCTTCTCCCACTCTGTCTCACGTCTTCACTGAAGGAAGATGAACATGAAACAGGTGCCGTGCGATCCCCAGTAGGAACCATCCTGAGTTGTTCAAATATCACTCTGCTGGTTTCAGCCCTTCACCCCTCTCTCTCTCTCTCTCTCTGGCAGATAAGAGCTCCTTTAGCCAGGGTCGCGAGGTCCACAGCTGCTTCACTTCAGAGGACTATTGTCTGCACCGAGGTGGTGTGTAGCTGGCAGAGGGCTGTGTTCAGAGTTGCTGTACTGGGAGTGTGCGTGGAGTAGAATGGAGTGGAGTTGGGTGTAGGGAAGTGGAGTGGAGTGTAGGTAAGTGGAGTTGAGTGGAGTGGTGGTGTGTTGTGGTGTGGTGTGGAGTGGTGTGGTGTGGTGTGGTGCGGTGCAGTGTAGTGCAGTGTAGTGCAGTGGAGTGGAATGCAGTGGAATGCAGTGGAATGTAGTGTAGGGCAGTGTAGGACAGTGTAGGGCAGTATAGGGCAGTGTAGTGTACTTCAGCCCTTGGATTTCTCTGCGTGAAATTCGCGCTGCCTTCCCCTAGAAAAGCGTGTCGCCTCAAGAGTAGCGCCACCCATTAGTAGCTTACTTGTTCCTGTCTGCATGTGTACGTGTTTCCCTGTCAGAGTGAAATTTTACACAAAGTTTGGCTTATCCAACGTTGATACTGCTGCAAGGTCTTTTACGCATACAAAATTTGTGTTGCATACAAAACCATGGCTTCTTGTCTCATTCGAAGGACTAAAACCCAGACCATCACTCAAGTTCAGTCTTACAGGAGAAAATGTTCAGATTTAAATGGGTATCAAACCTGCAACGTCGCTTTTCAGGAGGATGCGTTACATGTAGACAACCAATCCTGTTCTCTCACTTCAGTGAAAACTCTCACAAGAACAAAAGAACTTGGGACACACAACACACACACACACACACACACACACACACACACACACACACACACACACACACACACACACACACACACACACACACAAGCACGCACACACACATATACAACCACACACACACACACACACACACATACACAAACACCTCATATCAGGCGTTACTACAAAAAAACATTTGTGAACATCTGTTTCAATGAACGGTTAGTGCTTTAAAAGCCAAGCACGAGTGGATGATGACCTTTTTTTTTTTTTTTTTTTTTTTTTTTTGCTGCCTCGTCTTCTGTGACGTTCCCGTACTGCTGTTCCCACGCCGCTCATTTCAATCTCCCCGCCACAGCCATACCCAGATTCGTTGAGTCTCACCCCCGGGGTCGGGAGTCCACAGGGAGCTCATCAATATTAGGCCGCCGCGGGGCCACCAGCCAGAGGGGCCCTGCACTTCTGCTGGGTCACTTTGGTGGTGTTCAGTGGTGCCTGTTCTGAGCTAACATACGCAGGACACCACCTACTAAGCCCCCTACTAACGACAGTATTAGCTCAGTCGCGGAGCCAGACTGAGTGAGTCACCCACCCAAGGTGGCGACCACCACAACGTCCCTCCAACGACCGCTTCCCCACGAACCCCCAACCCCCAAAGGCTTTGACACAAATTCACCACAGGCACAGAAGCGTATGGGGAAACCGAATCTGAGGTCACCATGAGACCAGAGCAACGGAGGCCACCGAATCAGAGGCAATTTTTATTATTGCATGATGATCAATGATGATGAGGATGATGTAATGATGCTGCTGTGGAGGTGCATCCGCTTTGAGACTACTTGACAGGGTTGTTCTCTACGCTTACTGTCATAATATATCCCGGCGTCAACCAGGCCCGAGAGATACAGACACCTGCAGTGTTGGTCAGGTAATTTGAGCAACACTCTCAAATTCGCATCCGTAAAGTGGATGAAGCTCAACTGTGTGGTCCCAGTCTCCCCACTGAGCCCACAGCACACTCACTCTGGGTAGGAGCCGGCCGGAGCCCGAAAAAATCCCTATGACTTATGGGATTCGAACCCGCGACCTTCCAGTCCGGAATCCACGGCGCTAACCACTGCGCCATGGCGGCTGGTGGATGGATGATGACCTTTGTGGATGATTATTCAGTGGCAAAGTCAACATTTAGTGAAAAGAGCAAATCCTTTCTAAAAGTACAACAAAACGGTTACGATAAAAGTGATGTCTCTCTTTCTCTGTCTGTCTTATAGTCGGCCACTAAGAACAAGGCTGTTTTAAGGAATCTAGTTTTGGTTTTATCGCATTTTATGTGTGGTTGATGTGGTTTTTCCCACAACGCGGTGCCCGCCCTGAGTTGAGCCTTTTAGCTAACCAGGGCGTCGATACAAGGAAGAACAGTGAAGTTGGTTTTATATCCCCGTTTTAACCTGTATAGAGCTACTTTTATTATAATATTAAAAATTTTCCGAGATGGCAGCCCGGATATGGCCTGTGTGGTCGGCGGGGCTATAAACAACATGATTGGATTGGATGATTGGAGTTGTATTTCTGGCTGTCTCTCTCTTCCTCTGTGTCTAACTTTTTCCGTCTGTCTCTGTCTTTCCTGTCTCTGTCTCTGTTTGTCTGGCTGGCTCTTTGTCTCTGTTTCCCTGTGTCTTTCTGTATAATATATACATATACATAAATATATATATATATATATATATATATAATATATATATATATATATATATATATATATATATATATATATATATCTCCATCTCTCCTCCGTCCCCTTCCCATCCCTCTCTCCTCCCTCCTCCCTCCCATCCCTCCTCCACCCCTTCCCTCCCACCCACCCCCCCTCCAAAAACCTGTTCGCACCTAAATTCTTCTCATCAGTCCTACTTTGTCCACTTCAGTACCTGAGAGCGTTATTGGAGGAAGTAATTCTACAACAAAACGCTCTGCAGAGACCAACCTACAGGTAAAAAGAACAGAGCGTGGGACGCCTCAGGCGATGTAGCAACGGTTCCAGGAGCCATCCTGCAAAAATGGCATCTCTAAGTGCTGCAAATGTTAGCATTAAGGGTATGTAAGGGCCCAGAAAAAGTGTATGTTGCGTTCTATGGGTAACGTACTCCGAAGAGAGAAAGTTTACTAAGGAAACAAACTGTGCAGCAATCCCAAGCATTTTTGGTTTTCTGGTAGTGGTAGAAGTGGGTGTTTTTGACTGTAACACTAATGTAACTAATAGGTTCGCTGTTTGTGATGTGTGTGTGTTGGTGGTGGTGGGGGTAGGGGTGGTGGTGGTTGCTGTTCACACACTGTGAATTTAGTCTCACATGATACGCTCATACTCAAAGTTTCTGTACAAGTTTGAGTCAATCATATTAGGAAGGAAATGTTCATGAAAAAAAAGTCTTGGAATAGAATACAATACAATATGATTCGAAACAAAGTAACACAGTACAATACACTATAACAATATAGTACAATAATTCAACACGATGTAAGCAATACAATGCAAAACGAAACAATATCAAACCATGCCATTTAAGCAACACTATACAATGTAATAATTTTTATTTATTTGTATTTTTATTTTATTCATTTTATTTTATAAAATATAACACAATGCCGCTTATACAATACAATACTGTACAGTAAACTCAATACAAAACAATACGACACAGCACAATGCAAACGCTACTTCGACTAGTATGCAGGTAAAATGGAATAGGAATACCATAAGAAACCGCTATCCAACTAATTATACTTCCTCACTAGGCAATGTAGTTAGTACATTCCTTATTGTTTAGAGGTGTTGTTCTGAATTCTTTCTTTTATGGAACTGTATGTTCGGCGAGATTCAGAGCACCAGATCAAAAACCAAAAGTAGCTGGAAAGTTTCCTCGTACTAAGGGGAAAAACAATCTTAGATCAAATTTTGATGACAAAATAAGATACAATTTTAACATAACCTTTGTTTTCGATGAAAAGAGTGCAAAATTTTAATACTTAACGAAAAAATCCCAAGCAAACAAAGTGGCTATTCCATGTTTGGAACTGAACTTAACTGTTCAGAACATTCTGTAATTTTGTTATGAATCATTTTGCCGAAATCATTACAGTGATAAATTGCTATCGCCACAAGTAAGTGCTGTTAGTCAGAGCAAAAATGCTTTTTCTTCCAGATTCTGTTCTGCTTTTCTTTGCAGGGGTATTACACAGGAATGGTCTTCCCTGCACATCAATATGGCAGCCCCCAGTAGACGCCATTTCTGCATGTTTGAATCGTTTTCCAAGGTTCCAAGGAATATTTAAACATAGCAATAATGATGCAATTCTGACAAAAAAGCAATGTACAGATGATCATGTGACCTTTTGAACACACTTAAAGGTAATCTCGTGGTGAAACTACACCATTTCAAGATAAACAGTAAACTCGGTGAACTTTGCAGTTATGGTACTTCATGTGTTGTCAACCACCAGAAAAAATAGCGCCATGACCATTTGAAGTGACGGTATAGTTTCACACTCCGGGTGGACTTGCTAGTCCGTGTACACAAAGTCAGCAATGGCAAAGAACACCTTTGATACATAGCAAATTTCTATGAATTCGAGGCAGTGGACAAAAAAAAAAAGTTTTTTCTATCCTATACCTTGCCAGTTAGGCATTCCGCTTA
>CM060318.1:77522679-77530179 GCA_030674155.1 Stramonita haemastoma
AATAATTCAGAGATGGAAGCGGAGGCTTTTGGTGCAAGCTTAATGCCATTGAAAAAAGCTGCAGTAAAGACATGACATCTATAATAGTCCTAATGAATGTTGTAGAAATTGAGACTTTCGACTGATCCCCCCTCTTGCTATATTTTGATATATAAACAAGGGAAAACTAAAGGATTGAGAAAGGGATAACTCCAATGATTTTGTATAATCAGCCTGGTATGCCCTGCTCTTCTGAAAGGCGGAATGAGCTTTTAATGTGTGCGCAAGATATTCTGCGTGTGTTCTCATACGAGTTTTCGGTTAATAGTCTCATCCGACACACGTACACTTCTCATTTAATGGCCTCACACTGATTTTCTGGTTTGTTGAGTAAAGACACTAGATCACATACCCTAGGTGCTCCACCTCCCCGCCGATCCCCCCCCCCCTGATTACTTATGTGGGAAACTGGTATCATCATCAAAGTCAAAGCCAGGTATTTATCCAGTTGTGTGCCAAAGCTAAAGTGTGTAGATGGTCTCCATGCCCAGTCTGCACTGCTGTGAGTTACGTGTTGTTGGAATGTCAACCTCTTGTCTTTCTCCATCGACAATCCAGGAGTAGAGGTGTCGTGAAGCTATTGGATTGTTTTATAACCATACTGACGTAGCCGACCTATTTATTTATTTATTTATCTGTTTTATTTATTTTATATCGAGGACAACGGAATAAGTATTCATGTTTTTTATGCCAAGTCCCCGTGTGTATGCAGTTTTGTAAATCTTGTCATCTGTTCCCACCGGCACACAATGGCCTACTCTTACGAAAAGCGGAATGGGATTTAACCTGTGTGCAAGATGTTCTGCGTGTGTTCGCACACGGGGCCTTCGGTTCGTCCGAAGGATTTTTGGTGAGTGGAGACAGCACTGATGTTAACTCCAGAGGAAAATCCCCTCGAATGGGCGAGCGCAATATTCTGACCACTAGGCTATCCCGTCCCCCAGTTTATTTGGTTGTATAGACCAGTGTATTATGTAATGGTCTAGCACACTTGATTTGTGATACCCTCTGTTTTTTGTCTTTTCTAGAATCACGAACAGCTTACCTGGAACAAGAGACGTCAACGGCGCAAACTCCCCTCCCCCCACACGCACACACATACACAAAAGCCACCCAACAACAAAAAATATTAAAACACCACTCCGACACAAATCATGCCAAAGTGAAACCTTAGGGACCACATGCAACTAACGACAACAACAAAAACCTGGACAAGCACGCTGTGAATCGATGATGCTGACGAACCATCGTCCATTGGGCCTCTACCCCTCCTGAAGACACCTGGCACCACAGCCTCCTCACCGCAAGAGAACAACGCCGCAAACAACCCAGCTGTGACAGTGGTCACAACAAACTTCCAGTGCCCTCACTGCTTCAGACTCTAAGAATCAGTGTTACGTTGCCATCACCGAGGACACCGAGAACTTTGTGAATGACCAAGCCTTCTTTCGACGTGAAGGAAAACCAATACAGATTTTTCAAACGGAGCGGACATCAAACGTGCCACCCTGATGCACATGAGAAGACAGCAAGACCTGGTGATCTCTGGCTGTTCAAGCTGGTGGTGATCATCATGGTTCTCTGACCACTTCGTACGATGAAAAGGTGAGTGATATATTATTTTGCTATAAAATGATAGTTAAATCCATTAGAATTTTCTTTTTAGAGTGGTTTAATAACTTATGTCAAGAATTTCGAATTCTTCATTGAAATATAGCCAGCGCGCAAATTCGAGTCGGTGTTCAGATGTCTTGTTTTAGGGGATTCTTTCCCCGTAATTTTTGACGCTGACTTAATTCCGACACCACTCTCACACACACCAAGGTCTTAATATGCAAGTGGACGCATATCGTATTGCGCACACCATTAAAAACATATCCGCATTTTCCGTAGAAGAGTAAGCTAGCTATGGCTGGTGGTATGGATGACACGAATATACCAAGCATGCAATCAGCAACAGGTGATGCATGTAAAATTCATAGTAAACACTATCTCCGTTTGATTCTGTGAGACTGTAGTGCTATGAAACTATTTTGTTAACGCGTATGATGCACGGTTTGTTTTGGGGGGGTTCTCAGCAAAGTTTCTAAATTTCACCAAAGGTAACATTTTGCATATACAACCATTTGCTGACCATAACGGTAGCCACATTCCGACGTAGCGTTTCGGAAGAGTAGGCCTATGTGTGCTGGTGGGAAAAGATGGCAAATTTACACAACTATGCACATGGGAACGCGATGCAAAAACGCACATGTTATGTTCGAAATAAACGAATTGAAATGAAAGAAAGGGGGGATAACCTAGTGATTACAGCATACTGTTTCTGATCGGATTGTCCAGGATCAAGCCACTATAACACCCATTTTAGAAAATGTTCAACTGGAAACATCAGTACTGACTACACTCCCCCAAAACCTCTTACGATGTCTTTTATGTAAACCAAGGCCCCGTGTGCGAACGCACACAGAATATCTTGAGCACACGTTAAATTCTGTTCCGCTTTTCGTAAGAGTAGGCCATTGTGTGCCGGTGGGAACAAAGATTTACAAAACTGCATTCACACAGAGACTGAATGTAAAAAAGCACTTTAGTGCTTATTCCTTTATCCTCGATATAAAAAAAACAAACGAAAAAGCATGTTTTCTCATTCCCCAGGGTTGCCATGAGGATTATTAATACAGATAGCATCCCCACTTTCTGGAAATTCTGTGCTAGAAATTTTCTCTTTTCTATCCCTCTCTGTGTTTCTGCCTTATTTCTTTCCTTCCTGTTACTTCCTACCTTTCTATTTTCTGCCTTGAACCATTATCCTGGCTCCCCTCCCCCCCCCCCCCCCCCCCCCCCCCAAAAAAAAAAGACTAAAGATAAGAATTCTCTCCCACGCCAAAGTCGAATGTTCTGGGCCCAACTTGTCAATTGAAAAGCGATAGCGCAACGCATTTTCACTCATGTGACAGACAATGATAGTTGCGGTCTGAGTGTTTGACGAAGAAGAAAACTGCTCGTATCATCTGGAAGAACACACACGCGCACGCACGTACGCACACTTGCCTTGCCTTACACACACAATCAATCAATCAATCACACTACACACACACACAGTCACACCACACACACACACACATACACACACACACACACTCGCGCACGCGCGCGCGCACGCACGCACAGTACCGACTCCACTCCCCCGAAAAGTCCTTCGGATAGGACTATAAACCGAGGTCCCGTGTGCGAACACATGCAGAACAACTTGTACACACGTTAAACCCCGTTCCGCTTTTCGGAAGCGTATGCCATTGTGAGCCGGTGGGATCGGATGACAATATCTACAAGACCGCATACACACAGGGGCTGGATTTATAAAAGCACATGAATGCTTATTCCATTATTCTCGATAGAAAAGAAGAATAAATGAATGAATGAATGGGGCGGGATAGCCTAGTGGTAAGAGCGTTGCACTTATGATCTGACGGCCTGGGTTTGAGCGACCACGGAGGAGCCCGTTTGAGGGTATTTTACTGTCTCCACTCCCCCAAAGTCCTTTGGATGGGACTATAAACCGGTGTCTCATGTGCAAAGGAAGAATATCTTGCACACGTTGAAAACCCTTTCCGCCTTCCGAAAGAGTTGGACATTTTCTGCCGGTAGGAATAGAAAAAATAAAACCACAAAATGCATGCACACAGGTGTTGTGTTTAGACACCATCCTCGAAATTAGAATGCAGTTGCCAAAATCGCAGGTAAAACCAGTCTCATAAGCAAAATCTCACCATAGAAGAACCTCGGAGCTCTAGCAAAGAAAGAAAAAAAAATCATGCCTTCAAACGTAAATATTTGACCACAGACAAGCACTCCGTTTTCTGTTTTCACTAGAATCGTGACTCCCTCTGAACTTAAAGTAAAATAATGCAGAAATTGGAGACACGGGGGTCCTAAAAATATATGTGAATACGGAAAGAATGTTATTGATTACAATCACCACCATTTGACCTGACAAGGTGGCCATTTTCTTGACCGGCTCAAAACCTCGGCCATCTCTCTCTTCTCTCTCTCTCTCTCTCTCTCTCCTCTCTCTCTCTCTCTCTCCTCTCTCTCTCTCTCTCCTCTCTCTCTCTCTCTCTCTCTTATTTATTCATTCATTCTCTCTCTCTCAAAATGTATATATATATATATATATATATATATATATATATATATATATATATATATATATATATATATATATATACGGGGGGAGGGGGTAACTATTCTGTTGTCAACTGCACAGTTATGTTTTCTTCACCAGGTCTTCTCCACTCATCCCGGACCATCTCACAGCAGGCTGAGGAGACGCCAGCACCACGATGCCAGAGCACAGGCCCCAGTGAACTGGTCCTTACCCACATGACTTAGTGTCTTATGCTAGAGACTTGGAGGGTTGAAGGGCGTAGAATGGTAGAGGGATCACATGCTTTGACAGAACCTTGAAGGGCGAACCATCATATCTGTGGTGGGTAAGGCCCTGAAAGACGAAACGCCATGAAGGGTCGAGTCCTGCAGGGAAAATCTAGAAAAATCCTGTATGGCAAACCTATGACAGGCAAACCCACATGCTCTTGAAGGGCAAACACACAAGCCTTGGAAGGTCAAACCCATGAGCCGTAGCCCCTTAAGGGCAAATCCACGAGCCCCTGAAGGGCAAACCCACAAGCCGGAGCCCCTGAAGGGCAAACCCACGAGCCCGAGCCCCTGAAGGGCAAACCCACGAGCCCCTGAAGGGCAAACCTACGAGCCCCTGAAGGGCAAACCCACAAGCCGGAGCCCCTGAAGGGCAAACCTACGAGCCCCTGAAGGGCAAACCTACGAGCCCCTGAAGGGCAAACCTACGAGGCCCTGAAGGGCAAATCTACGAGCCCCTGAAGGGCAAACCTACGAGGCCCTGAAGGGCAAACCCACAAGCCCCTGAAGGGCAAACCTACGAGGCCCTGAAGGGCAAACCCACAAGCCCCTGAAGGGCAAACCACGAGCCCCTGAAGGGCAGAATCGTGGCAAATCCGATACAAAGTCTGGCATTATTGCCCAGGGAACTACGCCATACACGTCCGTTTTCTGATTCCACTGCGTGAGTCTGGTATTGCTGCCCAAGAGTCTACGACAAACCCATTTATTTTCTTATTCCGCTGCGTCGAAGAGCCAAGTTGATAGGAGTCAGGGGGCTTTGGTATCAGAGTGGTGTCTACATGACCTCCCATCTCTGCACCACTTCAGGGATAGAATGCAATGAGAGCAATGGGAACTTTGGTCTTCGTGGACATCTGCTATCCGAATAAGAGCAGAATGCATGAAGAGGTGGTGAGGCAGTGCTTCTTGGCATGCAAACCCTACCATGCACACATCGCAGGTAAGTTTGTACAGCAGACAACCTGTCGACGCGTGTGTGCACAAGTCAAAGTGCCTCAGTCATCCAAGCTCGAATCAAAATGTGTCCCTGAAGTTACAGGTAAGTCCCATGAATCGCAGATTTCAAGACTTCGTCCGGAGCATTTTGACCTTCATCAGTGATGGAAACAGGAGCCAATCTTGGCGCCGACAATGATTTTGGTGTCCTGAAAGGGCACATTGGTTTATGTGTCCTAAAAAGGCACATTGAATTCTGTGTCCTAAAAAGGCACATTTGTTCTGGTGTCCTCAAATGGCCTAGCCTAAAACCCCTGGCACACAGTGCTCCGAAGGGGAGTGGACACATCTGGCCCCCAGTCTCTTTCTTCAAAGCATTTGCCCGACCTTCTGGGTATCTTCCTTCTCGCCCTGATTCCTTACAAGTCCTAACATAGGTGTCAAAAGTCATGTGGGTCATCTTGGTTCTCTGGTAATGTCTCCGGCATTGTGAGTGTGAAACGTGTCAGCATCTCACAGGGGTAAGTACACGTAGCAGCAAAGTCTCTGCCTCTCTCTCTACCTTTGCCTCTCTCTCTCTCTCTCTGTTTCTCTCTGCCTGCCAGTCTGTCTGTCTGTCTCTGTCTGTCTGTCTGTCTGTCTGTCTGTCTGTCTGTCTGTCTGTCTGTCTGTCTGTCTCTCTCTCTCTCTCTCTCTCTCTCTCTCTCTCTCTCTCTCTCTCCCTCTCTCTCTCTCTCTCTCTCTCTCTCTTCCCCTCTCTCTCCCCCTCTCTCTCCCCCTCTTTCTCCTTCCTTGTGTATGGCTTGTGTGTCTCTGTGTGTGCCTCTCTCTCTCTGTATCTCTGTCTCTGTCTGTCTGTCTGTCTGTCTGTCTCTCTCTGTCTCTGTCTCTCTCTGTCTGTCTGTCTGTCTCTCTCTCTCTCTCTCTGTCTCTGTCTCTGTCTCTCTGTGTCTCTTTCTCTGTCTCTGTCTCTGTCTCTCTCTCTCTCTCTCTCTCTCTCTCTCTCTCTCTCTCTCTCTCTGTTTCACGAATTCTTAAACAAACCGTTTACTTTTCAGGACTCACCAGTGCCCTGCAACTCTAAATCAGTCAAGTCCACGCTTCCTTGGAAGACACCACTCAAGACACCAACCCAATGGAAAACTACACCACTCCAGTCTCCGACCCAATAGAAGACTACACTGCTCCAGTCACGATGCAATAGAATACACCAATCAAGTTACCGATGCAATAGAAGACTATACCACCCAAGTCACCGATGCAATAGAAGACACCACTCAAGCCACCGACCCAATGGAAAACCACACCACCGAAGTCATCGAACCACTAGAAGACTTCACCGCTCAAAGTCACCGATGCAACAGAAGACTACACCACTCCAGTCAACAACCCAATGGAAGACACCACTCAAGTCCCCGACTCAAGTCACCGACCCACTGGAAGACTACACCAAAGTCACCGATGCAGTGGAAGACTACACCAAAGTCACCGACACAGTGGAAGACTACACCAAAGTCACCGACACAGTGGAAGACTACACCACTCAAGTCACCGATGCAATGGAAGACTACACCACAAGTTCCAGTCACATTTCTACCAAGGTTTTGCAGGTAAAGTAAAAAAACAGCAGGATTCTGTTAGGCATCTTGTGTTTTGAGCTATATCGTATTCTATCGTATCGTATCGTATTGTCTCGAATCGTTTCGTATCGTATTGTATCTATCGTGTCGTGTCGTATCATATTGTACTGTATTGTAAAGTATCGTATCGTATCGCTTTAGTTTGCATACAGTTTTCAGTCATGGCCGATTTCTCAATGTGAAATTCGTGCCGTACTCCCGAAGGAGAGTGCGTCGCCACAAGAGCAGTGCCACCCATTGCTTAAAAAAATTTCACTCTCTGTATGTGCATTATTTTGTTTCCTTGCAAATAACTATACAGCAGAATGTTGTCAGAGACAACTTCCTCACTGCTGTTGGCAATATGGTATGGTATTTTGTGTGGTGTGTGTGTGTGTGTGTGTGTGTGTGTGTGTGTGTGTGTGTGTGTGTGTGTCCGGCGCGCTGCGCGCGCAGGTATTTAATC
>CM060318.1:77535179-77545179 GCA_030674155.1 Stramonita haemastoma
ACAGCGGAACTGTAACGGTGAACATCGACAGCGGAACTTTGACAGTGAAACAGATCATCAGAATCTCGACGTGAAAAGACGAGATGTGTAACCAAGCTATAAGCATTTCGCACCCGCGCACGTGTTGTGTGTGTGTGTGTGTGTGTGTGTGTGTGTGTGTGTGTGTGTGTGTGGTGTGTGTGTGTGTGTGTGTGTGTGTGTGTTCATTTCCAGTATGTTGGAATAAGCACAAGTGTCAGATTTTACATCCAGTCCTCGTGTGTATGCGATTTTGTAAATTTTGTCATCTCAGTTCCCCTGGGCACACAATGGCCCATTCTTCCGAAAGCGAGACAGGTTTTAACGTGTTCGCAAGATGTTCTGCGTGTGTTCTCACATGGGACTTCGGTTTAAAAACCTCTTGAACGAGATTCACCAGCACATCACTCTGATCACGTGTGCGCGCGCGTGCATACGTGCGTGCATATGTGTGTGTAAAGGATGTGTAAAGGATCTTCAAAACCTCAACAAGTAAACATCAGTTTTGGTTGGAAGCCCTCAAATCACTCAGTCCCGCTAGTTTTTTTTCCCCCTGCATTTTGTTATTGTAACCTATCTCAGTTGTACGGGCTAAGTGTTTGTAGCAGGCTCGGGAAGTTTTATAAACCATTTAACCGATAAAGCTGGTTTCGAGTTACTACATTCTTTTTTCCATGTTGAGAAAGTTATCAAAGTGTAAAGGAGATTTCTGCTAAATCTGGTTCACGGCAAAATATACAGTTGCTGTCAAAGTATAAAGTTTTTCTTTGATTTTTATTTTGCAAATTTTAAAGGATGAGATTGTCTATATATATTAAGCTAACTTGGACCAAAGAATTTTTTCCTTTTAAATTGAGTTATTTGATGCATAAATTAGTTTTCTTTTGTAAAAGTCATTTCGCTAAAATTGTTCAGCTGGTTTTCTTAGAGTAAGTTCTTTTCTTCATCTTGCCTTGGTTGGTATCAAGGTATAAAACCCGGTTTGTTTATATTGAGGTACTTCGTATCATTGCATCAAATTCATTTTCCCCATTTTGAATTGGTATCAAAGTGTACAGATGTTTTCTTCATACCGAGTGAGCTGGGACCAAACAAAGTTTTCACCTTAAGATAGAGTTAGGTGGCATCACAGTATACTTTTTTTTCTCCCCCACTGAGTTGGCATTAAAATGTTGAGTTTTTTCCTTGATACTGAATTAGCTGGTATCCTTTTTTCTATTATGCTGAGCTAGTTGGAATGAAAAAACATCGTTTTGTTAACTTCATATCAATTTAGTATCAAAATATCAAGCTCTTTCCTTCATATGAAGTGAGTTGGTATCGAAATATTCAGTCATGTCTTTCATATAAATTTTTTTGGTATTGAAATATTCTCTCCTTCATATTGAATTAGTTGGTGTTGAGATATAAAACTCGATTCTCTATAGAGTGAGTTTGTATCACTGTGTTAGGTCACTCCTTTATATGTAGTTTGCATTCTGCTTCTCCTTCTCCTTCTTCTTGTCTTCTTCTTCTTGTCCTTCTTCTTGTCCTTCTTCTTCTTGTCCTCTCCTCTTCTTCTTCTTCTTCTTCTTCTTCTTCTTCTTCTTCTTCTTCTTCTACTTCTTCTTCTTCTTCTCCTCCTCCTCCTCCTCCTCCTCTCCTCCTCCTCCTCCTCCTCCACCTCCCCTCCTCCCTTCCTCTCCTCCTCCTTCCTGTTTCGAGTTCACTGGCAGTTTGTATCCAAACATATAAAGATCTCTCCTTTGAGTTAAGTTTGTTTGTATCAATGTATGGAGTTCTTTCCTTTACTCATGTTATGTGGTATCGAAGTATAAAGTCCTTTCTATATTGATTCAGTCAGTATTAAGGTCTTCCATGGTGAATTAGTTGAATTCAGTGTTGCAAGTTTGTGCATTTCTATTGATTTGGTTGACATCGAACAATAAAGTTCTCTCCTTGATATTGGTTTAGCTGGTGCAAAAAGTGTAAAGCTTTTGTCCTTCACATTGAATTGATCAATATCACAGTTTAATTATTTTTTTATATGGCCTCAAAGCATTAAAGTTCATACTGAACTAGTTGGCGTCGGATAAAAGTTTTTTCTTCACATTTGAACTGGCAGTAGTGTATAGAAAATGCCCCAATTCTCCGTGTGTTACTGAGATTCAGGGATGGCCCTGTCACCAAGACGCCTAACACCCAGTTTAAAGGATTTGTTGTAACTGATTGCTTTTGAAAGACAAACTGTCCAACAGGGCTATTACTGGCTTTTAGCATCATTGTGGTATGGTGCCTATATGCAGAAAAGATTTAATTTCAAATTGCGGAAACTTTCTCAAACAAAACATATGTAATGAAAACTCCTAACTAGAAATATACGGCTTAGGGTAAATTAAATGTGAATGCGAGCTGAAACTAATTTTGCGATGTTGCAAATCTTGGCAAAATTATTTCCGTGCACCACCGTTTATTTCACAACAAATCCATATTTTTCCTAGACTTTGCCGCGATTTGCTTAAGATGGTTGACCACAAAATAAGTGCTGAAAGTTTCAAGGAAAAGTATAGCATTTCCTGTATGGCTGCTTTTTACCCTGCAGTGCTGTTCCCTTGTGCTGCTGTTAACATTTAACTCTAACCCAGTTTCTCTGCCCCATACCGCAACCTTAACACCTGACCCTGTTGGATTTAACCTCAACACTGACCTGACTGCCCCCGTTCTGCGGTATGGGACACAGCTGTAGAGGGAACAGCACAGCAGAGGAAAGGAGTGGTTTGAAATATTTATTCTGTAAATCATCGTGATAGGATTTGTAAGGGAAATGACATGCAAAAAATCAGGCATTCTGAGCTAACCCCAGATGGTTGTATTACCTGAAAAATGTTTGCCGTATGGGTAATTTTCCGAACTTATATGATGAGCCAGTACATATTCTGCAACAATGTTCCGAAATTTCCCTGTTAATGCATTTGGATACTTGGTCAACCTCTAGTTTTGACAGTAAACAAGGCCGTCTACCACTAAAAGAAAATGCCAGTAAAAGGACTGTTCGGACCTTAGCACTAAGGCATTGACCATCCACTGCAGAGTGTGGCCCCCCTCTGTAGCAGTCTTCCGTCATTCCTTCTCTGTGCATCTCAGGGCCATGTCACATCCATGATTTTTCATATCGTCTGAAGCGAGTTTGTTGCATCTGCCAGGGGCTCTGTAGCGGCATCTTGGCTGCTATTCTTTTGACCAGAACTTGAGGACATTGTCAGCCCTCTTCTTTTCCTGATCTCTTGGCACAGTGTCTCTCTAGTTAGATTTTTTGTTGTTTACATTTTAGGGCTGTTAGTGATCAGGAATTTCTGTGTACTGTATTAAATGCCAGTATATAAAAATAGGATTATTTTGTACGTGTTATAGAAAGGGGCAAGTCAAGTTAATCAGGACAAGGATCCTCATGTTATGGGTAGGAGAGAGAGAGAGAGAGAGAGAGAGAGAGAGAGAGAGAGAGAGAGAGAGAGAGAGAGAGAGAGAGGAGGAGGAGAGAGAGGGTGTTCTTAAACGTTTTTGACTCGGTTTAGGGTTTCTTTTTTTTTAAAGTGTTTTTGACATGGTGTACACAGGTTCTTTTTAGTATTTTTGATTCGGTCTATTTATACATAGGGTTTTTATTTTGGTAAAGTATTTTTGATTCTATCTATACATACTTAAAAAAATATTTTTGACTCGGTCTATCTATACATAGGTTTCTTTTTAATATTTTTGACTCGTCTATACATAAGTATTTTATTAGTTTTTTATTCAGATCTTCTATACATAGGTTTCTTTGGTAAAGTATTTTTGATCGTCTATCTATACATAGGTTGGTTTCTTTTGTAAAGTATTTTTGATTCGTCTATCTACAGATTTCTTTTTAAGTATATTTGATTCAGTCATCTAGTACAGGATTTTTGTAAAGTATTTTTGATTCGGTCTATCTATACGTAGGTTTTTTTGTAAAGTGTTTTTGATTCGGTCTATCCATACATAGGTTCTTTTTTGTAAAGTATTTTTTGATTCGGTCTATCCAAACATAGGTTCTTTTTTGTAAAGTATTTTTGATTCGGTCCATCCTTACATAGGTTCTTTTTGTAAAGTATTTTTGATCCGGTCTATCCATACATAGGTTTTTTTTAGTTTTTTGATTCGGTCTATCCGTACATAGGTATTTTTTGTAGTATTTTATTGACTCAACTCATTATACATAGGTTTGAAGTATTTTTGACTCGGTCTGTTTATACATGGAATTCTTTAATATTTTTGACTGAATTTATGCATAGGTTTCAAGTTTTTTACTGTATCTATTTATACATGGGATTATTATAAAAGTATTTTGACTCAGTTCATGCAAAGATTCTAATATTTTTGATTCTGTATACCTATATGAATGATTATATTTTTTAAAGTATTTTTGACTCGGTCTTAGTGTTAAAAATGTTAAAGCTTAAAAACAAAAACTAAGTTTTCTATAATTAAATAAATAATCACTGAATAAAAGAGTTCCCTTTTTATCAAACGGATCTGTTGAAAAGTATTCCAGTGTCGGGATGATTGTTAGGTTTATTAGTTTCGGTTTACATATTTGTTCTAGTTAATGCTGGTATCACATAAAACTATAATTATCCAAGCTTGAAATGGTAACTGTAATAAGCTGGGCTGATGTTATTTGAGGGCTTATCCTACCCCCCACCTTCCCAACCCTTAACTTGATTTGATAAAGGTTTTGAAATGATCCTTAATATTGGCAAACTGCACAATATTGTGGGTTTGTATTTCTTTTTTTTTACTTGAATGAAATATTTAGTTTTTATGCAGTTGATTTATAGACCGACAGAACTTTGATTTGTTTAAACACGAAACTTGTTATAGTCAGGTGATGGTGCGTGATGCACAGTCTGGAAATGTCACAATTACATGTACTTACGGTAGGTAGGTGTGAGACTGCAAACCAGTGAATGGGAAATTTTTGGTGCAAACTGTTTTAACTGTATAAATACCATCATTATTGTTTTTATGGAGACCCTAAGGGCAGAAAAGGGAAAGAAGAAAAAGGTCAATTAAATATGGTGCAGCAAAAAGTAGAGTAAGGCCAAGAAAAATGGATGAAAGAATGACAACTTAACACTACGACACACATACACTAGAGCAAAAAATAAACCCAGACAAATGTAAACTCACTTGTTTACATTATAGAAAGCATGCAGCAGCAGCACGCACTAGAGCAACAATAAACCCAGCCGACTGTTCACTGCAGCTGAACATGGAACAGATCACCTGGGGCAGTTAGTGCTCCGGATCAGTAGGGAAGACAGGAGAAAGAGGCCAACTCGGGTTCATGGTGGAAAAAGAAAAGGGAAGAGAAAATATTTTTTTCTTTTTTGGCCAATGAAGAGAGACGTGTGAAGCACCCACAAAACAAAATACATAAAAAAGATGGTGTCCACGATCTGCATGCAACTGAGGCCACAAAAAAAATTTTAAAAACTTTTAATAGGCATGTCTGTCTCGGGCTTACATTGGTAATGTTTACTTTCTGTCCCAGTAGGAGAGTTTTGTTTTTACTTTCAACATATCCACAATTGTCTAAAACATTGTTTATAAAAGCTGTTCAAAATGTGATGGCTCTGTATTGATCTAGTATCAGGACTGGAAATTTTGTATTTTTATAAATGAAAGCCTGTTCTAATTATATTGCAGATGGCGATAGCCCATATATAGTGAGGACAAAACAGAAGATTTTGTGTATCTTCTTTGCCTCTATATTTAAAAAATGGAACACTTATTTTTTATGTTATTGTTTGTTAAGCTTTGCTGTTTGTTGGTGTTTTTTTAATATATTGTTTTTTTAATATATTGTTGGGTTTTATTTTTTTTTAAATATTTTTTGTTTTTTGGCCAATGAAGAGAGACGTGTGAAGCACTCGAGGAAACAGAGCTCCAAGGTTCACCACTGTTGAGATGTCTGCATATGCAGCCATTTTCATTTTCCATAATTTGGGTAGCCAATTCAATCTTGTTGTTTATAGCCCTGCCAACCAGAGACCATTTGGAACTGTTTTTAGGTAGCCCCATTCCAACTCCAGGGATGGTGTCTAACCCACCAGTGTGCATAAGTCCTACCATGAGTCTATAAACCAAGGTCATGTGTGGGATCGCACAGGGAACATCTTACTCACATTTTAAACTCATTCCACTATTCTGAAGAGCAGCCATTGTGTTCCCCGGAACGGATGACAAAAAAAATTACAAACCTGCATACACACAGGGACTGGATGTAAAGAAAGCAACTGAATGCTTATTCCATTGACCTCCAAATAAAAGAAGAAATTAATGAAAAAATAAAGAAAAAAAGGAGAAAAGAAAAAAAACTAAGATGGTGCTCCATGATCTGCATGCAACTGAGGCCTAAAAAAGATAAGAATTTTTGAAAGTAAGCTAAGTCTGTCTTAGCCCTTGTATTGGTAATTTGTCACAACTCTAGTACAGTTTGTTTTATTTCCAACATGTCCACAATATTGTCAAATATGCTTGTAGTAAAAGCTGTTCAAAGTATGATAGGGCTTCATTGATCTGGTGTCAGGACTGGAAAATTTTGTAGTTTTGTTAATGAAAGCATTGTTATAATCATAGAGCAAGGTGGCAGTAGCCATATCATAGGAGAAACAAATCAGATTTTTTAAAATCTGGATTAAGGTGCCTTTAGATGAAATGAAAACCCAGCACATAACAGGATGTTTTGTTATTGGTTTGTAGGATTTGTTTTTGTGTTGTTGCTAGATTTGGGGGGGGGGGGAGTTGGCCAATGAAGAGAGATGTGTGAAGCACTTAAAGAAAAAGGTAAAAGAACAATAAAAAAAAAAAAAGACAAAAAGATGGTGCTCCCCAGTCTGCATGCAACTAGGCCACCAAATTTTTGAATTCATTTAAGTGAAATCTTCTTAGCACTGCATTAGTGATTGGTTACTCTCTCTGTTCAGTACAATATTTGTTTTACTTTCAATATGACCACAATCTTTATTTTGTACTAAAAGCTGCCAAAATTGATAGCTCTGTATTGACTGGTGTCAGGACCCGAAATGTTTCTATGAATAGAACCACCGAAGTGCATGATGGCAATAGGTCCGATTTATAGAGAAGGTAAAACTAGATTTTTTACATGTTTTAAAAGGTGCCATTACATTTTCTTTTTTAAAGTGAGCACAAACAAATGTTTTATTTTATTATTGGTTTAGGATTTTGTTGTTATGTTTGGCCAATGAAGAGAGACGTGTGAAGCACTCAAGAAAAAAAAGAAAAAAAAAGATGGTGCTCCACGATCTGCATGCAACTGAGGCCACCAAAAAAATTTTTTTTAATGAGATAATCTGACTTTGCGATTAGTCAATGTCCCTTTGTCAGAGTAGAGAGTATTTTTTGTAAACATATCCCCCAGTTGTAACTTTGTTGTAAAAGTTGTTACAAATAACTGTGGCTCTCGATTGACCTCATGTCGGGACTATAATTTTTGTGGTTCTATGATGGAAGTTCCACTCTAGAATCGCAAATGTTTTGCCTCCTTTTTTCAATTGCATCTCATGACGATGATAGTTAGTTGTGCACTCCCAAATTTTTTTTTCTTGTTTCTTTTTTTGATTGTCATTTGCTTTTTGAAGCTAGGAGGGTCACAAGTGTTAATGTGTTTTTGTGTGTGTGTGTGTGTGTGTGGGTGTGTGGTGTGTGTGTGAGTGTTTGTGATGTGTGTGTGTGTGTGTGTGTGTGTGTGTGTGTGTGTGTGTGTGTGTGTGTGAATTTTGCGTATGAATATTACTTTTTTATATTGTATTTATCAATATTAGGATTTTTAATAGGTTATTTTGGGGCCCCTACATCCTGTTGGCTCATTGGTACTGAGATGGTTTTTTGACTAGGGTTTTTCCTTATGTAATGCTAAACATAAGTCATAATTATAGTCCCCTGTACATTTTTGATGTTGGACAAAAAAGAATGTGATGTATTCAGACTAAACTCATTTTCAAAACTATTGTGTCTCAGTATGTAATGTCTTTTGATGTTGAATGGGCTACAGATTGGTCTTTTGTGTGTTACTATTTATTTTATCATCGCAATTAAGTAAATTTTGAAAAACAAATCTGGAATTTTTTTTTTCTTCTTTTCACATTTTTTAATAGAAAAGTTACTTTGCTTTCAAGTTGAAAGTGGCTGTTTGTGATGAAAAAAGGTTCTTGATTTTGGGTTAATTTTTTTCTTTCTGGATAAAATTTTACAAATTGTCATAGTTTCTTTTTTTCATTCAGTGCACTAATGCTACATACCAGATAGTTACTTTTGCTTACAAGTTCTTATTTTCTTTTTTTTTTGTTTTTACTTTACTTGATTGCCATTCTTTTGGTTTGTTTTGTTTTTACAATTTTGGGTGGTGGTGCAAAAAGCTTTCTAAATGGGGGTGTGTGTGTGTGTGTGTGTGTGTTGTGTGTGTGTGTGTTTGTGTGTGTGTGTGTGTGTGTGTGTGTGTGTGTGTGTGTGTGTGTGTGTGTGTGTGTGTTGACACTTGTTTATCATTATTACTTTTTTATATTGAATTTATTGATATGATTTTCAATTTATTTTGGGGCATTTATCCTGTTGGCTCTTTGCCACTGAGATGGTCTTTGACTAGGGTCATCCAAATCAATATTTTGAAAATTTAAATAAAAATCCATTTTTTTTACTTTGTTTTTGTAGGGGGTGGGGTATTTAGAAAAGTTGCTTTCCTGTCAAGCTGGAAGTGGTTCTCTTTGATTAAAAAGGTTCTTGATATTGGGTTATTTTTCAATTTTAGAAATTGTCATTGTAGTTTTGATTTAGTAGTGCTGTCTCGATGCCAGATAGTTACTTGCCCACACAAGTTCTTTCTTTTCTTTTTTTTTGAGGGGGGATGCAGAAAGCTTTCTAAATGGTGTGTGTGTGTGTGTGTGTGTGTGTGTGTGTGTGTGTGTGTGTGTGTGTGTGTGTGTGTGCGCGCGCATTTTTGTACTGTATTTATTATTACGATTTTCAATAGGTTATTTGGGGGCATTACATCATGTACTCAGATGGTCTTTGACTAGGGTTTTTCTCCCGAATGTAATACCAGACAGTAGTCATAATTATAGTCCCTTGGACATTTGAAAAAAATGTATGTGCACTTAAAATGAGCCATGCTGTAATTCGGACTGATCTGATTGTTCAAAACTGTTGTGGTGTTTCAATATTCTGATGTCTTTTGATACTTATATATGGGGCTACATGGTCTTTTGTTTATAACTATTTTGTGTTTATCATGGCAATTTAAATATATTTTGATAAATTCAAATCTGAATCAGTTTTTTTTATATTTATAATAGAAAACCTACACTTTGCTGTCAAGGTGAAAGTGGTTGTCTGTGATAAAAAAGGTTTTGACATTGGGTGAGTTTTTTCTTCTGGATACAAGTTTAGAAATGTCATTGTTTGTATTTTTAATTCAGTAGTGCTGCCATGATCCCTAAATACAAGATAGTTACTTGTGCAAAAAAAATTTCTGTTTCTGCTTGTTTGTGTTAGATTGCCATTTATCTTTTTTTTTTTTTTTTTTTTTGGGGGGGGTCTGTTTCATTTTTTTGGGGGGATGCCGGGCGCATAAAGCTTGTGTGTGTGTGTGTGTGTGTGTGTGTGTGTGTGTGTGTGTGTGTGTGTGTGTGTGTGTGTGTGTGTGTAGTGCGGTGCGGTGCGGTGCGGTGCGGTGCGGTGTGTGTGGTGTGTGGGTGTGTGGTGCAGTGTAGTATGGTGTGGTGTGTGTGGTGTGGTGTGCGTTGCAGTGTGGTAGGGTGGGGTCTGGTGTGGTTTCTGTGTTGTGTGTGTGTGACATTTGTGTATCAAATTATTACTTTTTTTATTTGTGATAATTGATATGATTCTGACTAGGTTATTTTGGGAATTACATCCTGTTGGCTCATTGGTACTTAGATGGTCTTTG
>CM060318.1:77552679-77560179 GCA_030674155.1 Stramonita haemastoma
GCATATATTAATGTCAGCTGAAATCAATGAGGAAAAGCTGAGATAATTATGCTAGCTAGTTATGCAAGCAGAAACATAGAAACAAATATGATAAGGAAAATACTTCAAGGCAAGGGTGAAGGTAGAGAGGAATGAGGCAGACCACTTGCATCCTACATTGACCAACATCACTGAGGTCAGTATTCTGGGCGGTGCATCTGATAGATGGCGAACCCTTGTGGTATTACGTGGAGTTCCTTGCCATTAACAGCGGCGACTGAGACGTGTAGATCCTATTTCATAAACAATTTAACACCCGGTCCTCATCTATCGCGAAAAAGTGTTTTTCATCCCCAATGGTTTGATTTTCTTTCATTTCTTTTTTTTCTTTTTTTCATATGTAGGTGTATTTTTTTTTTATTCTGAGACAATGCTATTGGCTATCTTCTACCAAACAAATATATCCACAAGGCCAACCCGGAAACTCTCCATGCTAGACCTTCAACAAACCTTCCCAGCCCACCACCCTTCATCATCACCAGACAGAACACCATTGCCACTGCTCAGAACTTGTCACGGAACCGGAAATAGAGAGCACGTGACAGCATGGCGGCGGCTAATGACTGCACATCCGTCACGCTGACAGCCACGTGATGTTACGTGAGACGTTTACCAGACTGGCTGCCCGTGTCCTGTCAGGTCGTGGCTGGCACCAAGGAAATGGCTACAACCCTGCCAGAGTGCGCTACTGAAGGCTGCTGCTGGTGACTGTGATGGTGGTGGCGGTGGATGTGATGGTGGTGGTAGTTGTGATGGTGGTGGCTTTGATTGTAGTTGTGGTTGCAGTGGTTGGAATGTCAAGAATCTCCCAAAGTCCTTAAAAATGGGATGTTTGTGCCTGGTGTGAAGATTCAAAAATGAATGGCCAGAAACCTTTCCAGTTTGGTCTCTGATGATTGATTTTTTGACTTACCTGGCGATCTCTGTCTGTCTGTTTATCTGCGTATCTTGCAGTCTCCGTTCGTTCGTCCGCCTGTCTGTATATATTAGTCTCTGTCTATGTCAGTGTGTATGTCTGTCTGTCTGTCTGTCTGTCTGTCTGTCTGTCTGTCTGTCTGTCTGTCTGTCTGTCTGTCTCTCTCTCTCTCTCTCTCTCTCTCTCTCTCTCTCTCTCTCTCTCTCTCTCTCTCTCTCTCTCTCTCTCTATCTATCTATCTATCTATCTATCTCTCACTATGCCCCCTTTGTGCCCAAAGTATAAGCTTTGGTTGGTAAAGTAAGAGAATTCAAAAGGGTAGGGATGGCAATGAGAAACAGAGGGGAAAACTTGTAATCCAGAAGTCTGAAAAACCTCCTGTTGACTCAGTCTTCATCAGCACTATACACATGATCCAACCCATAGAACTTTTCTAGCCACTGACTGAGAACAAAAAAACTTAGGGAACTGGCCAGGCAAAGGGCTCCAGACTTTTCTACTAAGCTTTCCCAGCCCCCAACACGTCATGAAGGCCCAGATCTGCACATGGATTACTCATGACCAATCGCAGATCCAGAAAGGATACCACGTGACATGATGGAGACTAGCTACTGCCATCCTTCCTGCCAGCACATCAGGTGATGTCACAGTGAGAGATTGACAGGTCTCCTGGCGGCTTTCTTTCTTTCTTTCTTTTTTTACAAAGGTAAGGGAAGGTAGCTGCTGGGAGGCTAGAGATTGTTTGTGTTTCCATCTTGCTGTTTGAGCTGCTGCTGATGCAGGTGGTGGTGTGGTCTCTTGTACTTTATAAACTCTCAGAAGATATATTGACTGATGTAGACTGGGTGGTTCAGTAGTAGGAAAACTTGTTTCTGTTTCGTTTTTGTATACATGTTCTGTACGCTTTGGCATTGCTGGGTAAGTTTTTATTTCAGCTGACCAAAACGATTTGTAATCATGACTCAGTGTTAGGTTATCTTCACTGCCAAATGTCAGTCAAGGAAGGTTTCTTTTCTAGTTTACAAACTAAAAATTAAATATGGATAAATAGCACTCGATTGTACCTTCTGCACCTGGGTTTTATCACTATCTTCTATCCGAAGTCTGTTGACAGTGAGGGCATTCCCGAAGACTTGACAACCACTTCCCTTTTTATCACAGGTCTTGATTAAACCATTGATCCTGGGTGCAACAGCAAAGTGAAAGGCTGTATGATCAGTGGCTTTCCGGCTCATGGAATTTCACTTTACAGCCCAGTCTTCAGTGATGGACTATGACTGAACTAGGAGGCTTGACTTGCACAGTCCTTATGTGCTGCAGCCCTGGGTGCTAGTTGGCCTTTTGAGAACATCTCCAACACGAACTGTTGTATACCCTTGGCCAAGAGAGAGGGTTGTGGCAAGGCATCTCCACTATAATCAAATTTCTGCCCAATTTCCGAAACAGCAGCTGCCTTGTCTGCTGTTTTGGAGGCCATCGTCCAATGCCATGGCAACACATCCCTCAATTGGAATGGAGAAGAAACCAACAATGACTCTTTGTTAACCCCTTTATTAACTCAATGTGCATTGATTTAAAGGCTTTGTTATTAATCTTTGTCTTTTCTTTTACTAAGTTAGAATGGTTATTGAATAACATAAACCGGTTATTTTGCTTTAGTATGCTAACAGTCATTTCGCTTTAATATGCTAACAGTCACTTCGACCTCAAATTCACTGAGGAACAGTCGCTCCTTACAGCAGTTCACCAGTCACTTTAAGGGTTATTCCCCACAGTAGGTCAACGGCTACGTTAACAGCCATGTCTTGATAGTAGATCGATAGTCATTTTAACAGCCATTCCTCTATACTAGGTCAATGGCTGCTTTCAAACCATTTTGCTGTTGTCGGCTAGCTTTAAAGACTCTGTGTACCTAGTGACACTGGTCATTATAGACTGCAACAGACATTCCACCTTCCGTTTCAATCAGGAGAGTCATGAACCATTTTCCTTTATTTACAGACCAACTCAGCCGACTTCTAAAAGGAACTAGTCTGCCTCAGCCATTGGACAAGGCTTACCCAGCCTTTACAATACATCACACAGCTGCCTGTGACCATTCCCAGTCCAGACAGGCCAATTTATGGGGGAGGTTAACCACTTCATATCTATCACACTGACATGACGGCTTACCCGGTGTTACATGGGTTGTTGGCCAGATTTGCCCCTGGCTCTTTTCCAGTTAACAGCAAACAGGGGCCATTGTGTAAGAGCTATCTTTGAGGTGGAAGAAGCAGGGGTAATGGGGGTGGTGGTGGTAGTGATACTGCTGCTATTGTTGTCTCTGTTGCTTCTGTTGTTGGTGTTGTTGTTGGTATTATTGTCTCTGCTGCTTCTGTTGCTACAGCTGCCGACAGCAGGTGTGGCTACTTGCAAGCGACATATATGTATACTTGTTGAGGTTTACTGCCAGTTACAAAAATACTCCAGTCTCTAAAACTCCTCCCTTCTATTCTGTGCAGTATCAGTACATATTTTTTTCGTTCCTCGGCAAACACTCCAATGTTGACCCATGGTGAGTTTTTGTTATGACACTGATTTATCCCCCACCATTAAGACAGCCACATTCTGACTTCGGAGTAGGTATAGAATTTGATTTCATCATCGTTATTTGTACACCCTGTTTTAATCTGTGTAGTTATAGTTACATAATTTTATTCCAAGATCTAAAATTTCACAGGTGACAGCCTCCAAGATGGCCTCTGTGGTCGGCTGGGCTATAAACAACAAGATTGGATTGGACTGTCTGAATAAAGGCGATGTCTTCAAACTCTGTTGCGTGTTGTGATAGCTTTCTGTCCATGCAGTCAGATTTAGCACTGTCAGTTCAGTGTCCCTCTCTCCAACTATTCTGCAGTTCCTGCCATCCATTAAAAACAGATACCCCGCTATTTTTGCAGCCAATCAGCGAGGTAGAAATGGACACCACGTGACCTTGTGTGGCGATGCTGAGTGTCGCCCATTTGTCATCTGGAACAATCTGCTGAGGTGTGGCCCAGATCTGTTACAGTAGTAATGAATAACAGGAAATTCGCCTGAGAGACAGAGGGACAGAATGACAGAGACACAGCCAGACAAGACAAAGACAGAAAGACAAACAGACAGGCAGAGAAGGAGAGAGATAGAGAAAAACTATTACCCAAAAAAACCAAAACAGAGAGTGAGTGACTGACCAGTCATCCACAGTCGATCAATGAACTGACCACTGATCGACCGACAGGCACATAGACACACAGACAGGAACACAGATAGACGGGCAGTCAGACATGTACAAGTTGAAGTTAACATCAGTGCCGACCCCACATTCCTCCCCACCCAAGTCCTTCGGATGAAACTATAAACGGGGCTTCCCTGTGCAAACGCATGCAGAACATCTTGCGCACACGTTAAAGCATGTTCCGCTTTTCAAAGGAGTAGGAGGCTATTATGTGTCAATGGGAACGGATGACAAAATTTACAAAACCGCATACACACTGGGACTGGATGCAAAAAAAAGTACATCAGTGCTTATTCAATTATTCTCAAAATAAAATAAAAAGGATCAGATAAATGAAGTTGACAGACTAACAAAGAAGGTAAGCGCAGTCATCTAGAAAGCCACCATGCTAAATTTACATCAGAATACCCGAATAATTGATTCCATTTCTCGTGTCCATCTTGACAAATGTCAGGATGGGTTTTGCAAATGATTCGTTTCCACCTGCATATATAAATAATTTGATTTTTTAAAAATACAAATGAAATCAATAAATGAATAAATAGATACATGAATAAGAGCAGAAACCGAGGAAGAGATTTTTTTCTTTAAAAAAGTCAGTGGGTAAGGTCAATATAAATCCTGTGTGAAACGTTTAGGGAAGAAGAGGTCGTTGAACTTTGCTTTTCACACACACACACACACACACACACACACACACACACACACACACACACACACACACACACACACACACCACACATCACAAACACACACACCACCACTACCACCACCACCACCACCATCACCACCACCACACCACACCACACACCACACACACACACACGCACACATACACCACACACACACACGCACACGCACACACACCACACACGCGCGCGCACGCACACGCACACACACACACACACACACACACACACAACACACAAAACACACATACACTTACACTTACACTTACACTTACACTTACACTTATACTCACAGTCCTTCGGATGAGACTATAAACCGAGGTCACGTGTGCGAACGCACGCAGAACATCTTGCGCACGCGTTAAATCCTGTTCCGCTTTTCATAAGAGTAGGTCATTGTGTACCAGTGGGAACAAATGGCATGATTGACAAAACTGCAAACACACGGGACTGGCTGTAAAAAAGTACATGAGTGCTTATTCCATCATAATCGATATAAAAAATAGAGAGGTAAAAATTTTTTTTAATAAATAACTCACACACACACACACACACACACACACACACACACACACACACACACACACACACACACACACACACACACACACACACACACATTATGGGAAATAGAGAATTAAACAGTTATAGGCATTTCTTCCGCTATTCAAAGTAGAAGAATTGGTGGTCTAAACGTAAAGACTTGTACATTTACAGTAAGAGATCACAAGTTCAATTCCTATGTCAGCCCCAACACATTCCCCCTTCTACCACACCCTTTTGTGGTCTGGGGGGCCTAGTCTTTTAAGGTGAGACGATAAACTGAGGTCCAGTATGCAACATATATTTAATGCGTGTAAAAGAACCCGCGGCAACAAGAGAGCTACAGGAAGAAAAAAATGTTACAGGAATTAGAGAAAAGCAAAGCAGCGATCAAAACACCACCTGAAATAACCACATTTGATGAAAAAATAAAACCCAAAACAAAGAGAGCAAAATCTGTGCTTAGTTCACAGGTGTGTGTTTATGTACACGCGCGCGAGTGTGGGTGGACAGCTATCTGCCTGGGTAGACAGATATCTGCTCAAACACACACACACACACACACACGCACACACACACACACACACACACACACACACACAGTTTTAAAAGTATCACACACACATACACATACACACACATACATACACACACAACACACACACACACACACACACACACACACACACACACACACACACACACACACCACACACACACACACACACACACACACACACACACACACACACACACACACACACACACACACACACACACTGAAGTAAACCTGCGCAATTTTACCTAGTCTTTTCAGAAAAAAAAAGATTTGTCAGTCTCAATGCAAATCACTGGGTAAGTGGGCCACTGCTAAACACCAGCACAGCTGTTCCGCTCAGTCACAACCCTGACTGCAGTTTTTTGTACCAAGACGTTCACGAGAAGAAGAAGAAGAAGAAGAAGAAGAAGAAGAAGAAGAAGAAGAAGAAGCCACTTTGTCTAAAATCCAACCAAAACTACTGTTTGTAAAACGAAAAAGCACTCTGAAAAATCTAATTTGGCCTTGTTTATACCTTTTTTCAATGTGGAAAATGGTGCTAGGTCCTGAAAAGCAAAATTCCTTTTATTTTGTAGGCATTTTTGTCATGGTTTGTTGGGGAGGTTGTTTGGCAACAGTGCAGTTACTGAAGTCATAGGAATTACATACACCATCCATTCTCTCTCTCTCTCTCTCTCTCTCTCTCCTCTCTCTCTCTCTCTCTCTCTCTCTCTCTCTCTCTCTCTCTCTCTCTCTCTCACACACACACACACACACACACACACACACACACACACAGACACACACACACAGACACACACACACAGAGACACACACACACACACGCACACACACAGGTTAAGACTGGAGTCAACTCAAGTGTACAACGTCATAACCTAAGTATTTTCTTGGGGAAATAGTAAAGTTTCACGCACAGCTGCCTTAATGGGTTTCCCGTGTTTTATTAACAGTAAAGCTTATATTATATAATATAAACAAAAAATACAAAATTGAAAAAAAAAACAACTAAGAATCGCAGCTAGCTACAGCCTGACAGTGACTCGGAAAATTACATCTCTCTGTCTCTGTCTCTCTCTGTCTCTCTGTCTCTCTCTCTGTCTCTCTCTCTGTCTCTCTCTCTGTCCTCTCTCTCTCTCTCTCTCTCTCTCTCTCTCTCTCTCTCTCTCTCTCTCTCTCTCTCTCTCTCTTCTCTCTCTCTCATGAGCATCCACGATTGGAAACAAAACTGTGCAGGCAATTATAAAAATAATTTTTCACTGTCCTCTGCCCTCTGTCCCCCTGTTCTGAAACAGGTCAATAACCCCAATTGTTCCACACACCACCACCCCTTTTTTTTTCCTCCAGTCCTCTTCCCCCCTCCCCACTCCATACACTCCCAGCTGCCGAACAAGCATACAAGCCTACACAATCTCTTTTCCACATTGAAGAGACATGTTTTTTTACTTTCAGCAGTGGCGGTGTTGGCAGTCACATCTTCAGTTTTCAACTTGTTCTGGCG
>CM060318.1:77567679-77570179 GCA_030674155.1 Stramonita haemastoma
ACTTCATTGGTGGATTCAAACCCACACTCTCAGAGCACATGGCTCCCAGGTATGAGTCTGAAGTTCTGACCACTGGGCTAACCCACCCCTTCCCCTCTCCCTCCTTATGAGAAAAGTAAATACATAACAATTAGAAATTTGAATGCCATCATCCAGCTCCTTTTGGACGGATATTTGTAGAAATTGGTGTGCTGGTGTTTGTCCAGACAGACAGACAGACAGACAGAACACACACACACACACACACACACACACACACACACACACACACACACACACAACACACACAGGACTCACACACACACACACACACACACACACACACACACACACACACACACACACACACACACACACACACACACACCACACACACACACACGTACTATAATCTTAAAGTAACATTCAACATTTGCTTGTGTTTTCATGTTTCTATTCTAGTGTATCAAAATTAGGCCGGCACTTAAAACCCCCCAGCAAAAACGAACAGCTAAAGACAGCATACTACAGCCCCAGAGCAGCTGAAACAGGTGCAGTATCACCTGCCGGCACCCGGCTGTTTACAAGGGCAAGACAGCCATGATCAATGGCTTGGATCCCAGAGGCGTCAGTCTCTATAAATCTCTGTCTAATCCTTTCACAGCGCCTGTATAAATTTGTCATCACCTTTATTTGCTGTCTGAGCAAACAAACACCTTTCCATCCCTTTCCCACCGTTGTATGATTACAGTATTGCCATCATGTTGTTGTGAGATTATAATTATTATTCATGTTAGCTCATCACAACTCATAGGCATACTACTTATTTCATGGGGCACAGACAGTGCAACAAAGGGTGCAAAAAGTGCACATGTACAAGGTTTTCGTACACTGGTGAATGTCTAAATACTATTTAAGATACTGGAAAACTAGCAACAAATTGTTAGGTTTTAGGTTGGGGGGTGGGTGGTCCAAAGTGGTATAACTTGTTTACAATATACTTGAATTACTTTAAAATGCAATACTAAGAAGCCGCGCTTATCAAGTTGTTAAAGGCGTTGGACTCGTTATCTAAATGTGCGGGTTCGATCCCAGCTTCGGCCATGGCGTTGTGCCTTGAAAAGGGCATTTTACGGCTATTTTCTCACCCCACCCAGGTGTAAAAAGGTACCAACCTTGTGTCGGGGTTAACCCTGCGATAGACTGGCGTCCATCCAGGGGAGTCTATGACTCTCAGTCGCTAACGCCACAGAAACCGGATAAGCACCGGCCTGATGAGCCTTAGGCTCAGACAGACTTTAACTTTTTTTTTTAACATACTAAGAATGAACATAGTAGATAATCTGCTTTTCAGCTACAAAATCCAGTGCACTTGAAACCTTGAATGTTAACTACGATTTTGTGCTCTGCAACAAAAAACCAACACTAACGTGAACTGATGGACCTTTTAATTTCATACTTGATCTTGTGTATAAGATTAGGGTTGGGGTATGGGCGAGGGGGGTGTAGCAGGGAGGCACTTGCAGGTCTGTGCATATGTTGACCAGGAAGATTTTTTTTTAATTAATGCATAGCAGTGCTGAGATTTGAAACCGCGACTCAGTACCGACTTCAAGATCGTGAATTATGAAACGAAGGCCATCGCTTTTCTGCTAGCTACAATATTATTAAAAAGTCAGGTTTTTATTACCAGGACTTGTGACAATACTTCAGACTTCTCCCAAAAAGCGTTGTGACGGTGTAGGAAGGAAGTATCACAAACCTGGCTGACCTCAACCACCACGCTTTACATTACTGATTTAAAAAATTTCGACAAATAAATTGATTGCATTATTCATAGATATATGATGTGTATTCTGGGGTCAGAGTCACACTTTCCCATGCTTTCTCTTGCGGGTGTGTAGTTGATGACTGGACTCCATTCATCATTTTCCCGGCACTCTACCTGACTCTGTGCATGCTGCAGGTTACCCAGAGGCACGAGAGAAGGAAGCAGAGGGGAGGTGGAGTAGGAGAGTGCTTGTCGAGGGCCGGAGAGAAGCAAGCAAGCATGAAACATCTGTCACTCTTGTGTGTGTGTGTGTGTGTGTGTGTGTGTGTGTGTGTGTGTGTGTGTGTGTGTGTGTGTGTGTAAGTGAGTGTGTGTGTGTGTTTGTGTGTAAGTGTGTGTGTGTGTGTGTGTTTTAGTGCGCGCGTGTGCGCGTGTGAGCATAATTATGCGCGCCTATCGCCCCACTGACTGGCATATCCGAGAGAAGAGGTATGAGGTATGGCTGGTACTGGAACAAGGTCGCCTTTTGTATATCAACCCTCGACCCTTTCGCAGCCGCTACAATAAACTGGCAACACCCTTACCTGCGTTTAACGTGTAGGTGTTATCTCCTACATCAGATTTACCCTAGGCGTAAGAAAAAATACACTAGCGATATCATATTGGACTGTATGTTGTCTGTTTTTGTCAAATCTTATTTTTCTTCCAATCGATTTGGGGGATTTTCTTTTCTTTTTCTTTTTTTTTTTC
>CM060318.1:77572679-77607679 GCA_030674155.1 Stramonita haemastoma
CTTGCGCACACGTTAAATCCTGTTCCGCTTTTCGTAAGAGTAGGCCATCGTGTGCCGGTGTGAACAGACGACAATATTTACAAAACTGCATACACACGGGGACCGGATGAAAAAAAGCACATGATTGCTTATTCTGATATCCTCGATATAAAAGAATAAATATAAAAATATATATAAATATATATAAATATATAAATAAATATAAATACTCTACTCTACTCTACTCTACTCTACTCTACTCTACTCTACTCTACTCTACTCTACTCTACTCCACTCTACTCCACTCTACTCTACTCTACTCTACTCTACTCCACTGTACTCCACTCCACTCCACTCTACTCTACTCTACTCTACTTCTTTCTTTCTTTCTTTCTTTCTTTCTTCGTTCTTCCTTTCTTTTTACCATTCATCCATTCTGCACATTCTGCCTCATTGATATCGTTCTCAGTAACATAATGCTGACATAAAATGCATCCTGTCTTATTTCTCCTTCATCTTCAACATTTTTAGGGGGTAAAATCTCTTTTTTTTTTTTTTTTTGGTTCTGAGTTAAAGAATTCATTTCCCTGAAACAGATTCTTTCATCTCTCGCAAGCTTCTTTTCCTGGATTTTGTTTTTAAAATTTCTCATATTTTGCATTCGGTTTAGTGTTTTGTTTTGCTTTTTTGCTTTTCTCTGTACTGAATATATCAAGACACAAGCTAACGACTTGCACAACAAATCTCAATTCTACGTGATGCATGAACATGCATTCAACTGTCTGGATGTTTTTTGTTGCTGTTGTTAAAAATTTCAAGAATATAAAGAATTGAACAACTCAGGAAGAGTGCTCTGCAACTTTCAGGATTTTTTGCCTATCAAAAAATTGACAATGATGAGGACGGCAAAGGATGCTTCAAAGCTGTATATTAACACTATGTCGTTTCTGTGTGTGTGTGTGTGTGTGTGTGTGTGTGTGTGTGTGTGTGTGTGTGTGTGTGTGTGTGTGTGTGTGTTGTGTGTTGTGTGTCTGTGTGTGTGTGTGTGTGTGTTGTGTGTGTGTGTGTGTGTGTCTGTTGTCTGTGTCTGTCGTGTTGTGTTCTGTTTGCCTGTCTGATCTGTTTGTTCTTGTCTGTGTCTGTCTTGTCTTCTGTCTGTTGTTTGTCTGTCTGTCTGTCTTGTCTGTCTGTCTGTCTGTCTGTCTGTCTTCTGTCTGTCTGTCTGTCTCTGCTCTGTCTCTGTCTCTCTCTCTCTCTCTCTCTCTCTCTCTCCACACACACACACACACACACACACACACACACACACACACACAACACACACAACACACACACACACACCCAACCACAACACAACACAACACAACACACACACACGTTTCTTCCTTTTAACCGCCCCCCCCACCCACCCACCCCACCCACCCACCCACCCACCCACACACACACATGTGTTTCTTTCTTCTTCTTTTTTTTAAACCCTTTTCTTATCCTTATTTATCACTTGCCTACTAGATCATGTAAGACTTCTCAGTTTCTTTCCTTCTTTTCTTTTTACACTACGCATTTGTGTGTGCGTGTTTTTTGTTTGTTTTTGTTTGTGTTGTTGTTTTTTATTGGGGGGGCGTTGCTTGATTTTTTCCACCGAATAATGCTGAGACACATAGTAATGGGTTGACTGATGAACCCAAAACCTGCATTGAGAATTTTCTTCTTTTTTATAGCTTTTTTTCTTCTCTTTGACTTTGTATAAAAGTTGTATAAAAATTAGTATCAACTATCCTAAGGCTATAAGTGAATATCTAATCAACAATCACACTCCCAATTTGTCATAGGATATACACTCAACAGAAATGTGACATGAAAAAAAATCATTGAAAATATTTTTACATTTATTTTGAAAAAAACAACCAACAAACATCATCATAGAGGATGTCCTCATAGTAAAAACCATAATCAGAAGTGAACAGGAAAAAGAACTTTTAAACAAAAGTAGAACAGAAAGCTAATACAGAGAAAAAAATACTTAAGAAAGACAGGTGTTAATACGGAGAGACAGACAGACAGACGACCAGATTGAGACAGAGATAAAGGTGCAGCAGAAACGTAAGTGAACAGATGCAGAGAGAGAAAAAATGCAGTAACGCTTGAAAAAAAGGATGGGAACAGACAAACAGACAGACAGACAGTTAGAAAGACAATCAGAAAGACAGACAGACAGAAAAACAGACAAACAGCAGAAGAGACTGACAGACAAAAACACATTCAAGCCAGCAAGCTGACAGATGAGACATATATATATATATATATATATATATATATATATATATATATATATATATATATATATATATATATATATATATATATATATAGATAGAGTGACAGACAGACAGACAGACAGACAGACGGATAGACATACAGACAGATAGACAGACAGACAGATGGACAAAAGAAAGAGGAGAAAGAAGGAGATAAAGAAATAGGGAAGGTTCAGAGAAGAAAAAGTGGCACACGAAATAGATATTGAACCAGGAAGCAAAGACTGAAGACAGGACTTTCAGACAGACAGACAGACAAACACGAATACAGTTAGGTAAGAAAATCACAGAAATTTATTTATTTTATTTTTACACCACTTTAAGTCATGGCAGATTTCTCTGTGGTTATGGGACACCTTTACCTTACCTCAGATTTCTCTGCGTGAAATTCGGGCTACTCTCCCCGGGGAGAGCCGAGGTCCCAAGAACAGTGCCTCCCATTTTTTTCCTTTCTGTAACTATATTTGTTTCCCTATCAGAGTCGCTCTTTACTACAGATTTTTTCCAGGGACAACTCTCTTGTTGCCATGGGTTTTTTTTTCTGTGCGTTAAATAATTTTGTGTAACACATGGGACCTCGGCTTATCGACTCATCCAAAATACTAGCGCCCAGACAACCACTCACGGTCTAATGGATGGAGGAAAAGATTTGGTTCAAATGGGGATCGTGACACCCGACCTTAACTTTTCGCTTTCTGGGCAGGTGCGTTACCCTTGGACCACTGATCCACCAAGGATAAACAGGAAGGCACACAGAGACCTGCGGACGAGCTGCCAGCCCGATATACCGACAGAACTCCATGAACAGAGGGAGAAAGAGAACACATAAAAAGGGAGGGAAAACACAGAGAAGAAAGTGGTGAAAAAGAAGTGTGACACAAGAAGTGTGACACAGAACATCCAGCAAACAGATGGACAGACGAACGGACAAACCAACTGTTCGACATACACACACTGACAGATTGTCCCAGGAATGAGACAATCGAGAGAGGGACACAGACAAGGAAGAACAGGCTTAGAATCACAGGAGAAAAAGAAAAAGACTTACTTGGAGAGGGGCAGAACAAGAACGGACAGAAATACACAAGAAAACGGGAGAAATCACAAAACATAGGTACTCGGACAAAACTTGAGACCAGGTTGACAAACGCGTCTCATAGAAAGCATGTCCAAAAGAAATATAAACACAGATACTCACAAAGTGATGTCGTCAAAGTTCTCTGCGTCGGACAAAGAGATACGGTTGTATCCCCTCAGCGCCATCTTTGTAAGTTGGACGTTCCTTGATCACTTCCGGTCGTGTACCATTTGCTTTGAAACACTGGTCCTCTCTTATACGTGTGATTTTCTATTTACAGTATGTTTTCCATGGTTTATTCCGACACATTGATTTCGTTTGCGTTGTGTTTGTTTGCTCACATTTTCTGTTAGTATTTTCGATGTCGTGTTTTTCACATGGTTTTATGATTGTACATACCATAGTTTGGATTTGTTTTTGGTTTCAACGCACAGTTTCTGTTTTTACAGAGTTTTTTTTAATTAAGTTTCCTTTTCTAAAATAAAGATTTCCTTTTACATTTTTGTCTGATAATGCTTTGACTGCCAGTCTTCTTTAGTTTGAAGTCTTTCACATTTCGGTGTTGTACTGTTTTCACAGAACCTTTTCAAAGTCACTGCTTTCAATCTCCATGAATCTCCTCAACTATGAAACCTTTTAAACCTTTGTAATGACTTTCACATCAGGTCTTGTTGTTCCTTTAAAAGTTATGACGTTTTTCCGCCTTGCAACTACATGTTCGCAAGATGACAATGTTTCCTTCTCCTCTTTGTTCGTATTTGCTACAGGTTTTCACTTCGTTATTTTGTTCCTCTGAATAGCTTTCCAGTTCACAATTTTCATTGTTTATTACCCACATATATGATAATTTTTGTCTCGTACGAACATTTTACACTTGCCCACTTTGCCTTTGTTTCACAAATTTTCTGAAATAATTTCACACAAACACTGTTACAAAGAGAGATTCTCTGTTGGCTCGGAAGACGTTTCCAAGTGGACTCCCAACTTCTGCTGGATTGAACTCCCCTGAAGGCGTGTATGCAGGCTCTAGGCATGGACTAGGTTATTTGTTTACACCTTTCTTGCCTGCAAATAACATTGGCAGCTTTTCACTTATCAGCTTGCATCAGTCGCGGCTACCTGGTCATTTTTCCTTGAATTTCTGCCTACACTGTGCACAACAATCAGCATCTCTGATTACAGGCCTGGTGCTCGCTGGCCCCTTGGCATTTTGCTTCTCTGTTGACACGCCTTGCCAGTAGCCTAGTCTGTTTAATGCCACGTCCATCCATCACAGTTAGGCTTAATTCCATGCCTTGTTGATTAAAACATTGATTTTTTTATCATTATCTGGAGAAAATAATGCACTTGGTAATGGTTTTCTCAGCTTTCATTCTTATCGTTAAACAAGCAAGATTTTTTTGTTTTGTTTTACGACAGAATACGAGGTCAAAGGTAAAAAAAAAAGCTACGACGCAAAATTTTCAATGAAAATTCACTAACATCAATAAAAACAGTCCGGCATTTAGTATTATCCCTTTATCACAACCAATCAATCAAAAGAAATCTGCTTTCCATTCAAGAAAATGTACCCCCTGGGTGAACTCAGTAATTAAACCGCTAAACAAATTAGTTAAAACCACACACTCAGCCTTTAAACGAGAGTGGATAGCCAGGCAGGAAACGAGTGGGGGATCCAAGCTGATCCTTTAGAATCCAACCAATCCCTCAGAAAGTCTCTGACAGCTTCGGTGATATCCCAAACTGTGTCACAACCCGTGTCTGCAAGCTTCGTCTATTCCCAAGCAAAACACCATCGCTGTTGGGCAGAACATGCATGCAGTGTGGTGGGGTGACCACCTCTCTGAGTCACTGGGTTTCAGTGGTACAGGAGCACCGCCTCTAGCTCTGGTTCATCCCTGACTGGAGGCAACGCTTGGCTCCGTCTCTCCAACAGTTCGTTTCTCCGGTGCCTGCTGCTCCTGCCTCTCCCTGCCTTCTTATAGGATCTCTGGAGACAGAATTATCCTGGTTCAGTTCACACTGGTACAATCTTATTCTAGCAACTAAGAGTTTAAGTTAAGGTAAAAGAGAGGAAGGGAAGGGTGTACACAAAAAGATAAGGTTAGAATAAAGGAGAAGAGCAAAAAAAAAAACTATGAGGAAAATTGTTATAGTGAAAGTGGTGATGGTTTCAGTAGTGTCACTTGAGAGTGAAGGTGGGTGATGATGGTGAACATGACAATGGTAGTGGTGATGGTGGAGGTGACAAGGGTGGAGGTCGTACGTAATGGTGAGGGTGAGGGTGAAAATGATGACGAGTTGGTGGTATCAATAATGGGGGTGGTGATGGGGGTGTGGGATGATGGCAATGATTGTGGGGGTGAAAGAGCTGGTGACAATGGAAGTTGTGGTGGTGAAGTTTGTTGATGATAGTGTTGATGGTGATGATAATGATCAAGATTGTAGGCTAGTGATGGTGGTGGTAGCGCTGCTGCTGCTACTGCTACCACTGCTACTGCTGCCGTTGCTACTGCTTCAGTTGGTGATACTGCCTCTGCTGCTGCTGTTACTGTTACTGCTGCTGCTGCTATTGCTACTACTGATGCTGCTGCTGCTGCTAGCTTGCTGCTGCTGCTGCTGCTGCTGCTGCTGCTGCTGCTGCTGCTGCTGCTGCTGATGATGATGATGATGATGATGATATGGTTTTGGTGGTGGTGGTGATGGTGATGAATTCTATTTATCCGAAGGATAAAAGAAAATTATTGACATGGATTTTAACCCTAAGCCTTTACCCTGTTTTTGGATTTATAACGAATGCAATAATAGCCACAGAGAGAGAGAGGGAGAGAAAGAGAGAGAGAGAGAGAGAGAGAGAGAGAGAGAGAGAGAGAGAGAGAGAGAGAGAGAGAGAGAGAGAGAGAGAGAGACAGAAGACAGACAGACAGACAGACAGACAGACAGACGACAGACAGACAGACAGACAGACGTGACAGACAGACAGACGACACACACACACACACAGACACACAGACACACACACACACACAGACACACAGATATACAGACACACAGACAATCAGACAGTCAATTAGACATACAGACAAAAGCACAGACAGACAGGCTTATCTTTCAAAGGCATTTCAATGAAACATTAAGAAACAAAAACGAGTACGGGAGTGCAAAAGAGCTGAAGTGCCTAGGCTCAACAGTACAGGAAGATGGAGGCGCATGCAGAAAGAAAAAGCCCCAGAAGTAAACAACCGGTAACACTTGAAAACCAAAAGGCACGAAACTTCAGTGCTCTGTGACTAGAAAATTCCATCCGAAGTGAAAAGTAAAAGGGAACAAGACCGTTGTAGGACCAGAAATGCTTTTTGATGTGGATGGAGGCAGCTTCCCTCACACATAAGCACACGAGTGCTTATTCCATTACCCTCGATAGAAGAAGAAGAAGAAGAAGAAGAAGAAGAAGAAGAAGAAGAGAAGAAGAAGGAGGAGGAGGAGGAGGAGGAGGAGGAGGAGGGTAACAACAAAAAGAATTGCTGAAAAAAAATGCGTAGCGGCTGAGATGAAAATGCCGTGATGGTCCAAGGGGGTGATTCTGGTAGACAGGGTGCGAAATGAAGAGTTGATGAGAGACATGAGGGTACAAGGCTTTTGAGGCATCTTTTCTACGTGAAGGAAGGCCAGGGTGGTTAAGACACGTCTATAGAAGAGATGGCCAGTCCATTGGCAAGACAAGGATGACCACGAGAGTTGCTGGAACCAGAGGGAGAGAAAAACCAGGGATCAGATGGAAATACAGGAACACACACACACACACACGCACGCACGCACGCACGCACTAACACACACACACACACACACACACACACACACACACACACACACACACACACACACACACACACACACACACACACGATCAGAATCAGAACACAGTAAAGTTGAACCTTTATTTCTAACCAGATTAATGAATATGACAATAATGATGAAACTGACTAATGTATCCAAAACTACCACTGTGTCTCATTTGTTACCATAATGAAAAAACAATTTTAAACACATTACAAAGCAATGGAGACAAACATATCCATTTGCACATAACTCAACTGATGCTACGCTGGTCCATGCACATGATTAAATCAGTGGGGATTTATATATATAATATATATATATATATATATATATATATATATATATATATATATATATATATATAATTCATTGAATGAATGAGTGTGGGGGGGTGAATAGGTTATGTATGAGGTCACCATTTCATACTCAGAGGAGAGAGGAATGGAGGGAGGGAGGGAGGGAGGAGAATGAATGAATGAAGAATGAATAAATGAATGAATGAATGAATGAATGAATGAATGATATGAACATTTTTATTGAGGAAAAGATAAGCACAATGGGCTTGAGAGAGAGAAAGAGAGAGAGAGAGAGAGAGAGAGAGAGAGAGAGAGAGAGAGAGAGAGAGAGAGAGAGAGAGAGAGAGAGAGAGAGAGAGAGGAGAGAGACAGACAGACAGACAGACAGACAGACAGACAGATAGACAGACAGACAGACAGACAGACAGACAGACGAAGACAGACAGACAGAGAGAGAGACAGAGACAGACAGACAGACAAATAGACAGACAGACAGACAGACAAAGAAAGAGAGAGAAAGAGAGAGAGAGACAGAGACAGAGAGACACAGAGAGAGAGAGAGGGGGGGGGGGGGGTTATGAACTAACAAGATATATAGCCGATTCTGGAGCGCTTTGACACACGTATGCAATGTGGCTTATGTTTCTAATTGTCTAATGCATGGGTTTCGCTCCAGCAGTTATGATTGTTGCCAATCTTGTCTTTGAACTCTGCGTTCTGTTTTTTGTGTGGGTTTTTTTGCTAGTTTGTTTTTCATTCCTCGGCTGGAGCTCCGATGTTCACCATTGGTTTGTTTATCTGAGCTTTGCTTTTGATTTCTTTTGGTTATTTGTTTGTTTGCTTAGGTTTTTATGTTTTAAGTTTTGTGTGGTTTGTTTTTATCTAATTTTTTTTAATACTTTCTGCTCCCCTTTTGCTTACTTCCTCCCGTCTCACATCGTCTCTAAGACCTCAATTACGCAGAGTGTTTTGTCAGAGTTCACTGAGTGCTAAAAATTTTTAAAGTTACACTAGAGACAAGGAAAGTCGTACACCTTTTAACTTAAAGGGTATATGTGTAACTTTTTGTTGGGTGCCTTCACATAGTGGATTCTATGCAAATGAGAGCTCTGAATGAGCTGCTGAGAGAGGTGCAAAGCATGGACGGGAAACATTATTATCGCATGTGTATTTATCGTTACAAGAGGGCTATCACTTACTAGAAGAAACGTCATGGAGAAAGGTCATATAAACTTATCACCTAGAAGAAATATTTTTAAACAGATCTGTAACCAATACCGACAATTTGAGAGTCGTGAACCATTCTAGGACTTGCACAAATATTTTCGCAGCAAGAAAAGTAAACAGCCTGTCGTAAAGAATAAAACTTAATGCATTCATAACCAATTCCATCAGAAACTGTAAATGTCTGTGTGGTGAGAATATCACTAAAGCTCATATAAATTTGAATGCAAGAGTATAACAGTTTTTTTTACCCCAGTTTTCTGAGAACTCCCTCAGCAGTTTATTCCATAACATAAATTTGGCATTTAATGTTGCGAAAAGTCTCTGGCACAGTCCTATATAACATCTGTTATAAGTTCATTAAGTTTAATTAATTATTGTTGTTTGTTTATTTGTTTTTAAATCGTTCTTCTTGCTATGCGAAAATTTTCTTTTTTCTATGTAAACCCTTTTTCCCCTGCACACATTTCAGTGGAACCTGTACCCCCACCTCCACTTCCACACTCCCCCCCCCCCTTCTAATATCACCGAGAGTGAGCGAACATAAAATCGAAGACAACAGCAATAATACTAGTATATCCATAAGAAAGCAGAAACGAAAGAAAGAAATATAAGCAAGAAAAGACCCCCCCCTCCCCCCCCCCCCCAAAAAAAAAGAAATAAAACGAACGAAAAAAAAAAGGTGAATCTTCTGCATAACTCCCAGCGGCACAGCAGAGAGAAGAAAGACAATACTGTGGGTGTGGGGCAGAGAGCAGGGCGACAGGCAGGCAGGGGATCAGGTCAGCTTGCCACAGCAGCAGCAGCAGCAGCAACAGCAGGCCAAACACCTATCCATCTTCACCAATGGAAACCTGCTTCCAGGTCGGCTGTAGGCAAGAACCGGTCACCACTGAACTGTTTTCGTCAACTTTGTCTTTTGTTCCTATCGGCACATATAGCCTACTTTATCTACGGCAGAACAGGTTTTTAATGTGTAGTCATTGTGGGTTTTTTTTTTATAAGAGTAAACAAGTAAGAACAAGTAAGAACAAAGCATCCAAGTGTTTAGCAGAAAAGAAATGTTGGGTTTAGTGGGGTTGGTTTTTATAAGAGTAATCAAGTCAGAACACAACAACATCCAAGTGTTTAGTAGAACAAAATTTAATGTTGGATTTATTCAAAATGTTCTTCAGGCTAAAGAATTGGCCGACTGACAGTACAAACTTTTGTGTTGTTTTCAATTGATGTTGGGTATATTGCCATGCCATTCCTGAGCAGTTTGTCTTCTTTTAATCCCATGCAGGTTTCCACACTGAACATAGATGATAAACATGGCTTGACTAAGAGATTCCCGAATTTTGATTCTTAAATATTCTCTCTCTCTCTCTCTCTCTCTCTCTCTCCTCTCTCTCTCTCTCTCTCTCTCTCTCTCTCTCTCTCTCTCTAAATAGTGTTCCCTTTTCTGGCACCAGTGCTGTAATGATTTCACTATTGATTTAGAATTTACATAAAATTATGTTCCAGAAATGTCACTGACCAGCTCCTGGTGTGTGTGTGTTGTGTGTGTGTGTGTGTGTGTGTGTGTGTGTGTGTGTGTGTGTGTGTGTGTGTGTGTGTTTTGTGTGTGTGTGTGTATGTGTGTTTGCGCGCGTTTATTTATGTGTGCGTGTGGGGGGGGGATGCGATGTGTAGTGGTGGTTGTGGTGGTGGTGGTGATGTATGTGTGTGTGGCGTGCGTGCGTGTTGTCATTACTATTAGTATAGTTGTTGTTTTCGTTATTATATTATCATTATCATGTTTACTTGGACATACTTTTATTAAAGCCTCGAAGAACTCATGTCAACTACGTTGAATCACATCACACTACCAGAACATTATATTCAGAGACACTGTCTGTTTCTATCGTGTAGGTAGAACAACGATCACTTTGAGCTACACCTATCTTTTTTTAATATCACATCAGTGCCTCAGCGCCTGCCTAATATTCTTAGCTGGAACCATTTCAATTTAGCATCAGATATTTTTTATGAAGTAATAAATAGCATTGGTTCCAGTCAATCTTCACATCAGATTTTTTAAATTTTGTGCGGATTTTTGATTGTTCGTTTACAACTGATATATATTCCTGAAGTAGGAATGTGGCCACCTAAATGTTGGTAGGGATAAAGGCGGTCGCTCGCAAAAACATTCTCACCATTGGTGAATCCTGCAGCTCTAGACGAGGAATGAAAAAATCCCCACCCTAATGTAATATCCCAATACGTTTATTGATCTTGTAAATACTTATGCAATCTTTTTTCTTACCTGTTGAAGGTGTCGAAACACTTATCAGTGCTTGGTTAGTTCATTATTCTGAAGGCATTTACGAATAGCTGGCTTTGTATTCTATGAAAGTGAAATGGAAAATGGTAGATTTAGAGATTTCATACATTTTGTAGCTAAGATTCTCTCTCTCTCTCTCTCTCTCTCTCTCTCTCTCTCTCTCTCTCTCTCTCTCTCTCCTCTCTCTCTCTCTCTCTCTCTCCTCTCTCTCTCTCTTCTCTCTCTCTCTGTCCTCTTTTCTGGCTCTGAAAAAGTCAGTGCTAAAATGATTTCTATATTGATTTAGAATTTAGATGAAATTGTGTTTCAGAAAAACCGTTGATGGATCAGGGTGTGTGTACCTACGTGCGTGCGTGCATGCGTGCGTGTGTATGTGTGTTTGTGTGTGTTTGTGTGTGCGCGCGCACACGTGTGTATGTATGTATGTATGTATGTTGTATGTGTGTTTTTTTGTGTGTTTTTTTGTGTTGTTTTTTATATCGAGGATAACAGAATAAGCAATCATGTGCTTTTTTTCATCCGGTCCCGTGTGTATGCAGTTTTGTAAATATTGTCATGTGTGTATGTGTGATGTGTGCGCGCGCGCGTAGGTGTGTGTCTGTGAGAAAAGCACACACGCTCGTGTAGTGTGTGTGTGTGCATGTGTGTGTGTGTGTGTATGTGCATGTGTGTGTGAACATGTAAATGCACGTGGGCATGCAAAGGCATGTCTGTGTAGTCGGTTTCTTTGTTTATTTCTCGTTTTTGCTTTGCTTAATGTTTTGTCTTTTTCTTTGGGAAAACTACTGAAAATATTTTTTGTTGGTAGCAATTTCATTCGTTTTTTTGAATGTCTACAAGAGTCTTGATTTCTTAGGTCTACGATAGCTGTGCTTTTACTTTTTTCTTTGGTCAATGCAAAAGAAAGAAAAAAGAAAGACAGAGAGACATACAGACATAAAGAAAGAAAGAAAGAAAGAAAGAAAGAAAGAAAGAAAGAAAGAAAGAAAGAAAGAAAGAAAGACAGACAGACAGACAGACAGACAGACAGACAGACAGCAGACAGAAAAGAAAGAAAGAAAGAAAGAAAGAAAGAAAGAAAGACATAAAAAAGAAAGTAATGTAAAAAGAAAAAAGAAAGAAAGAAAGAAAAATGAAAACAAGAAAAAAAAGAAAGAAAGAAAGATAGAGGCAAGGAAAGAAAGAAAGAAATGAAAAAAGAAAGTAATGAGAAGAGAAAGAAGGACAAGAAGAAAAGAAAGAAAGACAAGAAAGAAAGAATAAAACAAAGAAAGAAAAAGAAAGAAAGTAAGTAAAGAAATAAAGAAAGAAAAAACAAAGAAAGAACAGAAAAAAAAGGAAAACAAAGAACTCGCCCCCTACAAGTCCTCACGAAACCTCAGAATCAACAAAGAAAGAGGAACAATGTAAGGCCTCAGAGGAGAACAGGCCTCAGGCAGAGAGCAGGTCAGCTTGCCACAGCACAGCAGCAGCCAGGCCAAACACCTATCCATCTTCACCAATGGAAACCTGCTCCCAGGTAGGCTGGAGCCAGGAACCGGCCACCCCCACTGAACACCAGGACTGCTGACCTCACTGACTGATGCTGACCTCACTGACTGACGGACTACACAGGTAGGAGGGGAAGGCTGGAGGGGGGGATCTTCAACCCAGGCAGCCAGCCTGAAAACTTGTAATACCTGCCCAATGTATGTATGTGATGAGGTTCATCTAATGAGGGATGCATTCAGCAAAATTCAGAATTGGACTGGCTAAGAACAAACTGTGTGATTGCCCTTTATAAAGAGGAAAAACTAAACAGCAGCCAGAGAGTGGAGATGGGCGCTTTGCTGCATTTGCTGGTGGGTAGAGAAGTTAAGGTATCTGAGATCTCGCTCGTGTATGATCACTTAGGTTATGTGGCTCCTTTATCTTTTTTATTTTATAACATCATAATGTGTTGCAAAAAGTAATTAATATTTAACATTATTTCAATATACCAGTATTCATAATTAGCACTGATATATTGATTAAGACAGTAAACTGCCGATGGTTAATGCTTTGAAGGAGCATATTGCAAAATCACTTACAGTTGATTCATAGGGAAGGTGAAAAGTTGGCTAAGTAAAACTGTTTGGAATGTTTGTAAATCTACTAGGTGTGTAATGTTCTCTGCGATCTCTATGTATGGGATCCCACAGCACAAAACAGTAATGAATTTCATCTTCTTTACCATTTTTACACTCTGGACAAAGCATATTAATGCACTCAACACCATACTTTTTCCACACAGTTTTGGATACACGGTTCATGTGAAGGACCAAAATTTAAAGACACATGTTTCCAATCCTTTTAGCTTTTATGTCAAATGAAGAAAACGTCCAGTTTTAACCACTTGAAGAGCTCCTAACTTCAGTGAAAAAAAACCCGCAAGCTAAAGAAGTACGGCTTGTCACACAAATATTTGGACTGGCCAAGACAGTTTTACATGGAACGGCTAAGGGGAGGGAGATGAAGAGGCAGACAGAGGAAACGATAGGAAGACAACATCAGAGAGTGGACAGGCCTTGGGTGGTGCGATCTGCTACGGAGGGGGCGGAGGAAGCGTGGTTGCAAAATCTTCAGTTGTGCCCCCACGGTCCACGGGACTACAGGACAGATGAAGGGTGGAGGGTGAAAACTGGAGCCACCAAATCGTTAGTAAATTAAAGGAATATTTATCTTCTACTGTCACACTCTTCTCCCTACTTGGCAGGCCATTGCATGAACACTGACTGGCCTCAAGGGAACAGCTCAGACCAGGAAAGAAAAGAAAACAGCAGTTAGAATGGATGATGACCTTTCACATGCCGCCAACCAATTATTTAAGACTGTAGGTGCTAGGAAAAAAACCGTTCACAATCCAGCAATGATAAATACACATTAACAACCCAAGGGTTTAGCGTTCGTGGCAAACACAATCTTTGATGGAAGGCAGCAGGATTTATAGTGTGTGGTTAATACTCTTTGCGCGTATGATTGATACTCTTTGCGCGTATACTTCATCAAGTATTCTTTTCAAAGTACTGGACCAGAGGAAACGCTGGGTCCCTAGGGATCATACTGGCTTTGACTTCTTATGTGATTTTTCATCATCATTAGGTTCCCATCATCATTAGGGTTCCCCCCCCCCCCCCCCCCCCCCCCATGGCAGTCCTGTTCGGTTTCTTGGTTTGGATTCCATAGAGAAGTTTCCTTGAAGAATTGAGCTGACAAAATTTATTCATCTTTGATTATTAAGAGATTGCCAACTTTTGGTGGCGATGTGGTGTTGTGAATTCTCTCTCTCTCTCTCTCTCTCTCTCTCTCTCTCCTCTCCTCCTCCTCTCTCTCTCTCTCTCTCTCTCTCTCTCTCTCTCTCTCTCTCTCCCTCTCTCTCTCTCCTCTCTCTCTCTCTATTGCTCAATTTCGCCGTACCAATTTTCTTTTTCCTTATCAATCCATCGTGCAGTGTATTCACTCTAGAACGAACGCGTCGCCGGTGCTTGCGACTGGATACTGTTCTAACTGAAGTAGCGCAAAGCTATCCATACTGAGACTTTCCTGTCATTCCGATCTAATTAATACTCATATCGTCATATCACTAACTTATACATTTCAAGTCTCTCCTGAAATTTGACTGCTCTGCCTTTGTCTTCTTGACCTCGTTATAGACCTTCGTACCATTGTCTCCAGTCGAAGTGAATCTACATATTTTTCTGTAGTTTCCTAAGACCGACTTCTGAACAGATCCTACTCACTTCAAAAACAAATTTCCTTATGCCCAGTGTTTCTATCCCTTGCTGGTTTCGCTTTCACAATCACTCATCTCATCTCTCATATCTTGTCAATCCTTCGCTCTATCTTCTCTTTTCACTTCTTTTCACTTTCTTATTACCATTCTTTATATTCATTACCCTATGGATTCATTAAAAATTTCATTGTCACATGCTTTCTCTCTCCTCCTTCTCTCTTCTATCACCACTCTCCTCTCCTATCTCTCACTCCTCTTCTCTAATCCTGATTTTTTTCATCATTAATCAAACAAGTCTTTTTTACCTGCTTGCAAAAAATTTCCTCTTGTTATTTTTAAAAGAGGTTGTTTTGTTTTCTAATAGCCTTCAAAATCAACTTACAGAGAACATCTAACGCTTTAGGGTTAACTGTAAATCTTCATAAAACTAACAGAGTCTGGTATTCAGAAAAAAATAGTATTTATAAAAATCGGAAAAATGGCATTATAAAGGCCAAAATATTGAAGTTGTTAAGAGCTATACGGTGTCTTTACTTTTCGCTTACAATTAAAGTATCTTCCACACTGCACAAGAAGATTTTGCCAGTCCTGTGAAACATTTTTTTAGGTCTTGAACAGAATCTGCGCGCATGCAACCTGTTATCTTTCTCTTTTTCTGACTCTGTCTCTTGTCTTGCTGGTCTGTCGGCCGGTCTGCTGTCTGTTTGTCTGTATACTTCCTGCTCTCTCTTCTCTTCTCTGTCTCTCTCTCTCTGCGAAATACGGTTCTGTCTCTACCAATCGTAAGTTAAGTCTACATCTTTTCAATGCTTTAAAAGTAAGGCAGAATTTTGTCGAAAACTTGGAAAATTGACAAGAAGAATACCAGTATTTAAAGTGGGTTAGTTGTTTGGTTTGAAAGGACCCATGTTCGCAATGGCTGTGTTTTGGCAGTCGCCACAATGTCTCAAGGTTTTATTGTGGTTTTTTTGCTTTATTTACTTTCCTTTGTTTTGCTATGCTTTGTCTACCCCATTCTTGGACTGGTGACATGAGAATAAATCTCTCCACTGTTCATTGTCTCCTTCTCTCTCTCTCTCTCCTCTCTCTCTCTCTCTCTCTCTCTCTCCTCTCTCTCCTCTCTCTCTCTCTCTCTCATCCTCTCTCTCTCTCTCTCTCTCAAGCTGTTGTCCTCTTTTCCAGCTCTCCTGTAATCAGTGCTGTAATGACTTCAATATTGATTTAGAATTTACAGAAAACTGTGTTATACATTATTTCCTTGACAGGTCACAATGTGTATTCATGTGTGCATGTGTGTGAGTCTATTCAAAAGACTGAGTGGGAGGGAGTGCACGCAAGCACATACACACGCAATACACACACGCACACACATATACACATACACGTAACGTGCGAATGTACGCAGAACATCTTACACACACACATTAAAACCTGTTCCGCTTTTCAGAAGAGTGGGCCATTGTGTGCTGGTGAGAACAAAGGACAGAATTAATGACAAAGGTGCAGAAACATGGGAACTGGATATAAAACAGCACATGAGCGCTTATTCCAATATCCTCGAAAATAAAAAATAAGTATACGAAAAAATGAATAGATAATAAATACACGCCATGTTCCCACAACATACACACACGTCTTAGTGCATGCAACACACGCACGCATACGCACGCAATCCCTGCAACCATGCACGCACACAAACATGTGCGCACACACACACACACAACACACACACTTAGCACACTTGTTTGTTCAGAGAGAGAGAGAGAGAGAGAAGAGAGAGAGAGAGAGAGAGAGAGAGAAGAGAGAGAGAGAGAGAGAGAGGAGAGAGAGAAGGAGAAGAGAGAAGAAGAAGAAGAAGAAGAAGAAGAAGAAGAAGAAGAAGAGAAGAAAGAAGAAGAAGAAGAAAAGAAACAACAACAACAACAACAACAACAAAGTTCTTTGTCCAACTCCCAGCGGGCAGAGCAGAAAGAAGAAAGACAATGCTGTGTTGTGTGGGGCAGAGGGGAGCAGGGCGGCAGGTAGGGAGCAGGTCAGCTTGCCACAGCAGCAGCAGCAGCAACAGCAGCAGACAGCACAACAGCACAGCAGCCAAACACCAAACACCTATCTATCTTCACCCATGGAAACCTGTTCCCAGTCGGCTGTAGGCAGACGGCAAGACCGCGCACCACTGACTGATGGATCAGTTCACCCCACATGGGTATGAGATGGAGTACACAGGTGGGGGCAAGGTGGGACGTTTGGCCAAAGCAACAAACCTCCACATGTTTAACACTTGCCTCGTGTATATATTTGATGGTCACTCTGGATATCTTATAAAATTATGCAATCAAAAGTATATTAGGCACAAAGTAGCAGTTCTTTTTTTTTATCTGTTTATGTGTATCATTTCATTCATTCAATGAGTTATTCATTCTTCTCCAACGTTGGAATGAGGCTAGTTTAATGGTGGTAGATACACAGTTGCATATGCAAATATCGCCATTAGTGAATCTTTGAGCTCTAACCAAGGAACAAAAATAAATCTATTCATTCTATTTTTCCTTTTCCTTGTTTGTTTGTTTTTTCTTTCTTTCTTTCTCTCTCTTCCCCCCCCCCCTCCCCCCCTTTCATTAAGACATGCAGTTGATACGTTGACAGGTTTCTATTCCTTTTCTTTAAATGGCTTGATACAAAGAGTGTGGGAGTGGGTCATTCGCCCTTAACCAATTTCAAAACCACAGATTTCTAGCTTTTTAGAAAGATGCCCTCATTGAAAGTAAATAGTTACCAAAGCATCCACATATTTCTAGTTTTTTTTTCTGTTGTCATACTTTTCTTTCCATCTGACAAATCGCTGGAGTGGTACTAGTTGAATGCGTAATAGAAACAGCGTAGTCAATGAAAACAAACAGCAGTTGTATCCCTGAGACTTTCCATTGCCAACCATTTTTATTCAGCCCTGTAGGAACTGAAAATATCATATGCACCAAGGCAACGTCAAGTACTGAGAAGTTAGCTGAGGAGCATCATTTGATATGCTTTGTCCATCATAGGTTTGTATGGTGAAAAAACCATACTGGGACTTGAACGTGTCTGGTTAATGTTCTTCACAACGTATTTTGAGTAATGCGTAACACTTTAAGTAACCAACCAAACAAAAAACTAGATCTAGAGAGTTCAAGGTTTCTTTGTAATTGAAAGTTAGTATCAAAAACAATTCCATAGTCTTTCCAAACTGAAGAATGGTTATATAAAGTACGAAAAACACCAGGAGTTACCATGATGGGGTTGATACTCTTTACGCCATATAATGTGATCAAGCACTACTATTTAAGTGCTCAGCAATAGGAAAGGTCGGATCCTCTGGGAACTGTGGTGGTGGTGAATGCTGTGCTGCCGGTCTCCATCATTCTAAGGGGTTTTCCACTGCCACGCCAGCTCAGCTTGGGTGGTTTGAATCCCTTAGAGAACGCTCCCGTGATGAATGGAGGTGACACACGATATTCGATTAAGATGTTTTTATACTGGATTTGGTAAGTATGTATTGCTTGCCATTGCTCGCTCTGTCTCTGTCTCTCTGTCTCTGTCTTCTGTCTGTCTGTATCTCTCTCACTCTCTGTCTTCTGCTGTCTGTCTGTCTGTCTCTCTCTACTCTCTCCTCTCTGTCTGTCTGTCTGTCTGTCTTCTCTGTCTTATACCTCTTCTCTTCTCTCTCTCTCTCTCTCTCTCTCTCTCTCTCTCTCCCCTCTCTCTCTCTCTCTCTCCTCTCTCTCTCTCTCCTCTCTCTCTCTCTCTCTCTCTCTCTCTCTCTCTCCTCTCTCTCTCTCTCTCTCTCTTGTTGTTTTCCTTTATGGGAATATTTAGCTGTCTAGTAAAGGAGTGGTGTATTGTTTTCCCATACTGATTTAGAACTTAAGTCAAATGCATTTTGGAAGTGCTACCATCAACGGGTTGTGGTCTGTTGCAGATGTGTGTGTATGTGTGTGTGTGTGTGTGTGTTGTGTGTGTGTGTGTTGTTGTGTGATTGTGTAGTGTGTGTGTATGTGTATGTTTGTGATATGTTATGTTGTGTGTGTGTGTGTGTGTGTGTGTGTGTGTGTGTGTGTGTGTGTGTGTGTGTGTGTGTGTGTGTGTGTGTGTGTGTGTGTGTGTGTGTGTGTGTGTGTGTGTTGTGTGTGTGTGTGTTACTGTATGAGCATTTTATAGAAAACGAAAAAGCAAAGAAAAGTGAAATGTATCACCACACATCACACAATATCAATAATGATACTTTATTGACATATTAAGAGTAAACCAATTCAAGGACATCCTGAAACCCAAATTCCCAGAAAAAATGAAAATGCAAGAGAAAGCATGAGAATATCACGAATATTTTCAATGAGTGAAAGTCATCTTGTCCTTAAATACCTTTGTTGAGTAATACCTTTAAAATTTCCTGCATTCTTCTCTACATATACTGTTTTTTTTTATACTACTTATGATGTTGCCTTTGGAATATTAAAAAACCAGCAATATATTCGTAAACAGAAAAAATAATAAATGTTATGATTTCAGAGATCAAAACATCACAGCATACAATGCGCAGTAATCCAAGTCATTTAGTTTATATTTTATGAGATAGCAAGAGAAAGTTGCTGGGTTTGTTTGTCAGTTTTTACATCTCTGGAGAGAATTTTCAATTTACGTGTCCAAACTCTTTGCATTACCTATGTTTTTACACACATACACGCACGGTCGCGCGCGCGAGTACGTACGCACGCATGGACACAACACACACACACACAGGCACAAACACAACACACACCCACACACACACACACAACACACACATACACACACACACACGCACCGCAGCACACACACACACACAACCTACACACAACACACCACAGCCACAACACCACACAACACACACACACACACACACACACACACACACAAGAAACAAAGACAAGACACAAAAAGCACACCCCACATGAACATCAAAAAACAAAGACAGAGAGGATAAGAAGAAAGACAGGAGCAGAGGAGGATAGCGTCACTTCCAATGTAACATCAAGCAGAAAAGCAGAGCAGCAGCAACAGCAGGATCAGCATGCCAGCAGCACAGCAGCAGCAGCAGCAGCAACACGGCCAAACACCTATCCATCTTCACCAATGGAAACTTGCTCCCAGGTCAGGCTGTAGGCAGGAACCGGCCACCACTGAACCAGGCTGCTGACCTCACTGACGATGGAGTACACAGCTAGGAGGGAGTGAATGTGGGGATGGATGGAGGAGAGGGCTTAGGGTAAGGCAGGTGAGGAATGTTTGGCCAAACAACCACCCTCAGTATTCAAACACCACTACGTCTACATGACTCAATGTCCACTTTACGTTAATGATGGTAAGAAAATAATGTATCGAATTTATATAGTGCTGAAAGCAAACCATTCAAAACGTTTGATTCAGCCATCTGAGGTGTGTTTAAAAAAGGGTTCCTTAATGATACTTTTTCCTGATGTTTCTGGGAATATAAATGAGCATGAAAGCTCAGTGAATACAACGGTAGATTTCTAAACTTGATATCTATTTCAATAAGGAAAACTATTCTACAGAGCACTCACTTCCCCAAGCGAGGTTAGCACATTGTGTGGGTTACCAATAGAATGAGTGACCATTTGCGCACCTTGGTTAATACAGTCCCCAGTTCACCCAGCTTAAATAGGTAATTGCCCTCTTATATGTCAGGGAAGGTAAAGCAGCGAGGGAGAAGATGGGAGTCACCCTCAAATGCTGGCCCCTAAGAAGCTGAGGATCTCTAATGCCTCGCTGCCTATAACCATATAGGTTATGGGACACCTTTACCTTTACCTAATCTTTTCAGCCACTTTCAAAGCCGATATACATCGAGACTTTTGTTTGTTTGTCTGTATGTTTGGCATTCTGTTTGGGGGTTTTTTGTTCAGATTTTGGTTGTTTGTAGATGGCTAGTTAGATTTAGATGCAAAGCTTCTAAAGTGTTAATAAATCGGGAAATATGTTTCTCAAACTGTCCTCAATTTTTCTCCAGCTGTCAATCAATGCAGTGACATTGATGAGGAGGCCTCAGTTGCCCACTTCAGACCACACCAGAAACAGCACAGCAACAATGGCTTTGAAATTACAAGGACTAATCAAGACTTGGACATTTCCGTGGCCAGTCATTTTTTTCTTCTAGGCTACAGGAGCTGAAAAGTAGTACACTAGCACACAGTCCGGTGAACGCGAGCACACACAAGCTAACCAAGCGTTCAGCCTTCTTTTCAAACATAGTCTGGCATAAAACGCAGGTAGGACTTACCGTGCCTGGTTAATACTCTCCACTCATGTCGCTGATCGAGCATTATTTCTCAAGTACTCGACCAGAGAAAATGTGGATTCCCTAGGGATCTTGGTCGTATTGATTTGTGTGTATGTGTGTGTATATGTGTGTGTGTGTGTTTGTGTGTGTGTGTGTGTGTTGATGGTTGTCTGTGTGTGTGTGTGTGTGTGTGTGGGAGTTGTGTTGTTGTGTGTGTGTGTGATGTTGTGTGTGGCTTTCCATCATGATTACGGTGTGTTTGTTTTTAATCGCATAAGGAACTTTTCTGGCTACACGGAGTTAATAAGCAATCTTTGAGAAGAGATTGCCACCTTTACATAGTTAAGCATTGTTTTGAATCGCTCTGTCTGTCTGTCTGTCTGTCTGTCTGTCTGTCTGTCTGTCTCTTCCGCATCCCTCTTTCTGTCTGTCTGTCTGTCTTCTGTCTCTTTGTCTCTGCCTCTCTCTGTCTCTGTCTGTCCGTCTGTCTGTCCTTTGTCTGTCTCTCTCTCTCTTCCGCATCCCTCTTTCTGTAGTACTCTCTCTCTGTCTCGCTCTCTCTCTCTTTCTCCCCCCCCCCCTCTCTCTCTCTGTCTCCTCTCTCTCTCTCTCTCTTTTTTTCTTTCTTTCTAAATGTTGATTTATTGTCGATTTTTTTTGGTGCTAGGCAAGAGCAGGTTCTATAACGACTTCAATATTGATTTAGAATCAACTCAAACTGTTTCAGAAATACCGTTGGCAGGTCATGGTGTGTGTGTGTGTGTGTGTGTGTGTGTGTGTGTGTGTGTGTGTGTGTGTGTGTGTGTGTGTGTGTGTGTGTGTGTGTGTGTGTGTGTGTGTGTGTGTGTGTGTGTGTGGGTATGTGTATGTGTGCGTGTGTGTGTGTGTGTGTGTGTGTGTGTGTGTGTTGTGGTGTTGAGTATGTGTGTGTGAGTGCGTCGTTCGTGTGAGCGTGCGTGCGTGTGTGTGGTGTGTGCGTGTGTGTGTGTGTGTGGTGTGTGTGTGTGTGTGTGTGTGTGTGTGTGTGTGTGTGTGTGTCTGTCTGTTGTGTGTGTGTGTGTGTGTGAAAGAGAAAATGAGGAAAGAGTATAACTGAAAGTGGAAAAAAGAGAACATGCATTGAGTGCCTTCTTGGATAGCTACCGCACATCTATTCAGTCAGTTAGCTGTACAGATTGAAACCTTAAACTATTATTTATTGAAAAATCCAGGATGGAAGCGATGGCAGAATTAATAAAATGGCAAGTTTCAAATCATCACGATGGACACTATAGCCGAGTGGTTAAGACCATTCGGCTTCAATCCCACGGATCCACGAAGTCGTGGGTTCAAGTCTAAGCGGCTTTTGGTAAATTAAGGGTAGGAATTCTTATGATCTCTCAGGTCAACTTCAAATGCAGACCTGCCAGTGCTTTAATTCCCTTCGTGCATGCAGAAAATCAAATATACACGATAAAGACCCGTTCTTCATGTCAGCGCTCGGTGGGTTACGGAAACACGAACATACCCAGCATACAGCCCCGAAGTCGTAATACAGCTACATTCCTGGTGGGCAAAAACAGTTGCATACGCAAAAATCTCACCACTGGTGAACCTAGGAGCTTTAGTCGAGGAACAGGGGAAAAAAGCTATTAGATTCTGGGAGCCACAGCTAGCCGGTTTAAGCTGAACTTTCCTCGTATTTGCGGGGCTTGTTGTACAGACTTATATCATTGTTGGACAAACCTACGTGCAGATCTTTTAGTGCTATATTCCCCTTCGTGTTTTCAAGTATGCAGAGGATCAACACAAGTGTCCATGATCCAAATGATGTCTTGGTGGACTGTAGAGGTTTAAAAAATGGTAAAGGTATTCCCATATCATGTGCAGTCGTTGGGGAGAGAGATGTGAGAGACCTCAGCTTCTCTAAGGGCCAACATATTGAGTGTGGCGCCCATCTCCTCCCCCTCACTGTTTTACCTTCCCTGACCTAAAGAGATCAGGTACCGCTTTACAGATGGGTGAACTGGGGGACTGTACTGAAGCCAAGGCGTGCAAACGGTCATCCATCCAATTGGTAACCACGCTCGATGCTGCTTAACTTTAGCTGGGGGAAAGCGAGTGCTCTGACCACTGAGCTACAGGCTGTGGTATCTCCCAAGGATCTGAAAAACTGAGGAAAGTATATTCAGTTTTCGTTTTTGTTGTGTGTGTGAGGTTGGGGGGGGGGGGTTGCGTTTAACTGTGGGAAAATAGTGATTTAAGATATTGTTACTGTTTGTGATGTTCATTTGTATGCTAGGGGGAGGGGGCATTACATGTCTGACCCATTGCTGATGATTATGATAGCAGTTCATGCATTTTGAAGAAAAAGGCTATTTCGATTTTTTTCGTGTGAACCAAACAATCGTGTTAAGATGCAGCTCTCTCCTCTCTCCTCACTCTCATCGATCGTGTGCTCTAAACTTTATTCGATGCACGTCTCTCTCTCTCTCTCCTCTCTCTCTCCTCTCTCTCTCTCTCCTCTCCTCTCTCTCTCCTCTCTCTCTCTCTCTCTCTCTCCTCTCTCTCTCTCTCTCTCTCTCTCTAAAAGGATAACATCTTAACATCAAAACTGTTCTTTAAAAAAAGTCTTCTACCACTTATCTGGTTGGCAAGGCGTTAAACTCAATTCCATTTCAAAGATTGGGGCTCTTCCAACAAATAAAGTCAACCAATCTGAAGACGTCAGTTAAATCATATCAAAAATTAGTGTCAGTAAAACGGTCTTCAGGTGTAATTCTAAGCACAGATGGAAGGAGAGGGAGGAGGGAGGGAGGGATTGGCGGAGGGATAAGGTGGAGGCTTCACTCTCTGAATCAATAGGCGCCAAAGGTGTGGAGGAGACTGCTGTCGCCTGGGCTGACTGTTTACAGCGGCAGTCAATGCACAGGAAAGGCTGAACACGTCCCTGAAGTCTGGAAGAGGTTTATTCTACTCGTAACTGCAGTACTGCACGAAAATCTGGCTTGTTGCGACAATGTAATACACTATGTTTCTGTTTGTTGTTTGTTTGTTTGTTCGGTGTTTTTTTTTTTAAATTTTGCCTAGTTTTGCTTTCATTTTGTCTTCTTTTGTTTTGTTTTTTTACTTCTTTTTTTGTTACGTTTGTGTTTTTTTGTGTGTTTTTTTTTTGGGGGGGGGCTTCTGCTTCTTGCGAGGAAAATTTTTAAAGGATAAAAAAATATAAATTACCAGACCAACAGAAATAGGTGACATTTAAAACAATTTTTTTTTTAAATAGTCCATCTTGCCAACATTTGAAAATCTAGATATTCAGGAAACGAGCTGGGTCTTAAAATACTGCGAACACTCATTTGACCTGTTTTTGTCTACGGAAGTAAATGATGAACTCTTAAAGCTGCAGATGAAAACCGGATTAAACGGGGGGAGATGTGGCTCTACAAAAAATGCCTAATAATAAGCTGGACCAGAACATGAGCAAACCAAAGCATTCTGAAAGAACTGGACAAAGAACCTGAAATTTTAGGCCTGATTTTGGACATGCCATGAAACATAAGAGCTGCCATGCTAACAAAGACTGTGGCCCAGAGCGTGACAGAGAGCAAGAGATGACAGGAATGACCACTGACTTCTTTCGTGAAGAACACAGCAAAGAGGACAAAGTTCTGGGAAAAGAAATGTCTACAGGACTGAAGAACGTACACACACGGACGTGTGCACACACACAAACACAAACACACACACACTACACACACAACACACTACACACACTTCACACACACACTCACACACACACACACACACACTACACACACTTCACACACACACACATACACACACACACACACACACACACACACACACACACACACACACACACACACACACACACACACACACACACACACACACACATATTCGTGGTTCCTTGTTTCCCATCTCGTAGTGACAAAAACTGTTCCTATGGAAACCACATAGAAAAAAAATACAACCCAGAATTTAGACGGATCTACTTTGTTTTCCCTCTTTGGGGGCGATACCTCCTGTGTGCTTTGGGAAGGTGTCAGAAGCTCTTACCTTTTAAACTCTGTTACACACTCTTCCTCTTTATTTTTATTTGTTGGGAACGAAAGTTTAACCGGATAATGAGTTGGCAACTACTTCTCTCTCTCTCTCCTCTCTCTCTCTCTCTCTCTCTCTCTCTCTCTCTCTCTCTCTCTCTCTCTCTCTCTCTGTGTGAGTGTGTGTGTGCGGGTGTGTGGGATGGGTGGTGCCTGGGTGGTGTGTCAAAATGGGTCAAGTCGGACTTTTGTTTCGGGATGGTGCATTGGGTGGGCAGTACAATTGCTTTTTTTTTTTTTTTTTCCCCAACATTAGTGACCTCCCTTTGAACTGGTGTGTTTTTTGACATTGGTGAGCTCCCTTTGAATTGGTGTGTGTGTGTGTGTGTGTGTGTGTGTGTGTGTGTGTGTGTGTGTGTGTGTGTGTGTGTGTGTGTGTGTGTGTGTGTGTGTGTTTTGATCTTTTGATAAATAATGAAATTGCAAAAGGTTTTCTTCTTTTTTTATTGTTTGTTTGGTTGGTTTTTGATGATGTTTTTTTTGTTTTTGTTTTTCTTTTCTGAAATGGTGTAATGCGTATTTTCATGATTATTTTTCACCCATATCCCATTGTAGCAGAGAAACTGTACATGTGTATGAATATGTATCCAGGATGAAGTGTGTGTGTATGTGTGTGTGAGTGAGTGAGTGTGTGTGTTTATGCTTGTGGGTGTGGGTGTGGGTGGAAGGGTGCTATGTCTTGACTTTTGAGGATGAATTGTTTATGGGAGGGGAGTAGTTTGTGTCTGACTGGTTTTGCTTATTCATTTGATTCGTTATGTCAATTTTCAATGATTTCCTGATTATCAGTAATTGGATGTCAATATGACTGATGGATTTTTTTTCTTTCTTTTTTTGCTATCTTACATTTCTTTGTCGATTAATTCATTGATTTATTCATAATTGTTTCCTTTTTGCCCATGAGGGCCTGGTGTAAAGAAGCCTCTGGCTTATCCAATTACCCTCATTAAAATTTCGAGTTTCGAGTTTCGAGAGTTTCGAGTTTCTCTCTCTCTCTCTGCGTTTGTGTGTGTGTGTGTGTGTGTGTGTGTGTGTGTGTGTGCGTGCGTGTGTGTGTGTCTGTGTGTGTATGTGTGTGTGTGCCTGTGTGTGCATGCATGTGGTGTGTGTGTATACAGTTTAACTTTTCATGCCCTCCAGAACAACAACACCCACCCTTCCACCTCCCTCAAAAACCTTTCGAATTATCCATTATGTCACAGGCTTTGCACCGACACTCAATTGCCCATTACAAAACGTCGCGGCCACCATTAGGCCACACACCTAAGGAGACCCTGCACATCATATGCAGAGTCACTATGCTTTGTCCCTGATCTGACTCAAAACCTGCGTGGGCATGATTGGAGGAAAGAGAGAGAGATGTAGACTTACTTTGACAGTCATTGCCAGTATGCATTTGATGTTAATGATGTATTGATAGACGGACATATACACAGTGCCCTCATGGGATAGTGCCAGCATCATCTATCTACTCCCTTCAACGTATACAAAACTCTGCAGCTCGACTGGTTCTCAGAAAGAAAAATTCTGAGCACATTAGGCCTCTCTTGCAATCTCTCCACTGGTTGCCGGTACAACAGATAGTAAACTACAAGATCAGTACCCACCCTCTGTTACAAATGTCTCCACAAAACAGCACTCTCTTACCTCTGTGACTATCTTCACTTGTACACACCTCGTTCCCTCCGCTCGGCTGCAGATACTTTGTTCTTAAGAATACCTAGATTCAACCTATCTACCGTTGGCCGTCGCTCTTTCTCTGTTTCTGGTCCGTTGATCTGGAATGATCTCCCTCTCTCCCTTCGGCAAAAGCCTACATATGACACTTTTAGACCCAACCTTAAGACACACATTTCAAACCTAAGATTTTCGCCTTCTGTTTCCATTTCCCATCTGTCCCTGCTTTCAACATCTGTATTCCCCATTTACCCTGCCAAAGTGTATAACCTTTATAAGTGTGTGCGTGCGCGCGTGTGTGCGTGCGTGTGCGTGTGCGCGTGTGTGTGAGTTGTGTGCGGGAGTGCATGCGTGTGTGTGTACATTCAAATTACAAATACATTGTCATTGATTGCTTGTGAGTTGTACAGGACGAATGCAAGCCCTATGATTTGTTTTTGCAAGATATAGCGCAATATGAATTCATTGTATTATTATTATTATTATTATTATTATTATTATTATTATTATTATTATTATTATTATTATTAAATCAATTTGTTTCGCTTTGCTGATCGTGATGTTAGTTTTATCAGTGGTGGTGGTGGTGTGTATGTGCGTGCGTGCGTACGTGTGTGTGTGTGTGTGTGTGCGCGCGCGTGCATGCATGCGTGTGTGTGTATGCGTGTGTGCGTGCATGCGTTTGTGTGTATGTGTGTGTGACATACTAAATGCCATGTCATCTTAAAATGTGTGGTAATATTCAATCAATGTTGTTTATTACGCGTGTGAGTTTGATTTTAATGTGCCACTCAAAATTTCCCAGAAAATGAGATGATCAAACCTTCTTTAGTCATGACTCTTCTGATCATATATATTTTTAAACGTTCTATCTGGCGAATATAATTGCTTAAGCGTGGATCAGAACTCTTTTTTTCTGCTGCCTCGCCTTCTGTGACGTCCCCGTCCTGTTGTTCCCACGCCGCTCATTTCAATTCCCCCGCCACAGCCATACCCTGATTCGTTATGTCTCAACCATGGGGTCGGGAGTCCACAGGGAACCTATCAATATTAGGCCGCCGTGGTGCCACCAGTCAGAGGGGCCCTGCACTTCTGCTGGGTCACTTTGGTGGTGTTCAGTGGTGCCTGTTCTGAGCTAACATACGCAGGACACCACCTTCTAAGCCCCCTACTAATGACATTATTAGCTCAGTCGCGGAGCCAGACTGAGTGAGTCACCCACCTGAGGTGGCGACCACCACGACGTCCCTCCAACGACTGTCCGCCTGTGAACCTCCAACCCCAAAGGCTTTGACACAGGCACAGAAGCGTATGGGGAAACCGAATCTGAGGTCACTATGAGACCAAAGCAACGTGGGCTCGAATCAGAGGCAATTTTTATTATAGCATGATAATCAATGGAAATGAGGATGACGTAATGATGCTGCTGTGGAAGTGCATCCGCTTTGAGACTACTTGACAGGGTTGTATTCTACGCTTAGTGTGATAATACATCCCGGTGTCAACTGGGCTCGAGAGATACAGACACTTGCAGTGTTGGTCTACGTCTGGTAATTTGAGCAACACTCTCCAAATTCGCATCCGCAAAGTGAGTGATGCTCGACTGTGTGGTCCCAGTCTCCCCATGGAGCCCACAGCACACTCACTCTGGGTAGGAGCCGGCCGAAATCCGAAAAATCCCTATGACTCTTATGGAAATCGAACCCACGACCTTCCAGTCCGAAATCCAAAGCGCTAAACACTGCCCCAAGGCGGCCATATTTTCTGGAGGAGAGAAAATGGTTTCTAAAAAAGAAAAAAAACGAAAAGGAATATAAACGACCCAATACCATGCATTGTTTAGTGTCCATTAAAACAGGCTGATTCTATGGATGTGGTTTCTTCTTTAGAGGGTGTCTCAAACGGTTGGCAAATTATTTTCATCCCCTAATTACAGCTCCGAAATAACGGATGGTGACATTCTGCATATGCAACCGTCTACCCACCATTGAGATGGCTGCATTTGGATCGCGGGGAGGACGTCTAAATCCATACCAGAGTGCTCGTGGTTTTGTCAGTTTTGTTATCCGCTCCCATCAGCACGCTAAGGCCTACTCTCCCAAAAGGCATAACAGGTTCTAACATGTGCACATGATGTTCTGCTTACGTTCACATTCGAGACCTCGGTGAATAGTCTCATTCGAAGGACTTTCGGGTCAGTGAAGTCGGTACTGATGTTAACTTCAGTGGAAAAATCCCCTCATATGGGCGTATGGGTGGTGGCTTGAACCCAGACGGTCAGATCGCGAGCTCAACGTTCTAACCACTGGTCTAAAACGCCCCCAAATGGTTGTTTTTAAATGGTTACAATCCGATTGCTGATTATGATTTCAATGGTTTTGTGTGTGCTTCCTTGTGCCCAGATGTTGACTCCACTCCCCCAAAGTCCTTCGGATGAGACTTTAAACCGAGGCCCGTGTGCGAACGCACGCAGAACATCTTGCGCACACGTTAAATCCTGTTCCGCTTTTCGTAAGGTTAGGCCATCGTGTGCCGGTGGAACAGATGACAAGATTTACAAAACTGCATACACCGGGGACCGGATGAAAAAAAAGCACATGATTGCTTATTCTGTTATCCTCGATATCAAGAATAAATAAATAAATAAATAAATAAATAGGGTTGTTGTGTCTAGTTTTGTTTTGTTTTTTAAAAATGCAGTTTGACTTTGATTTGCTACAGATTGTGCATATTTCATCCTTTTTTTTCATTTCCAATGCTTGCTTTTTGTTTGGTTGGTTTTTTTAGGCAGATTGCTATTTTCTGATTGGATTTTTTCATCATTTTGTTTTTTAGCATTTTGCCCCGTCCCGTATGTATCATCAATTGAGTTTCGCCAACACACACACACACACACACCACACACACACACACACACACACACACACACCACACACACACACACACACACACACACACACACGTAAACTACATAAACCCACCAGCACACTGGCACAATTACAGGTATAGGCAAAAAAACCGCCATCACTTTGTAACTAATGGGTAACAAACATCACAGACAGCAATGGGCTGTGTGGCAGCATTCTAGGTCTGAAGGAAGGGCAGGCACCTGTCCCAGCACTTTGGGGAAAATTTCACCTTCGTCTTCTCCTTTATCTATTTACCTGTTTATTTTTTCATTTGGTTCTTTGTTTTCTTCTTTAGTTACTTACATTTTTTTCATCGTTTATTAGTGTTGGTTTATCTAGTAGACCGTTTGCGCTGGTGAAACCTGATAACCAGAGAAACCCCCAAACAAACAAAAAACGCATGCACATTGGTGTCGTGTTTAAACACGGGGGGGCGGATAGCCTAGTGGTCAGAACATTGCGCTGGCAATTTGAAGACCCGGGTTCGAGTCCGGTCGAGGAAATTTTCTTCCTGGAGTTAACATCAGTGCTGACTCCACTCTCCCCAAAAGTCCTTCGGATGAGACTTTAAACCGAGGCCCCGTGTGCGAACGCACGCAGAACATCTTGTGCACACGTTAAATCCTGTTCCGCTTTTCGTAAGAGTAGGCCATCGTGTGCCGGTGGGAACAGATGACAATATTTACAAAACTGCATACACACGGGGACCGGATGAAAAAAAGCACATGATTGCTTATTCTGTTATCCTCGATATAAAAGAATAGATAAATAAATAAATAAATGAATAAACATCAACTCCAAAGTTGGAATGCAGTTGTCTTCATGAGGGGTCTAAACAGTCGCTTACCCAAAATGTCTTACAATTGGTGAATCCCGGAACTCTAGTCGATGAACAAAAAACAAATAACCTACTGTTCTGAATACTGTAGCTCATTAAACAAGCGTCTCTACAGCTTTACAAAGCCTGCGTTCTAAAAGTCATTTACCTGCATGTCCAGTTCTTTACCTACACCTGGCTTTTAGACCTGAGGTTCTTAGACCAAGTAGACAACTGCTCTCCAGACTTAGGCTTTTAGACAGACAGGTCTCAGTGCTCTAAATCAATCAGACCTACACTTCCTAGGAGTAAATGCTTGTAGTACTTAAGAGCTGCAAGATGGTTCACATGCTCTCTAACCAGGTGATTCAGATAAGTGCGAGGTGAAATACTGATGTTTTATCCGAGCTATTTTTTTCTATCATGACCATGATGAATTTTTTTTCCATTTGTAATTGGACAATAAAAGTTGTATTTTCTATCTTGTGTCATTACAAACTTCTCTCTTTTTCTTGTTTGATTGTGTTGAGATCGTATTGTTTTATTGTGAAACTGTTTTAAAGAGTTGTTTTGGGGGGTTTTGTTTGTTTTTTGGGGGGGAGTCCTGAAAACACAGATGCAATAATCAGTAAATTTCGTTAAGTGCCTATGATTTTCATCGGGTAAAGATCTCAAATTCTTCCACGAATTTTGTGCAGAAATGTCTGACGGGACTGAAAGCCTACAAAAAGAACCTGATGTAGAGGGAAGGAGGGAAGTCAAACTAACTTTCAGCTGTCTGGTTTCGCAGGGAGATGGTACAGCAAGTGGAAAAATCCATATTGGGTATACCATACCAGCTAAGAGATCCTTTGTGCATTGTAATAAAATAATGGTGATGTAATGCAATGTAATGTAATTAATGGGATGTAATGTAATATACTGTGCTGTATTGTATTGCTGTTTATTGCATTGTTTTGTCTTGTATTTTATAAAATTTTCAGTCAGAACAAATTTCTTTGCGTGAAATTCAGGTGAGAGAGGAGAAGGCATGGCTACAAGAGTAGTGCCACCCACTTTACTGTTTCACAGAGACACCCAGCCGGGATGAGTGAGACAATGCGTATTCTTGGTGACCTCTAATATTAGTGTTCAGTTGGAGAACGCTAAACAATAACACAATGTAAAACCTTTCTAAGACCTGCCTGGGGAAAGGTGTAAGAACTGATGCAAGCTCTAGGAGAAAATCTTCTTAGCTGGACAATGTGACCACAGGCAGTTGAATCTTTGTCGTTGTTTATCTGTCTTTCCCTCAATCATTCCATCATGATTGATGGGAATGACAAAAATTCCATGGATCTTTGATTTTGAGGCGATGTCTCAGCCCGTAGGCTTCTTTCGTAATGATTGATAACTGCCAGGAGTTTGCAAAGCCAGAGAGAGAGAGATGGAGAGAGATGAGAGAGAGAGAGAGAGAGAGAGAGAGAGAGAGAGAGAGAGAGAGAGAGAGAGAGAGAGAGAGAGAGAGAGAGAGAGAGAGAGATGGAGAGAGAGACAGAGATGGAGAGAGAGACAGAGACAGAGAAAGAGAGACAGAGATATGGAGAGAGAGAGACAATGAGAGAGAGAGAGAGGTGCACAGTCAGTGGTCGTAAGCAACGCTTATGATTGGCATCTGAAGGTGGGTGTGATGCTGTCTTTCCATTGAGTTGACAGTACAGTCATCTCATAAGATGAGGCCAGAGCCAACGATCCTATAGAGGCTACTCTCTCTCTCTCTCTCTCTCTCTCTCTCTCTCTCTCTCTCTCTCTCTCTCTGTATGTATATATGTATGTATGTGTACGTACGTGCGTGCGTGCGTGCGTGCGCGCGTGAGTGTGCGCGTGTGGGTGTGGGTGTAATATAATCCCTAATAAGGCGTGAAGGGGCACTGGTTGTAAAAACAGTAAATGACCTGAGTATTTATCTTTTATTCTCGAATTCAAATACATTTCGTATGTCTTGCATTGCCCTGCCTTGATCTCTCCCTGTCTGTCTGTCTATTGGTCAGTCTGTATCTGTCTGTCTCTCACTCTCTCTGTCTGTCTGTCTGTCTGTCTGTCTTGGTCTGTCTGTCTGTCTGTCTGTCTGTCTATCTGTCTCTTCTCTCTCTCTCTCTCTTCTCTCTCTCTCTCTCTCTCTCTCTCTCTCTCTCTCTCTCTCTCTCTCTCTCTCTCTCTCTCTCTCTCATCTCACACACACACAAAGTTCTAGGAGTAACAATCGATGAAAATCTCAGCTGGTTCTACCACATATCTCATCTATGCAAATATCTGTCCCAAAGAGTATACCAATTGACTAAAATTAAACATTTCCTTGACTACAATTCAAGGAAATTATTCTTCCAAGCTTACATACAATCCTCAATAGACTATGCCTCAACCCTCTGGGATTCTGCCAGTGCAAACACTATGAAACCGTTATCAAGTCTATATAAACGTGCTCTCAAACTTATCCTTCTGAAAAAAACAACCTTACTTGAAGTGGATTATACTCAGTTAAATATTCTCCCCCTACAACAAAGACTAAAATATAACAAAGACATACTGATGTTTAAGATAATGGCAGGAGCTGTCCCCACGTCCTTAAGAGATAAGTTCCCAATGAATCATTCCAGAAATACTGAAAAGCCAAGTGTCCCAATCCCAAGAATAGACTTGTTTAAATCTAGTTTACTATACTCAGGCCCTGTGCTGTGGAACTCCCTTCCCGATTCAATTAAAGAGCACCAATCATTGACTACCTTCAAAAATCACCTCCTAATCCACTTGATGCACCAAAAATAATAAACCAATTATATTCCCTCTCCTTCTCCCCCTTCTCTTCCTCCCTCCCTCTGTGTGTGTGTGTATGTGGTGTGTGTGTGTGTGTGTGTGTGTGTGGTGTGTGTGTGTGTGTGTGTGTGTGTGGTGAGTGTGTGTTGTGAGTTGGGTTTTTTTGTTGTTGTTGCTGTTTCTTTCTCCCCTTTTATCAAAACTTATGTTTTATGGAACTATTTTGATGATAGATGGTGGTGGATTGATGTTTTCAGTCATTCAACCTCATCCTATTCTCATGTTGCTCCTTAATTATTGCGCCCTCTTTTCTTTTCTTTTTGTTTTGTTTTTGTTTGTTTGTTTGTTTGTCTGTTTGTTTGTTTGCTTGTTTTTTGTTTGTCTGCTTGCTTGTTTTTTGTTTTGTTGCTGTGTTTTCCTTTTGTTTGTTTATTTGTTTGTTTGTTTGTTTTTTCTTCTTCAAATCAAAATCATCATTGATTCCTACTTCATATTTTTGTTTCTGAATGAGTGCATTTTTATAACATTACCTTAATATTGTATTTCTGTCTTATTCCTTACCTGCTTTGTTGTGCTTCTCCCCTTTTATCAAAACTTATGTTTTATGGGACTATTTTGATGATAGATGGTGGTGATTTCAGTCATTTAACCTCATGGTATTCCCATGTTTGCTCCTTAATTATTGCCCGCCCCCCCCCCCCCCCCCCCCCTTTTTTTTTTTTTTTTTTTGCTTTGTTTTGTTTGCTTATTTGTTTTTTTGTGTGTGTGTTGTGTGTGTGTGTGTGTGTGTGTGTGTGTGTGTGCGTGCGTGCGTGCGTGCGTGCGTGCGTGCGTGCGTGTGTGTGTGTGTGTGTGTGTGTGTGTGTGTGTGTGTGTGTGTGTTTTCCAAATCGAAATCATTGATTCTTACTTCATATTCTTGTTTCAGAATGAGTGCCTTTTTGTAACATTACCTCAATATTGTATCTCTGTCTTATTCCTTACCTGTTGTTGTTTTTTCTCCCCTTTTATCAAAATCTTATGTTTTATGGGACTTATTTTGAGATAGATGGTGGTGGATTGATGTCTTCAGTCATTTAACCTCATCATGTTCTGATGTTTGCTCTTTAATTATTGCGCTTTTTTTGTTGTTTTGTTTTGTTTTGTTTTTTGTTTGTTTTGTTTTTGTTTATTTTCCTTTATTCAAATCAAAATTATCATTGATTCTTACTTCTTTTTCGTTTCTGAATGAGTGACTTTTTATAACATTACCTTAATATTGTATCTCTGTGTTATTTCTTGCCTGTTTGATACTTGGTATGGTTCCTTACTTTTGGTATTTGGATCATTATAATTGTTGTTGTGTAGTTGTGGCTATTATCTTTATTTTTTTCTATCTTAATGTTATCCCTGAAAAGGGCGGGGACTGGATGTAAAAAAGCACACGAATGCTTATCTATTATCCTCGAATAAAAGAATTTTGCCTTGCCTTGCCTTGCCTTGTCTCTCTATTTCCTCTTTCTCTCCTGATAGATAATTGGTCGACACTTTTGTGTACATTACTTGAGTTATTGACGATTTTCATAAAACATGAGGTGAATGTTTGACATTTCTGGGCCTTTGA
>CM060318.1:77612679-77622679 GCA_030674155.1 Stramonita haemastoma
CTGTCTCGTCTGTGTTCGTCTGTCTGTCTGTCTGTCTGTCTGTCTGTCTCTCTCTCTGTCTGTCTGTCTGTCTGTCTGTCTCTCTCTCTCTCTCTCTCTCTCTCTCTCTCTCTCTCTCTCTCTCTCTCTCTCTCTCTCTTCTCTTTTCTTTTCTTCTCCTTTCTTTTTTTTCTTTCTTTTAAAGACAGGGATTTTCTCCTTAGTTCTCCTACCTTCTGAGGAACACAGGAAACTTTAAAAAAATTCGCTAACCAACAGCTGTACATACAAGAATCTTTGAAGACCTTGTCTGTTCTTTCTTTTCTTTTCATCATTTCTCTCTCTCTCTCTCTCTCTCTCTCTCTCTCTCTCTCTCTCTCTCTCTCTTCTCTCTCTCTCTCTCTCTCTCTCTCTCTCTCTCTCTCTCTCTCTCTCTCCACGTTAAATCCTGTTCCGCTTGTCGTAAGAGTAGCCATCGTGTGCCAGTGGGAACAGACGACATTTACAAAACTGCATACACACGGGACAAGAGTGCTTATTCCATTAACCTCGATATAAAAGAATGAATCAAATCAAATCAAATCAAATCTTTCTTTCTTTCTGTCTTTCTGTATCTATTGCTACTGCTGTGGTATCATGTCCATGATGATAGACATTGTGTCGCAGTCATTGTAATTATTGTGCTAATTATTATGGTTTGTATGGCTTAACAACAATAAAATTCATTATTCTTTTCTTTTTCTTTTTACCTTGTGTTCTTTCTGTAATCATTTTTATTAAAAAAAAATTCCTTTATTTCTTTCGTTAATTTTTGTTTCTTTCGTTTTGCTATATTTCTTTCCTTCTGTCTTTCTTTCCCTCTCTCTTTCCATTTTTTCTTCCTTCATTTCTTTCTTTCTCTGTGTGCCTCTCATTTTCTTTCTTTCTTTCATGAATCTTGTCTTTCTTTCCCGCTTCTTTTCTTTCTTCTCTATTCAGTCTTTCTTTTCCTTTGAAGAAGACGAAGAAAACAAGAACAATTGCGAAGAAGAAGAAGAAGAACAAGAAGAAGAACAAGAACAAGAAAAACAACAAGAACAAGAAGAACAAGAACAAGAAGATGAAAGAGGGGAAAGGAAAAAGAAGTAAAAGGAAAGACAAAATAAACAGAGCAAATGGGAAGGAAAGAAAACAAAAGAAAGAAAAAAAGAAAAGGACAAAGGACAATAACAGGAAAAAATTAAAGAAAAAATAATACAATGAAAATGAAAAAGAAAGAAAGGAAATCCAGCAAGGAAGAAAACAAAAGTGAGAAAGACAAGCAGACAGATATACAGACGGACAAGCAGGCAGGCATTCAAACAGACAGGTAGGCAGGCAGGAAGGAAACAGAATGAAAGCAGAGATAGAAGAAAAGAAGGAAAGAAAGAAAGTCAAACAAACAAACCAAAAGAAAAAGAAAACAAAGAAAGTTGATCTGCCAAACTAAACAGACTGACAAATACACCTCCCACACCTTTTTTTTTCTTCTTTGGTTAAACAAACATAGTCTGCACTACCCTTCTTCTCCCCCAAAAAAAATCTCTGGCAGAATGAAATCAGTTAATTATGAAAGATGGAACTTGACATTCGGGACAGTCAGATTCAAATCTGGAATCTGGTGCATCAGAGGGAATCTGATCAGGAGCATTAGCAAGGAGGACAACTGCGTGCAGCGCTATCCGCGTCAAGTGTCAGAGCGTGAGGAGGAGAGCCGCGGAGTGATCATCATCATCAATCATCATCATCGTCCTATCTTCTTTCCCTCCGGGTCCTGGTGGTGGTCTGAGTGTTCTGTCCAGATTCTTATCCTCACGTGTCTCCCTTCTCCTTGTGACCCGTGTTGCTCAGGGCTGAGGAACTGGCATGGTGGCTTCTTCTCAGCTTGAGGTGAGTGGCCATGTTTATTAGGTTTTAGTCTAGTCTAGTCTAGGTCAAAAACACCTTTAATCATCCCTGTAGGGCAATTATTATTTTGTTTGGGGCTGTTTGTGTTCCTTTTGCAGTAGGATCATTTGTTTTAGGGTTCATGGCCTTAGTGCCTTAGAAGTCCGGTTTCTTCTTCTTTGTCCTCTTCGAACGCTCAGACAGAGACTATTGTTGTTTTTCGTATGAGCGAAAATGCGTTGCGCTGCCGTTAAACACCTGGCTATGTGTATCCTCAACAACAATGAGAATTTGGTTTTCTGTTAGGATTTCTAGGGTGACCAAAGTGATAAACCTGCGTAAATGCTTCTTTTGGCTTTAGTCAAGACTCAGACCAATTTTTTTTTAAAGGTTTTATGTTCCTTCTTCACCTTCACCTGTCCCGTAGTCTAGTAGCCGTTGGGGCACCACTGAAGATTTTGCAACTCGCTTCCTCCACCCTCACAGTTTTCAGCTTTCCGTAGCAAGTCGTTCCAAAGAAGGCCAGTCAACTCTGATAATTATTGTCTTTTCCTCGTTTTCTCTGTCTGCCTTTTCGTCTCCCTCCTTGTACCGTTCCCTGTAGAGCAGTCTTGACTAGTGTCTTGTTAAAGAAAAGGAGAAAGAAATAACGAAAGCTGTGTTCTTTTTGCGATGCTATACGAACAGTACAGCAGCAAAATCTTAACCGGGCAATCCCCCGCTTTTCCTGAGTGCCTGCCTTAGGCAACAACAAAAAAAGAAAAAAAGAAGCAAAAGACTAGGGCCGATCCTTACAGGTAATTTCAAGACTGGCAGATAGGAAATTCAGTTAAGGACGTCATCAGAACTGAACCATGAGCAGTGATGTGAAAACAATAACGTGCAGGGCTATCAGCGTCACTTGTCAGATGATGAGGAAGAGAGGGATCTGCAAGATAATCATGGTCTTACTTCCCCAGGCGGGGGTCACCTGATTGGCTCTACCAGGATCTTACCCTCACACTTCTTCCTGACATCCAAGCTGTGCAGTGCTGAGACACTGGCTGTCTGGCTGGGGACATCTTGGCAGATAGCCTGTGCATTTGGCCTTTTCTTTTAATCTGAGTGCTTACATGATATTAATGTGTATGGGGTTTCTTTGTGTTTAATTTTATTTGTGGCTTCGTTTATTTTGAACGTACACAGTTATAGCTGCCTTGTCACACACACACACACACACACACACACACACACACACACACACACACACACAACACACACACACACACAACCACACACAGATATATATATATATATGTTAACTGTATGAACACAATCTTAGAGTACATAAGCCAAAAATCACAGCTGTAGATACAACCCCCATTTTATAGTAAAAATACACGTTTCACGAGAGTATAAAGGAAATCAATGAAGCATCAATGACTGTAAAACTCTAAACTATCGATGACAACGATGTAACAGCTCTCTGGCATATTCTTGTCCTTTGAAAAAAATATGCACGATTTTTCTGTACACAAGCGCTAATCAATATAAAATAATCAATTATCTCTTAACTTAAGCAACGTTTATCATCAATATGATAAATCATAATTAAATGTTTCAAAAATGATGGACAACAATACTTTCATTTTCCAAGAAGCTTATCCTGTCTAGATTGTCAGTGCCCCTAGCACAACATATAAACTGAGCTATAAATCAACTCCGAATTGTTTATGTCCAGTTGTTATTGTTGTTGTTGTTACTGTTGAGTGTTCCCCAGTTTAAGCACCCTGGGGGTCACCCAGAATATGCCCTCTGTCACTCATCCCACCTGGGAATTACTGTGGGGTACACACAGATGGGAAGTTTGCATCCCATGATTTTTCATATCATCTTGCTATACAGGCAGCAGCGTACTCCGATTCATGAAAAAATCTTATTTAATGGAGGATACAGATTGTTAAGCTAGGATTTTGTCACTGATAGAGACAACACCTGTATCACATTTCAAAGCGTAACATTTTGATTTAGGCCGCATAAGATTGTTTAGATCAATAACTGGAGCGGCTTTTGGTACGGCTGAAAATGAAGTAGGAAGACATTCAAAGTGCATGCCTTCTAACAGAGATCCAGCTACAGGAACTGGCATGAAAAATATCTACGTGCAATGCTATCTGTTTCTGGCTTAGTCCAAAAGCTTTGTCAAATTTCAAATTCTTTATTTTCCGTCATCCCTTTAGGGATATGGAGGATTTCACATAACAGCAATAAACAAAATCGTAACTGAACAACATACGTGTACCACATGTAACTGAAGATTTGAACAACTACAATAGAACAAACCTAAAAAAAATGTATGTTTACACATACACAAAGTTAAAATGTTATTTGTGGTAACATTAATTATTTTAACAACATTCAGCAGAAACTTCTTGTCAGTTACCCATGTAAACTAAGTGACAATGCCTACGTGTAGTTTTGTTATGCTTTGAAATATTATTCTGAAACTGTCTTCAGCAATGTCAAGCATGTCACTCCTCTGAGAGTTACAGTGTGGCTGCCTGTATGGAGAGATACCAGAAAAGAGTCATACACGCTGAACGTCTCATCCAGCGTATCCTTACAGTTTAACAGTGATTTCAGGGTGTAAAAAGGAAACAAAATGCACATTCCATGTGACCAGACGAAGAGATGTATCCATCGACACTTACATAAAACACTACACAAAACAAAACGAAACAAAACAAAACAAAAAAATAACCCAAGCTGCAACAATGTATCGGCAGCTCCAACCTTTGATAGGCTTTTCTTTGAGCGCCACAAACCAAAACAAAACCAAAAAAATCCTCCCCAAAAACCAGACCAGAGACAAGCCTTAAAGTTAATCTGAATATGAAAGGAACCAAATCAGTTTGGGGGTGTCAAAAGGATCTCATCACCAGCATTAATAGGAGAAAGAAGAAGAAAAAAAAAGAAAAAGAGAGACAGAGCAACGTGCAGCGTTATCAGCGTCAAGTGTCAGATCGTGAGGAGGAGAGCAGGGAGAGTGATCATCCTCCTCTCTCCTCCCCCCCCCCCCCCCGCTCTGCTGACCTGATTGTTCATGTTCCACCCACAGTCTTATCCCCCCCACGCCTCTGCCGGTAAGCAAGCTGCACAGATAATTATGACAGATTGAATGTCTGACAGGATCCATTGGGTTATTTTCTTATCCCACTTTATGTCACAGATTGAATGTCTGACAGGACCTACTAGTTTATTTTTTTTTATACCATTTTATGTCATAGCAGGTTTCTCTCTGTGAAATTCAGGCTGCTCTCTTCCGGGGACAGTGCGTCGCCGCAAATGCAGCGCCACCTTTTTTTTTCTTTTCCCTGTCTGCAGCTGTGTTTGTTTGTCTATCAGAGTGGCTTTTTTCTACAGAATTTTGCCAGGGACAACCCTCTTCTTGCTGTGGCTTCTTTTACGTGCGCTAAATAATGGTGTGTCACACATGGAACCTCGGTTTATCGTCTCCTCCAAAAGACTAGTACCCAGACCACCGCTCATGGTCTAGTCGATGGGGAGGAAAGTTTGGGGCCCAAACGGGATTCAAACCACCGCACACTCCGGTCCGAACTTTTCGCTTTCTAGGCAGGCGTGTTACCTCTAGACCACCAATCCAATTTCTGTCATGGTGTGCATTAATTATGTTCTAGGATAGCTTCCACTTTACTTTGATTTTTAGGTGGCAGTGAGGAAGCTGGTTGCAAAATCTTCAGTGGTGCCCCGACGGTCTACAAGACTACGGGATAGACAGAAAAGACAGGAGGTTTTTCGGAAGATTCCATCGATGGTATTAGTTCTATTCTTTACTGATCCCACGGACCATCTGAGGAAAATGCTGGGTTCATTTGGAGTTGTATTTCTGTCAGTGTAGGTACATGAACATGGTTTGCAGACTGACATGCAGAATAAAAAGAGATATGTCAAGTTGTTTGGACACTTTTTTTTTCTTTTAGTAGATGCTAAAGGCTTATTCACATGCATTGAAAATAGAATCGTGCTTCTGTTTTAAACTCTAACTCTCTCTCTCTCTCTCTCTCTCTCTCTCTCTCTCTCTCTCTCTCTCTCTCTCTCTCTCTCTCTCTCTCTCTCTCTCTCTCTCTCTCTCTCTCTCTCTCTCTCTGTGATGGAAAAAGTATGCCAATACTTATGCGTAACCCTTAAGAATAAAGATTATCAATCAATCAATCAATCAATCAATCTCTCTCTCCTCTCTCTCTCTCTCTCTCTCTCTCTCTCTCTCTCTCTCTCTCTCTCTCTCTTCTCTCTCTCTCTCTCTCTCTCTCTCTCTCTCTCTCTCTGGAAGTAGGAGGTGGCATATAGCCTAAAGAAAAGTCCGCAACATCTGCAACAGAAACTAGAACTGAAACTATGGCTAATTTTGCGACAGTAATAAATCAGTTATGGTGGTATTATATCACTTTCAACAATAAACACTTTGTGTCCATTTAAAACAATGGTGAAAATGTGTGTATGTGTACGTGCGTGCACGTGCGCGCGCGCGTGTGTGTGTGCGTATGCGTGCGGGTATGTATGCGTGTGTGTGAGCGTGTGTTTTAACTGTGTGTTTATCTGTGTGTCTGGCTGGGCTGGCTGGCTGGCTGTCTAACTGGATATCTGCCTGCCTGTTGCATATTTGCATGCCGTAACTATTCGTCTCCTTAAACAACACATTTATCACTGATTACGAGTTGACTTCCGCGGAAATAACATATATATCTCCTAGAAAAACGTATGTCATATTAAACGTGTTTGCTGTAAAAGCAGGGCAGTGAGCTGTCTGATGTATGCCTTTTGTAAATTGTTCTGCTGCCAACTCTTGACGAGCTGCGCTAAGAAACGAGTTTTTAGCGGCACTCCAGTTTATTTAAGACTTCATCTGCTGGCGTTTTCATCCGCAACAAAAGACTCCCCGAAATCTGCAGCATTTTTGGTTGTTGCATCATCCTCAACTGTTTTGAACTGTGTCCACAAACAAGTTTCTTTGAGGTGTGGCCGGTGTACATTTGTTGATATTGACAAAAAGTTAGGAAAGAGGAAAGGAATGGTATTATCAAAATGACTTTAGAACTGAACCAGGTTTTGTGATCAAACGAGTAAATGTATTAAAAAGAAACAAATTTAAGCGTTTCCTTCAAAATTTGGGTTTTTTTATTGACTGAAACATTTGTAGGTAAATCATCCGGTCATTTTGTAGAAATTTGGCTTAGATCCACTTCTAGTGTAATTATTTGAACAAGATCGAAAAGGCTTAGAGGTACACACAAAGAAACAGATTGAAAAAAATGTGAACTCAAGAAAGGCAGACAGATAGAGACAGATTGAGGGGTACGAGAGACAGAGGCAGAGAGGCGAGAAAGTTAAATGCTCGATAACAAAAAAGAGCATACAGGGCTTTTGAAAAGGTGAACAAAGTATCGTGACTCATATCTTAACTTGTACTTTATGTATTGAGGAACAAACTCAACCAACTGTAATGACTAAGCTGGTGACCGCTTTTATATATTTTATAGTGAAATGTAGTGATCAGAATAAAGCTACTACACCATTCTCGCTTCAGATCAATAAAAAAAAAAATAATAATAAAAAAATAAAAACTGTGATTTCAATTTCTATGAAAATCGACACTATTATCTTTACCAACAATTCCTTCCATACACAAATAAGATATGTCCCGACAGTATGCACCACCGCCATTTCAAGATGAAAAACGGAATATAAAGTCAGCTTTGAATGGCAAAGGGTGGAGACCAGGAGACAAGACGGCCATTACTAACACAACAGATAGTGTGCGCGAGCAACATTTCCGGCATGCACGGAAACAAAACAACGCTATGGTCGCTGTGTGGAATGGTAGGAACGATGCGCGACTTTCTGTCTTTTGTATTGAGTGAAAAGGAAAGGTTCTACTGATAAATCAAGCCCCGGGATCGTTCACAGGGAACAGTAAAAGGAGGGAGATGAAGAGGCAGACATAGGAAACGATGGGAAGACAACATCAGAGAGTGGACAGGCCTTGGGTGAAGTGATCGATCTGCTACGAAGGGCGGAGGACTGTGAGGAATGAAGGAAGCTGGTTTCAAAATCTTTAGTGGTGCCCCGACGGTCCGGGTGACTACGGGACAGGTGAAGGTGAAGATGAAAGACCATGGTCTGTCAACCAGATTAATTCTTTTGTTCCTCGGCTATAGCTAGAGATCCGAGGTTCACCAATGATGAGATTTTGTTTAATGTCAAACAGAAAAAGTCACTGCAGTCAGTTTGACCATAAACATAGTAACTGAATTGTCAATACTCCCACAACTACACAGAATCTGAAAAACGAAGCTAAAACCAGTATAATGCAACACACGCCATAATAGCTTTAACTGGCTGACTGGGTTCTCAGCTCATGATGGAAGCAGCGATAAGGAGACAGGGGTGAGGTGAGGGCCAGCTAGAGGGCGGACAGGAGCATCCCTGTCAGGTTAGCTGGCATAGTCAGGTTACCAGGCATAGTCAGGTTACCAGGCATGGTCAGGTTACCTGGCATAGTCAGTCTACCAGGCATAGTCAGGTTATCGATATTTCCACAACTATACAGAACCTGAAAAAACGTGAGCTAAAACCAGTATAAACCTTGAGACACACGCCATAATTTGGACTGGCCCAGTCTCGAAAACTATATTTCCTGTAACCCGGCCATCCCAGTGGCTGTGGCTCAGCTAACCACGCCGTGATTGCCTAGTGGCTCTAGCTCTCTCCCTCACGATCTGACACTTCAGGCAGACTGAGCTGTGCATGGCATGGGGGTTCTACCATTAATGCTCATGATGAACTTCCCCCATCACTCCTAGCTGTAATGACTACATTCGATCTAGGATGAGTCTTGTTTCGATTTCAATGCTTATCTCTTATGCTTTGATGTTTCCAAGATGCTGTGGTGTTTTCAAGATGCTGTGATGATTACAATTAATCAAGAATTATTTCGATTTTGATTCTAACGCTAATTAGTCATTTTCTATGGAGTCAGAGATTCAAGAATCACGGCTCACTTATAGAGAAATTTGAAGAAGACCACTGTAGGGCTGTGGGTTGTATACTTTATGGGTAATGTTACACGTAGTATGAAGGTTATTTTGAATTGTTATACTGCTAATCTTGACACAAGCGATTTCTTTTGCTCTTAGAATTTTCAGCTGTTTAGTTCTGTAGTTCTAGTAGAACTATCTGTAAGTAAACTACAAAGGGATAAACTGTGAATGCTTTTGAATCGGACGGATCCATCTCTTTGATTTACTAAATCAGTAAAATGATTCCATTGTACCAGGTCTTGGGATTTGAAAAGATGGAGAAAGAAAGGAGGGATGTGCACGCACACTCGCACGCACACACACACTACACTTTTTTCTTAGATAGCTTGATAAAAAAAAAGCAAATTTATGGCTTACTCAATGCACCATCTGGAAACAAAATTTTGACTTTGACTTTGACCACAGTTCATATATGCTCGCAGCTGCGTATCATCCCTTTCCAAAAACATTAATCTGATTTTGACAAAAGAAACTTGTATAACCCCGTTCTCTTTTTCTTTTTCTAAATCTACGACACACACACACACACACACACACACACACACCACACACACACACACACACACACACACACACACACACACACACACACACTCACTCACTCACACTCACTCACTCACTCACTCACACACACACACACACACACACACACACACACACACACACACACACACACACACACACACACACACACACACACTCAAGATATTGCAATGATTGCAGCCACATGTCAAGTCACTGTTAATGCAGTGTGGCAGAAGTGACCCAGAACTTGTCTACAGTGTGGAGGTCATCACAGCTTGCTGCAACCCTGAGGAGTGAAGGGAGGCTGCACTGCTGACAGTGGAAAGATGGAGGGATGAAGAAAGCCATTTCCAAATCATTCACAGACCTTTGTGCAGTGTGCGTGCGCGCGCGCGCGCGCGCGCTGTGTGTGTGTGTGTGTGTGTGTGGTGTGTGTGTGTGTGTGTGTGTGTGTGGTGTGTGTGTGTGTGTGTGTGTGTGTTGTGTTGGTGTTG
>CM060318.1:77625179-77627679 GCA_030674155.1 Stramonita haemastoma
AAGCCTTTACCACTACTGCAAAAGATCAACTAGAATTTGACTGAAAAGATTTGGTATAGCTGTAGGGGACAGTTTACTCGAGCATTCAAAACAATTAGAAAAATGTCAGGATTCAGAACAACTCAAAATAGTCATTTCTCCAATATTAAATCATATCAGGTAGCCACTCCTCAGACACTTAACAGCAGCACAACACATTTTCGTTCCTTCATATGACAGACAATAATAGTTGCTGTTTGAACGTTTGATAAAATAGAAAAAAGTCTGTATAACTTTTATCAAAAACGTTGTGTAAACCCAACAAGGAAGTGTCTCTTTCCTGTTGCTTTTTCTTCTTTCCGGAATCTGTGCCCTCTCAACAGGTTCGCTACAAATCAGCTGCTGTCAAAACAGAGCGTGGCTGACACAACCCAAACACTTGAGCCCGGCAACAACTTGGAGATCCTGGCCATTGGAGGACTCTTTGCTGTCAGGGGACACTTGAGACACTGGAACCTTGTCTGCTTCTGATTTCTGTTAGTGTTGTTGGGGTGGTTGTTGTTTTTCCTAAAGAATTGTTCCTACAGCTAAAAACAAGTGCAAATACTTTTCCCCATGATCTCTTGTGAACAGTCCATACCAGAAAAGTTCATAACGTCTGTGTTTTACATATTATGTTTGTTGTTGTTCTGACTTTTGACAAACTGTGTAAGAAAAAGACATCATGGTTATTCTTTGGGCCATCTGTGTTAGTGTATGTTGGTACTTTGGAACTTCTTCAAGATAAAGCATGTATTTGATTTACAAACTTCCTTCAGGTGTCTGTTTACAAAAGCATAATTTGAACATAGAAACCTTCCAAGGTTTTTTTTTTACTGTATGAAGCTGACCCACACATGCATACTCTAAGTGATGATCTTATATGAAATATTGTAAATGTGTGAGTACATTCCGCGTTTTTGTATTGTAGTCTCTTGCACTAAACATTAAGTATGCAACTCCTGTATATATTTACATAACACTTTAAACCTCCATGCAGAAGACATACATGTATAGTTGTGCAGTATGGTAGGTCTGTGATCTTAGTGGAACAGTCATCTCGATGCAAAGCACAAATCTATAAATCGAGTAACCACAGGTTCCATTCCCTTGTGCTGATGGTTTCAAATTCAAATTCAAGTTCAAATACTTTATTATCTCAAAAAAGAGAAATTCCGGTGGTTACAAGCCATAATACAAACAGTAAACATGTAAAAATGATATCACGGATACATATATAACACAAGTTCTGAACATCAACACGCGCCCATCACAATATAAGAGCACCCACAAATCAGCAATACCTCAACCAGTCATAAAATCAACCAAGAAAGGCTGGTTAATGGCACAGTCTCTAAATCGGATAACTCCATTGGGACTCCAATCCAATCAAACCAAAATTCCACTTCCGTTTGAACCAAAAATGTCCCCCCCCCCCCCCCCCCATCCACTAGACTTTGAATGATGCTCTGAGTTTCAGGTCCTTGGGATGAGGAGGTAAACAGAGGTGAGAGCGTTAAAGAACCCACGGCAGCGAGATCGTTGTCCCTGGCAAATTTCTGTGAAAGAAAAAAGCTGTTCTCATAGCAAAACAAAGACAAGTGCAGACACAAATTACTTTTTAAAGTGGCGCTGCTCTTGTGGTGACGTGCTCTCTCCAGGGGGAGAGCAGCCCCACCTCCGGATTTCAAGCAGAGATATGTGTGTGTCTTAAAATTATAAAGGATGCAAATTTTCAACAGCAAAAATAACGTTTGAAACATTAAAAAACAACAACACCAGACCTAGTTTTAGGACTAAGTTAAATAAAAAAAATAATAATAATAAATTTAAAAATAAGAAAGAAAGAAAAGACGAAAAGACATCCTAAGACAAACATCACTTTAAAACTTTTTTCCTATCATTTGCCAAGAAACACATGATGGTCGGAAGACGAAGCACCGTTTCATTTTTTGCACACCATTTATTCTAGGGTTGTAGTCTTGTTTGTTTTTTCTCTTCTCTCCAACAGCCTGTAAACTGACACTCTAAAAGATCTCTTCCTTTTTTTTTTTTTACTTGGCTGCACGAATGTGTTTTTAATGAGAGAAGTATTTTCTTAAAGAAAAAAGGGAACTTTGTCTATCTGTGTGTCTATCTGTCTATGTGTCTGTCTCTGTCTGTATGTCTCTCTCTGTATGCATGTATGTCTGTCTGTCAGTCTGTCAGTCAGTCAGTCTGTCTATCTGCCTCTCTGTCTGTCTGTCTGTCTGTCTTGTCTCTCTGTCTCTCTGTCTCTGTCTGTCTGTCTGTCTGTCTGTCTGTCTCTGTCTCTGTCTGTCTGTCTGTCTGTCTCTCTCTCTCTCTCTCTCTCTCTCTCTCTCTCTCTCTCTCTCTCTCTCTCTCTCTCTCTCTCTCTCTCTCTCTCTCCCCCTCTCTCTCTGGTTTTGCCAGAAACAATTCAGATGACCATAGCTTCTTTTTCTTACACTAAATGCTTGTT
>CM060318.1:77632679-77637679 GCA_030674155.1 Stramonita haemastoma
CCTTCCTGCCCTACCCTACCCCATCCTGCCCTGCCCTGCTTTTCCGTTCCCTTCCCTTCCCTACACTCTGTACCTAGCAGGACCCCAGAAGTCCATCTGAACTAAAAAGAAAATGCTGCAAGTTCATATATCTGTGTTGTTGTTTTTTCTATGCTATAAATCTATGAGAAATAGCTGCGTTGGTGTAGTGGTTATAGTGCGTGGTCTTGCAAAGTAGAAGACGTGGTTCAAGTTCCGTAAGAGGCAGGGGTTTATGGTGGGTTTTTTTTTTTACTTGCAGTTTTTGCACAGTGTTAAGATTTTGATTTGGGTTAAGTGGAAGAGGAGGGGGGGGGGGGGGGTACTAGACCACACAGTCAAACATTGTTTAGTCAGTCAAGTTGTAATAGATATGTTACTTCGTTCATTCCAGTTTTGGATGCTAGTCTTTCAGACACCACCCGTTTCTGATTGGCAAAAAGAAAAAATCATTCGGTGCACGTAAAAGAACCCATGATCACAAAAGAGATATCAAGGATAACAACCCCTTGTGTTCAGCGTGATATTTATGACAAACAGTCATACAGTCAGAGTGGAAAGAAGCAACAATGAATGGATGATGCAATGTGGCGAAGCATTCTTCTCAATAAAGCTTCTGAACTTACATTCAGTGATTGGTTGTGACAAGAAAATACAACGCAATTGGTCTGTCGCTTTGATAAAGCAGCTTCTCTCACACTCTTGTTCTTGTCTCTCTCTCTCTGTCTCTGTCTGTTGTCTGTTGTCGTGCTGTCTGTGTCTGTTGTCTGTCGTGTCTGTCTCTCTCTCTCTCTCTCTCTCTCTCTTCTCTCTCTCTCTCTCTCTCTCTCTCTCGTCCTGTTTGTCTCTGTCTCTGTCTCTCTCTCTCTCTCTCTCTCTCTCTCTCTCTCTCTCTCTCTCTCTCTTCTCTCTCTCTCTCTCTTTCATTTATGTTTTCACTGCTGTTTTGTTTCTTCCATTGGCTCTTTCCCTTAACTTCAGCAAATTTTGTTTTCTTTTAATCGTATTTCTGTCTCTCTGCTTAAAAAAAAGCCAAGGCAAAGATATATGAAAGTTGATGAATCAATTTGCGTTTGCAATTAATCATACTTCTTTCTTCTTCTTCTTCTTCTTCTTCTTCTGCTGTTGCTTCTGCTGCTGCTCTGCTGCTCTGCTGCTTGCTGCTGCTGCTGCTGCTGCTGCTGCTGCTACTGCTACTGCTGTGCTGCTGCTGCTGCTGCTGCTGCTTTGCATTCTTTTTTTTACATTTTTCTTTGCATTCTTCTTCTTCTTCGCAATTCTTCGTCTTCGCATTCTTCTTCTTCGCAGTTCTTTTTCTCTTGTTGTTTCTCCTTCTTTCTCTTCTCCTCCTTTGTTTTCTTCTTGTTTTGTTCTTCTTCTTTATCTTTATTGTTGTGTGTTGTGTGTTCTTCTTCTTCTTCTTCTTCTTCTTCTCCTCCTCCTCCTCCTCTCCTCTCTCACCCTCCTTTTTCTTCTCGCAATTTTTTCTCCTTCATTCATCTTCTTCTTCCTCTGTCATCCTCCACCTTTCATCCTTCTCCTTTCTTTCTCCTGTACTGCTGTTGATCGATGCTACATCTGCAGCTACCATGGCTACCACTTGCTGTTAACATGCTGTCTTGATTCCTCCACAAACGACCTTTCTGCGATATTGATACCACATGATTTACACGCCCTCCAACACACAGCATAAAGGAACCATAATACTACAGCCAGCGGACGGGATAGCTCAGTGGTCATAGCACTTGCTTTACGCCTACCCCAGCCAAGGTTAAGCAGCAACGAGCGTGGTTACCAGTTGGATGGGTCACCGTTTGCACGCCTTTGCTTCAGTACAGTACCATAGTTCACCCAGCTGTAAATGGGTACCTGCCCTCTTTAGGTCAGGGAAGGTCAAAGCAGCGAGGGAGAGGAGATGGGCGCAGCCCTCAATATGCTTGGCCCCGAGAGAAGCAGAGGTCTCTGATGCCTCGCTTCCCTACGACCACATAAGTTATGGAACACCTTCACCTTTTTACCTTTAATACTACAGCCAAAGAAAAAATCGAACGGTTGACTCTAACGTTTCGTACTCCTTATTTCTGACTGTGTAGACGATGTGGAATAGCCCTAGAATTTAAAATTCTCTCCCCCATATAATTATCCATTAAGTCCTGGGTTCGAATCTCGGTGGCGTCTTGTTATTTAAGAAAGATAACACTGAGAACGCTTTTTTATCATAGATTTTCTCTAGGAAGCCCGTAACCTTGAAAACTGTGTGTCCATTCCAGGACAACCAATTCAGACACACAAGGTAATATACAACATAGGTGTTTGTTGCAAGGTCTGAAAGTCTGCATAGGGAGACTGCTTTCTGTAGATTGTACTAGTTTCTTTTTCTTTTATTCGTTTATATCAAGGATAATGAAATAAGAACTCATGTGCTTTTATTACATCCAGTCCCCTGTGTATGCAGTTTTTGTAAATCTTATCATCTGTTCCCACCGGCACACAATGGCCTACTCATACAAAAGGCGGAACAGGATTTAACGTGTGCGCAGGATGTTCTGCGTGCGTTCGCACACAGGACCTCGGTACACAGTCTCATCCGAAGGACTTGTGGGGAGAGTGGAGTCAGCACTGATGTCACGTTTTTATATTTTACATTTTACACCACTTTAAGTCACGATAGATTTCTCTGCTTGGAATTCGGGCTGCTCTCCCTGGGGAGAGGTATAGCCACAAGAGCAGCGCCACCCAATTTTTTTCTTTTCCTGTCTGTAAATGCAGTTCTTTCCCTATTAGGATTATATGACAACGCTAATGCTGTTGCTGATACTGTGCTTCTGATGTATAGATGATGATGATGATGATGATGATGATGATGATGATGATGATGATGATGATGATGATGATGATGTGATGATGATGATGATGTCGTCGAGAGATGATGTCGACGACCACAATGATGACGATGATGATAACAACGACAACACAGCGATAATAAAATACAAAAAAACATTGTCAAGTTTGTTGCTCTTGGAAAACATATTTTATGCGTTGTGCTGCGTCTGTCTCCAAGACAGGGGGAAAAAAAGTAGGACACAACGCAAGATGGAAACTGGTCCAATATTAACCTTGCGCAAACTTTGCCAGTGCAGCCTAGCCTAGCTTTCATCCCAGAATGATGTAATGCAATTTCTGTGTCGTGTTTGCCTCTGCAGCTTGAAACGATGACGTGATAATGCCGCCCAAATCTTCACGTTTCTCTGGCGGCAGCACCCAGCCACAAGCCACAAAGCCCCCCGCGTTTTATGACTGCAGTCAAGTGAGGCTTGTCTGCTGTCTGTACAATGGATAAACTGCCTGTAGTGCAGACGGTGTGGACATAAAGCCTTAACTCGTGACAACCGCTGAAAATGAAGAAAGATGGACGGACCCCCCAACCACTTTAGAACTGTGATTAGTAGAAATGGTGTGGGTGTTTTTTGGTAGGGAAAAGGGCGATTCAATCCCATGAAAGCATGTTTACTTAATAATAATCTGGAATTTGATTAGCTATGAATCTTATAAAGTGAGCAAATTAAAGCGTTTACATTCAAAATATTCACACGGGTGCAATCGTTAGAAAAAATTAACTGATTTTGACTTTAGCACACACACACACACACACATACACCCCACCCCACGCACACCCACACACCACACACGCACCACACACACACACACACACACACCCTACACAGTCAACTATTGATGGACAATAAGAGACACAACATAAAGCGACTGGTGCTTAATGTAGCTGGGTGTGAAGATTCAATGTCCATTGAAGTGGGAACAGATAGAGTGTGAATCTATAGGTGGTAAGTCATAGATAGGAATTCAGTGTGTCGTTTGAGTTGAATTTGAATATAATTAGCATTTTGGCGAAGCAAAGGAAGGGTCATTTCAGATGGATGCGATGGAAAGTGGATGTTACAGTTCTGATCTGTGTTGGGAAAGCAAAAAGTATCTGCAGCAGAACGGAGTGTATTCTAGATTTTCTTTCTGGCTTCAGCCAGCACCTGACTAGTTTCAGCTAGCTCAAATTGTGTTTGGTGACTTAGTGAAAAAATACAATCTTAAAAAGCCCACTATATAAATGCAAACAGAGAATCATGCTTAAAGTAGACTTCACTGAGCTTTCTTTCAGAGCCTGACTGACGCAAGGATATCATTATCAAAGACAATATACTCGAAGAGTAAAATCCTGGCATATAGTCTCAAACTTAACTGGCTGTTATTAGCATCATCAGAGCCATCTTTATCCTTATTACTAAGTGTTCGAGGAAAAATAGCTCTCGGCTTTTTGTAGCCATGTGTGTTGTGTCTCTAGATCCTGGAAACTTAGTTCCCGTTTGTGCTTTTGTCCATATTTCCATGAATTTGCCTTAAGTTTCGTAGGTCAGCAAATTAATTTGGGACTGTCGCTGGAGAGGTGTGGTGATTGCCATAGTTTCAAAGAGAGCATCTTGCTTGGTGTAACTTTACAACCGACGTCTTGCTGTCACCGTTAAAGACAATTAGTACTGGCTGCTTGACGTGTGGATCCAAACAGGCAGAGGCAGAGGGAATCTAGCACAATGCCGGTAGTCTCTGATTAGGTGACTATGTCACGTAACATTGATAGCTTTCTATGATCGCTGACCCTACGCCAGTGCAACAGAACAAGTTAAACTCAGCTAAATATTGTAAAGTTTGGGATAAACAAACATCGTGGAGGACAGATGCGTTTAAAGAAAAGTTTTCAAATTTTCACAATAGGCTTCCTGAAGTTGTCTCATTGGAATTAATTAAAAGTTTTAAAATATATAGCAGGAGAGGAAAACAGGAATGGAAAGATTAAATAACGGAAGAAAAAAATTGTTCTGATACAAAAGTGAATACCAAAAAAAGCCCCATACCACCTTCACTTCCTGAGTCTGGTGGTGTTTACTGAATGAACCGGTCCATACTGGCCCACC
>CM060318.1:77647679-77667679 GCA_030674155.1 Stramonita haemastoma
AGGAGGAAACAATGAACTCTCCACAACCCTTCTATTCGTGCGCAGGCGTAACGTTAGTGTGTCTTCTTCAACACCTTTTTTCTTTCTTTCTTACCAGAGGTAAGGTGTGGGGGGAGGTGGGGCGGAGGTGGAGGGGTGCAGGAGGATGGGTGTGTGTGATAGTGAGTGAGTGAGTGAGTGAGTGTGAGTGAGTGAGTGAGTGTGTGAGTGTGTGAGTGTGTGTATTTTATTTATTTATTTATCTATCTATTCTTTTATAATAAGCACTCGTGTGCTTTTTTTTTACATCCAGCCCCCGTGTGTATGCAGTTTTGTCAATTTTGTCATCTGTTCTCTTCGTTGTGTGTGTGTGTGTGTGTTTGTGTGTGTGTTTGTGTGTGTGTGTGTGTGTGTGTGTGTGTGTGTGTGTGTGAGTGTGTGTGTGTGTGTGTTGTGTGTGTGTGTGTTGTGTGTGTGTACGTTTGTGTGTGCGTAATATGTGTGTTGTGTGTATGTGTGTGCCTGTGTGTGTGTGTTGTGTGTGTGTTTGTGTGTGTGCGTGTGCACTGATTGTGTTGTGACCATAGTTGCTGGAAAAGAGAGAAAGAGACAGAGAGAGACAGACAGAGAGACAGACAGACAGACAGACAGACAGACAGACAGAGGTGGTGTTGAGGACAGATACAAAGGGCTATCTAAAAAAAATGCTCGTTTCATTTATTTTATGCCTTTAGTTTTAACCAGTCTCTTATACCACACCTACGAGGAAGAGCAAAAATAAAATCAGCCATTTTCCCTTGTTCTTTCTTTACACTCTTTTAAGATCTGAAATAATGCTATGTCTAGGAAGTACTATTTTAAAAGGAATGCATCAGTACCGGGGGGTACTGCTTGTGAGGATATATCTAGATAATGTACCCTGAAATGTTTACCACAAGAAAGGCATTGCTGTTATATTATTTGGGGCGTTCCCCAGCTTAACACACAGGGGATCACCCAGAATATGCACTCTGTCCCACTCATCCCACCTGGGAATCACTGAGAAATCATAAGTACACACTGGATAACAAGTTTGCATCCACGGCTATTTCCAATTGCCTCCACATAAAGGCAGCCATATTCCAACTTTACAAGAAAAGAATAGTTCCCCTTTAAATGCAGAGAGCAGGTTGTTATGCCAAGAAGTTATCATAGCTGAAGACAATCTCAACATGATATTTCACAGCATAACAGCATTTTAATGAAAGTTATACCTCATTTCCTACCTCAATGATGGACAACAGTTTCTGGCTCGGAACCCAAAATGAATCAAGGTGGACTTAAGAGAAAATGACACAGCACCTATAGAAAGCTGAAGAGAGGATTACACCTGACAATAAACGGCCGTTAAGTATTCAGTCTTCGAGCACAAACGGGATATCAGAAAATCCCATCGGCAATAAGCATATGACAGTGACATTCAGGAACGGTAATTGTACCATCGCAAGCGTAAATTCACAGCGCTGATACAGATCCACGGAGCGCTGGAGGGCTAGGCAGAGGATGAGGAGTTCATCTTTAATGGCTTCATATTTCACATCGATTTTTACCTTCATGTCTTCTTCTGTACATCAGTAGGAAGACATGGAGCCAGGACAGAAACATTTGTCGCTGGTCATCCACAAAAAACCGCTGTTGTCGGAGCGTTCCACGACGACAAAAAGAAGATCCACTGAACCTGCTTTTTGCTGTTGGTCTAGTTACATTGAAAGTATATTTCATTTTTAACCAGTCCTTTGTTTTGTGGAAACTAAGGTATGGATCTTTCCTTAGTTTTAAATGTAAATTACTGTTGATCTTTAGCATACTCAAGCTGGACAGAATCTGGAGAATGTCTTTTGATGTAGAACCACTCAAGGCTGGTTTTTGTTTCTAGTTTTAAAAAATTCAATTTGGAATTTTTGTTTCAATTTAATGGCAAGCCTAACATGGCCTCTGAAGTTGGCTGCGCTATCAGAGATGTTGACTAAGTTAACTTTGTTCAAAAATAGCTACTGTGGACTGAAACATCACTGAAACCAACCTTTGATTTTTGAAAAAAGTTGAAGTTGAAGTGTCTTTTTTGTGTTGATGTAATTGCTAAAGAGGGTGTGAAAAAATGTAGGAATAAAAAGTGATGTTTCTACAAAAAAAAAGAAGCAAAATCCTAAGCCAGCCACAACAAAATTTAACAACATACTTGTATGAAAAAACTCTTTGTTGACATTTTACTGCTAAGGATTTTTCGTTTTCATGGTTGATTCTCATAGCAATGAGAGACGTACTACTGAAAATATGTACAGATGTATTTCTCAACAGTTTGTTGAGGAACACGTTCGTAGGAGGTAATCATTCAGAAAAAGGTTCTTACAGAGGGCACGAGCGTTTTTCCTTTTTATCCTTTTTCTTTTCTTTCTTTCTTTTGCCTTTGATTTAACTGTACTGAATAACAAAACTCCCTGCACCAGTGTTTGTATTCGCATGAGTGTAGACAGAATCTTATCTGATTTTCTTCTATGTATGTATCTATCTATGTATCTATTATCTAATATATCTATCTATGTATGTATGTATCTATCTATCCCTTAGTCTGGTAACCGTGGGGCACCCCTGAAGACTTGACAACCAGTTCCCTCCATTCATCTCTCTGTTCTGCCTTTCTCAGGGTTTTGTTGAGTTCTAGGCCTGTCCAACGTTGGAGAGTGGTTTTTCTTCTGTAACGTTTCAATATTTTAACTTTTTTCTACACATACAACCTTTATGGGATTTTTTTAAATCAAAAAGTGGAAGCAGCACTGCAGCTGCTATATATATCCCTTGTGAACATACTGTCAGTAACTTTTCAGGCTAAAGATGTATGTAAGACTAACTATAAAGCTGATGGTGTAGCTGGAATAAGGAACTTCATGGATCTGTAACCAACAACTGGTCTATCGTATTGTACTGTATGTATTGCATTGCGTTGTATTGTATTGTGCTGTGTTGTGTCATATTGTATTGTAAAGTGTCGCGTTGTATTGTGTTCTGTTGTGTTGTATTGTGTTGCGTTGTCTCGAATGTGTGTAGTGTAGTGTAGTGTAGTGTATGTAGTGTAGTGTAGTGTATGTAGTGTAGTGTAGTGTAGTGCAGTGCAGTGCCGTGTAGTGTAGTGTAGTGTAGTGTAGTGTAGTGTAGTGTAGGGTAGTGTAGGGTCGTGTAGTGTAGTGTAGGTAGTGTGTCATATTTTTAGTCATAGATTTGTCTGCATTGCCATAAGAGCAGCAACTCGCATTACTTGTGTGTTTTTTTCATATTAACCTGCCTGCATTTACATTTGTTTCCATAATAGAGTGACTACTTCCTACAGGAGTTTCCCCATGGAACAATTCTCTTGTTGCCCTGAGTTCTTTTACGTGCGCTAAACGTATGCTGTTCACCTGACTTCGGTGTATTTTTCCTCCGAGAGTCTTGCGCCTAGGTCACCACAGTTTGAGTCCAAAGGTAGGCTGCCCTTATCAATGATGCAGTAACACTGACATAAATCACCGTCAATCCTGCCATACGAAGTGTGAACTAGTGGTTTAAGCTCTCGTGTGATGCGCTTTCTCTTGTCGCTTGGGGTGGAGTTAAATAGCTCAGATCACGGCGATAAATCATGCTAAAAGTCCCCTCGCTGTTCATTTCCTATCTTTCACGTACACTGGATGATTATAGGTTTGTTTTTTTATTTGTTTATTCGGGTTTACTCAGGTCATTGATCGGGGAGGGGAGGGGAGGGGAGGGAGGGGCTCCAGGAAATCGTTCACTCAACAGAGACAGAGACAAATGGCGAACCCTGGCGGCATCGCGCGGAGCTCCTACTGACAGCGGCAATGCAAATTTTTTTTTTTTTTAATTATTTATTTATTTATTTATTTATTCATGTATTCTTCTGTATCGAGGGTAATGGAATAAGCACTCATGTGTTTTTTTTACTTCCAGTCCCCGTGTGTATGCTGTTTTGTAAATCTTGTCATCTGTTCCCACCGGCACACGATGGCCTACTCTTACGAAAAGCGGAACAGGATTTAACGTGTGCGCATGGTGTTCTGTGTGCGTTCGCACACGGGACGTCGGTTTATAGTCTCATCCGAAGGACTTTTGGGGAGAGTGGAGTCAGCACTGATGTTCACTCCAGGGGAAAAATCCTCTCGAACGGGAGTCGAACCCATTGCGAACGCAATGTTCTGACCAGTAGGCTGTTCCGTCCTGAGTTGTTTAGGTTCTTTTTTTGTCTGGGATTTTTGTTTGTGTGTTTTGTTTTTTTACATTCTTTTTTGCTGCTATCGCTCAAGTCGCTCTGACTAGATTTTTTCCCTAAACTATCTCTGCCATTTTTTAAAAAATAAGTAAACTTAGGCTGGCAGAGTCGATGATGATTCTATGCATCCAGGCTGACTTGTTGAACAGTTCAAAAGGAAACTTATTTTTCTTGTAAGAAAAAAAGGATTTTATGTAAATAAACAAACGTCTGTTTCTTTTTATTTCAGACACATTTGTAAACTGATGGAATATGTTTTATTGGAATGAAATTCGTGCTTAAAGCGATAAAAACTGGTATCAAAGTCATCTTTCACATAAGAGCAACAACTATTACATCACCATCACCTCCACCTCTGCTATTACTGCTGCTGCTGTCTGTGCTGCTGCTGCTGTCTGCTGCTGCTGCTGCTGCTGCTCTCCCTCCTCCTCCTCCTCCTCCTCCCTCCTCCTCCTCTTTCCTACTACTACGCTGCTGCTGCTGCTGGCTGCTGCTGCTGCTGCTGCTACTGCTGCTGTTGCTGCTGCTTGTATTACTTCGTATCAGAATTGATTGGTCTATTCATGCTGCTGCTGCTGCTGCTGCTGCTACTACTAGCTACTCTACTACTACTGCTAGCTGCTGCTGCTGTTGCTGCTGCTTGTATTACTTCGTATCAGAATTTATTGGTCTATTCATCTGTCCCTGAAGACAATACTGTACCCAGCGACCTGACATAGATCTGTAAAGGCAGATCATTGATTGTACATCTTCTGTCCCTTCAATCAGGTGTGTGTGTGTGTGTGTGTGTGTGTGTGTGTGTGTGTGTGGTGTGTGTGTGTGTGTGTGTGTGTGTGCGGCGCGCGTGTGTGTGTGTGTGTGTATGTGTATGTGTGTGTATGTGCGTGCGCGCGCGCGTATGTGTGTTGTGTGAATTTATAGACATGTGTATGTGTGTGTGAGTAAATATATATGAATGTGTATGTGTGTGCATGCGTGCGTGTCTTTGTATGCGGGCGCGCGTAGTGTGTGTTTGTGTGCGTGCGTGCGCGTGTGTTTGTATGTGTGTGTTTGTATGTGTATGTGTGTGTTTCTGTGTCTGTGTGTCTGTGTGTTTGCATGTGCGCGCGCGTGTGTGTATGTGTGTGCATGCATGCGTGCACGCGCGTGTACGTGCGCGCGTATGTGTGTGTATGTGTACGTGTGTGTATGTGTGTGCATGCATGCGTGCACGCGCGTATGTATGTTATGTGTATGTCTATCTGTCTGTTCATGCGTTTGTGTATCTGCATATATATCTGACGTCTTTGCGTATTGACTGCGCGTATACCTGGTGTCTGTGTAGTCCTACAGCGATACCGCCATCATCTTTTACACCATACAAGGTGTGTAAAAGGGGCTTTACAGAGCAGTCAACATGGCGTCGGGAAAGCGCTTAAACGTTATACAGGCTAACCATAACAAAGTGACAACTGGCAAGCAACATGAAAACGGACGATGATAGGCCAATTATGAGCTCCAAACACAGGATCAGGCAGGCAGGAAGATGGAGGCAGTGAAAGTGATGGACAAGCCTTAATTCAATGTTAGCTATACTCCTGTAGTAAGGCTACCGTGTCCCATTCAAGCCTGCGTGAACTTTTCAGTACTTTCTTGGGAGGAGAGAGTGCGAATGGCTTTGTTTGTTTTTTTTTTTTTCTCTGTTTGTTTGTTTCTTTGTTTGTTTGAATTTTAGTTTCCTGATTTATCATCAGGGCCTTGCTGTTGCTGTGGTTGTTTTGTTGTTGTTGATTTATTGTTGTTTTACTGTTGTTTGTTTTGTTGTTGTTGTTGAATGTTGTGCAGCGTAAGTACCGTGGAGGTCATTCCACAACATACACTCCATGCGCGCTTGCACGTACACACACTCATGCACGCACTCACGCACGTACGCACGCGTGCACACACGCACGCATGCACGCACGCGCACACACACACACGATTTATCATATAATCACTACATTAAATGCACTGAATAATCAGAGATTGTGTACAAATTCATCATCATCGTAAACATGAAGCCTTTTTTATATTTCAATCAAATATTGAAGATGCTAATAACTGCAAAGTAAATAAGCCTGTTCCTCCTTCTCTTCTCTTCTTCTTCTTCTTCTTCTTCTTCTTCTTCTTCTTCTTTCTTCTTCTTCTTCTTCTTCTTCTTCTTCTTCTTCTTCTTCTTCTTCTTCTCTTCTTCTTCTTTTCTTTTCTTCTTCTTCTTCTTCTTCTTCTTTATTTCTTCTTTTTTTCTCTTCTTCTCTCTTTTTCAATCTCTAAACCTCTTACTGTCTGTCCTAACTTAATGGGCGCAATGCGTTGTGCTGCCATTAAGCACGTGACAGGTCAGGTTCAGCACATCCCACTTTGGACGTAGGAGAGAACTGTTATCTTCTAAGTCTTTCTGGGGGGGGGGGGGCGAGTGGGAGGATGGACCAAGGAGACAGAAAATAGACAAGAAAGAGGTGACAGGAAGAATGGGAGCAAGGAAAAAAACAAAGAAAAGGATTTTAAAAAAATTCGAAACACAAAATTTCTGGAAGGTGGGGGTGCCATTTATGCTGATAGCCCCCCCCCCCTCTCCATCCCCCATCCCCCCCCCCCTTCCCCCACTCTGGCATCCCCCTGAGAGGGGGGGGGGATAAGCCTATGTAAGAGGCAGTACAAAAACTGCAACACTTTCGGGAGTCTGATTTACACCACCAGGTTATGGATGCCATGGCTTAGTGTCAAGATAAAAATACGAGACCTGTAGCTAGTCAAACTGAACACCTGATCCTAAGATCGGAACGAAATATATGACCAGGGTCATAGACCATCTCCAAGGGGTTTGTAGTTACATCGTCCAGGTCTGGACAGAACCAGAGTCTCTCACGTCCTGTACTGAGCCAGATGGCCGTTACACTTACGGTCTCCTGGCCTCACAATGGCTGACTCATTCTGGCGACCTTACACTGATTTATTCTGTGTGCTCTGTACACACTGTGCACATGGTCAAAGGCAGAGAAAGGAACACCTCCAAGATTATTCCCCCAACGTGTGTCGAACTGTGCATGATAACATGATTGACTGCTTTTCGAGGGCTTTCGGCAAAAGGGCAAACGGAAGTCACAGGTCTGGGCATGCTCAGGAGGAGCAGGAAAAGAAACAAAAATTAAGCATAGGTAGATTCGTTTACCATGATCAGATGTTTGTTTTCAAAATGTGACTATATGTCTGAAGCAGTGAAAAAATAATGTTCTTTTCATTCATGGTGAGAAAAAGTAATGTTCTTTTTAGCTTTTTTGCTGTAGTAAAGGTAAAGGTAAAGTAAAGGTGTCTCATAACCTATGTGGTCGTAGGGGAGCAAGGCGTCAGAGACCTCAGCTTCTCTAGGGGCCAGCATGTTGAGGGCGGCGCCCATCTCTTCTCCCTTCGCTGCTTGACCTTCCCTGACCCTAAAGAGGGCAGGTACCCATTTACAGCTGGTTGAATGGGGGAACTGTACTGAAACCAAAGCGTGCAAACGGTCACCCATTCAATTGGTATCCACGCTCGACGGTGTTTAACCTTGGCTGGGGAAAGCGGGGCTCGGGACCACTGGTTTTTCTGCTATGCTTACTTTAAAAACCGGATAGCTGTGGGGTCTTCAGTGTTTGTCAGACATATTATCAGCAAGAGAGGGCAGTACAGTTCCTGAAAAGTGTGTGTGTGTGTGTGTGTGTGGTGTGCTGGTGCGTGTGTGTGTGTGTGTGTGTGTGTGTGTGTGTAAGCAAAATAGAAAGGGGAGGGAGAGGGGGAGTTAGAGAGGGGGCGTATGTAAGTGTGTTTGTGTGTGGATGAACGAGTTTTTGGTGTAGAGGTGTAGGACTTTAACAGAGAAAGAAAGAGGGGAATGGGTTTAAAGGAGAGGATGGAGAAAGAGGAAGCAATGAGTCTTCGTTGTATGCCTAATTTATGTCTGTATGTCTGTGTCTATGTCCGTGTTCGTGCCAGCGTGTGTGCATCCCTATATGAAGAGAGAGAGAGAGAGACAGAGAGAGAGAGAGAGAGAGAGAGAGAGAGAGAGAGAGAGAGAGAGAGAGAGAGAGAGAGTTACGACTTCAAGTAACTAGGAAAGAGAATTGTGACCTTATACACACACACACGTGCGCGCATCACACACACACACACACACACACACACACACACACACACACACACACACACACACACACACACACACACACACACACACACACACACACACACTATAATCATGAATATTTGCAGTCAGATCCGTCTGGTTGAAAACAGAATACAGCAGCCTTCTTCTTCTTCTTCTTCTTCTTCTTCTTCTTCTTCTTCTTCTTCTTAGTTCTTAGTTCTTCACAGTTCGTCTTCTTCTTCGCAGTTCTTCTTTACAGTTCTTGTTTTTTTAAGAATTCTTCTTTTTAGAATTCTTCTAAAAATTTCTTCCTCTCCGGAACTCTTCTTCTCCTCCTCTTTATTGGCATTCTATTGGCATTTTTGGCATTCGTCTTGGCGTTCTCCTCCATCTTCTTCAAGGATTCCATGAGAAGTCACCGGGGCACTGCATTCAAAGTTTGTTTACCAACCATCTATCTATTATCTATGTATCTATCTATCTATCTATCTATCTATCTATCTATCTATCTATCTATCTATCTATCTATCTGTCCGTCCCTTTGTCTGGCGACCGTGGGGGCACCCCTGAAGACTTGACAGCCAGTTCCCTCCATCCATTCCTCTCTCTGTTCTGCACTTTCTCAGGGTTTTGTTGAGTTCTAGGCCTGTCCATTGGCTGATGTTGCCCTCCCATCTCTTCCTTGGTCTGCCTCTTTTTCTTCCTCCTTGAACAGTGCTTTGCAGTATTGTTTTGCAAGTCCTTTTGATCTTGTAACATGCCCGTACCATTAATTCGGGCGTGAGTTTATGCCTACATCGTTGTTTTTTTGTTGTTGTTGTTGGTTTCGTTTTGTTTTGTTTTGTTGTTGTTTTTTTGGGGGGTTGGGGGGGGGGCATTTTATGAATCCAGAGAAATACTCTTGCCTCAAAAGGCATTCCACCATCAAACACAATGAAAAAAAGCCAGCAGAAATTGAAGAAAACATAGACAAGAAAACAAAAAATCAAGACAAAACAGAACCACGACAAATAAAATCACACACACACAGTGCAAAAATGCATAACAGCAGTTGTTTTATTCATGTTAAGTGTGAAAACCCAATTTCCTAATTTGAAGAAAAAAATGACTTGGGAGAAGGGGGGGGGGGAGTGGGCGGAGACGAGGCGAGGATCTCATTGTCTGTTACACACGGAGGAAATGTGACGCCAAATATTGGGAGGACAGGGGGTCAAATGGAAGCTGCACTGCACAGCACTGCATGCACACAGCAGACTTCAAAGGCCCTCTTCCTGTGTCTGTTTCATTCGGTTTAACGGCTAGTCCCGCTGTTGTAATTTGGCCGATGGGAATAATTGGTAGAGAAATTATGGGTTGTAAATCCAGCACTACTGCACTGTATGGCCAGAACAAGGCATTAAGTCATTACGTTGTTAAGCATTGATAGCCAAGGAACAACACAGATTAGGTGCCATTGCATGAGTCATTTTAAAACAAAAAATAAAGAAACAACTGCAGATTGTCTTTCAAATCATTCATAATCAACATTTGCACAAAACTGTATACGAGTAGATAAAACTAATGTTAATCATTCCATTAAGATAAACAGTGTAGCAAACTGGTATTAGAAAACGAAGCAACATTGACAATTCACCCATTGTATACAGGTTGTGGGTTTGGTTTCTATTTGAAAGGCTGAATTTTCCCCATTCACTAGATCATGAGTACGGGTATGAGTGCTAGCCGTTTGGAATAGATGACAAGTTCAGGTTTTGAGCGAGGCTTACATTTACAGGGGGCGGGATAGCTCAGTGGTCAGAGCCCTCCTTTCCACCAGCCAAGGTAAAGCAGCGTCCAGCGTGGTTACCAATTGGATGGGTGACCGTTTGTGTGCCTTGGCTTCAGTACAGTTCCCCATGTTCACCCAGCCGTAAATGGGTACCTGCCCTCTTTAAGGTCAGGGAATGTAAAGCAGTAAGGAAGAGGAGATGGGCGCCGCCCTCAACAAGCTGGCTCTTAGAGAAGCTGAGGTCTCTGACGCCTCGCTCCCTTACGACCATATAGGTTAGGGGACACCTTTACCTTGCCTTTACCTTTATACATTTACCGCATGTAAAAAATAATCCACTTCTACAGTCTGACGTTCCCTATAGCCCATATCAGTCTGCAGCAAACTGCATAACAGAAATACACAAAAGCAATCGTGACTACGTGAGCTTAGCTACAGCATAAAGAAATGATCTAGCCCAATTCTCTGACAAGCTGACAATCAGTCTTGCTTTCTTTCTGCCCTCAACTAGGGTGGCTAAAACCAACAAACTGGTCATACGCAGGGAGGGGGGTAGAAGATTTGTTGACTGCTTAATTCATTTAAAACGGGAAAATGCCCATGCATAAATTCTTGTTTAACGAAAATAACACTTCAGGTGTTAAACCTTTCGAAATATCAAACAGACATAGGCCTTTTTTTTTTTAATACAGAACGAAACCAGCAGCAATGCATGGCTCAATGGTTAGTTCCTTGAGTTACAGGCGGGAAGGTGTTGACTACTGTATGACTCCTGCAGAGGGAGGCAAGAGTGGAGAACAGGTCGTTTGTGTCTGTCTCTGCTGGACTGTAGGGCCTGTGAGACAGACAGAGCATCTGTCAAGAAGACTACTCAATGAGAAGTATATATGGGCTGACCATGATATGGATTGCTGCTCTCTCTATGGCTACTGCCTCAGCTTGGTAACTTGTCGAATAATGGCCACTTGCATGACTAATCACATCTTCTTTGATTTCAGAGTACTGGATATAGATCCCTGCCCCTCCGAGGAAGCCAAAAAAATTGTTTTTAATAAATTGAATGTACATAAAAGAATAACATTGTTTTACATATGGCATTTAACTCGCAAAGTTACACACAATAAAATGATGTTTTGCATTAGTCTTCTCTTCCTTCCAACTGCTACCTACCGGTTTGCCAGTTCTTATCACTTCAGTATCAGTTTGAGGCAGCGCTCTAAGAGTTTGGGACAACAGCGATAGGAGAACAGAAGCACACAGTCGTATGGTGATGGCTTGTTTCAAGAACAAGTCTGATGGAGTTTGAGTTGATGAATAATTGATGTTTTGATTTCATTCTTCTGTCTACCTGTCTACTGTCTGTCTGTCTGTCTGTCTGTCTGTCTGTCTGTCTGTCTGTCTTCTCTCTCTCTCTCTCTCTCTCTCTCTCTCTCTCTCTCTCTCTCTCTCTCTCTCTCTCTCTCTCTCTCTCTCTCTCTCTCTCTCTCTCTCTTTGTGTGTGTGTGTGTTGTGTGTGTGTGTGTGTGTGTGTGTGTGTGTGTGTGTGTGTGTGTGTGTGTGTGTGTGTGTGTGTGTACACAAGCACGCACGCGCGCAGTAAAGACAGTAGACAGAGAGTGGTGTGTGTAAGCGCACCCACACGCTCCCCCCCCCCTACACACACACACACACACACACACACACACACACACACACACACACACACACACACACACACACACACACACACACACACACACACAGAGTTACTTAGGATTGTTAGGTTTGCTTTTGTCTTGCCAAAGTTTGACAAGTGGGTGCAGATTGCATCTGATAATGGCTGGCCCTAATGCTCTCCTAGCTAGCTGTGATTCCCTGATTGCATTTTCCTCCTCTTATGAGCTGATTCTGACAAGCTTTAAAACGGCTACAAACAATGGTTCAATTTCTCTGTTTCTGTATCTGTTGTTCTGTTGTCTCTGTATCTTTGTTTTGTTTCTCTGTCTCTCTGTCTCTATCTCTGTCTGTCAATCTGTCTGTCTGTCTGTCTGTCTGTCTGTCTCTGTCTCTCTGCTCTCTCTTCTCTCTCTCTCTCTCTCTCTCTCTCTCTCTCTCTCTCTCTCTCTCTCTCTCTCTCTCTCTCTCTCTCTCTCTGTGTGTGTATGTGTGTGTGTGTGTGTGAGTGTGTGTGTGTGTGAGTTGGGTTTGTTGTTGTTGTTCTTTCCCCCCTTTTATCAAACTTATGTTGTATGGGACTATTTTGATGACAGATGGTGGTGGATTGATGTTTTCAGTCATTCAACCTCATCATGTTTGCTCTTTAATCATTGCGCCTTTTTTTGTGCTTTGTTTTGTTTTTGTTTGTTTATTTGTTTTTTTGTTTGTTTTGTTTTTGTTTTATCATCCAAATCAAAATAATCATTGATTCTTACTCCATATTTTGTTTCTGAATGAGTGCCTTTTTATAACATTACCTTAATATTGTATCTCTGTCGTATTCCTTACCTGTTGTTGTTGTTCTTTCTCCCCTTTATCAAAATCTTGTTTTATGGGACTTATTTGATGTTAGATGGTGGTAGATCGATGCTTTCAGTCATTTAACATCATCATATTTTCATGTTTACTCTTAATTATTGCGCCTTTTCTTTGTTTTGTTTTGTTTTTGTTTTTTCTTTGTTTTTCTTGCTTTCTTTATTCAACTCAAAATCATCATTGATTCTTACTTCTCATTTTCGTTTCTGAATCAGTGACTTTATAACATTACCTTAATATTGTATCTCTGTGTTAATTCTTGCCTGTTGTTTGATACTTGGTATGGTTCCTTACTTTTGGTATTTGGATCATTATAATTGTTGATTTTATTTATATTTTTATTGGCAGTATCTCCCCCCCCCCTCCAATAAGGATATTAGTTTAAAAAAAAAAATTCCCCCTTTTATCCAAATGTATGATTTATGTCACATGTATAATTTTTGACAGATGGTGGTGGATTGATGTTTTCAGTTGTTTATTCTCTTCTCTTGTTTGCTCTTTACCTATTAACACTTTTCTATTCTTTCATTATCAAAATCTTTTATTGTGACTTCTGATTTTTGTCTTCTGATCGAGTGCATTTTTATTACCTTATCATATATAGTGTCCTTATTCTTGTGTGTTGTTTGGTTTGCATAAAGCTTTATTGTTTAGTATTTTTTCAACTTGATGTATCCCTGAAAAGGGCGGGGACTGGATGTAAAAAAGCACACAAGTGCTTATCTATTATCCTCGAATAAAATATGTTGCCTTGCCTTGCGCCTTGCCTTGTCTCTCTCTCTCTCTCTCTCTCTCTCTCTCTCTCTCTCTCTCTCTCTCTCCTCTCTCTCTCTCTCTCTCTCTCTCTCTCTCTCTCTCTCTCTCTCTCCTGCGTGTGTGCATGCGCGCGCGCGTGTGCAAGTATGTGTGTGCAAGTGTGTCTGTGCAAGTGTGTGTGCGTGTGTGTTTGCATGTGTTCGTGCGCGCGCGCGCGCGTGCAAGTGTGTGTGTGTGTATGTCCGCGCACGTATGTGCGAGCATGTGTGTGTATGTGTGTGTTCATCTTACATGTGACAAACCTCTGGTGACACGTTCAGTCGGTTTATACTAAAGGAAAAGAAAGAACAAGTTTGGAAGGTTATGAGAAAGCAGGTGAGCGAGTTGACAGCACCACACAAACTCTCTCTCTCTCTCCTGCATGGGATAGGCTACCGACCCTTTCCACAGCCAGGGTGCAGGAAACGACCAAGCTGACGGCTGTGGATAAGAGAGGCCATCTCGCCATCAGCTAAAACTACAGCTAGTTGCCTTACACCGAGAAAAACTCTACTTTTTTCCCCCACCAGTTTTGAAGAAAAAAAGCCGTATATATCATCAAATATCAACAACATTCAGCTTCCAAACCGACAAGTTGTTATAGAAAGCATACAGCACTCCAGCGCTTGTCTTGACAAGCTGTAATTGAAAACAGACAAAAGACTGTACTCAGTACCCAAACTTGACAGCGTTGTAGCTCACGGACTTAAAACTTAGGCCCTGTCACACATGTTATGAACCTATACGAGAAATAATCTGAAAGTCTATAATAGACTTTGGCTGTGGCATTACATCATAAAAAAATCAATAAGGCGTATGCATAGCTCTGTTTTTTAAATGGTGTGACACATGAGTTGACACCTGTGGCAGATTTCGGTTCCAAGGACTTTGTTTCTGAAAGTCATTTTCTGAAAGTGTTTCTGGCTGTTTCCTATCGAATCTGGAAGCTGTCAGAGGAGGGATTTTCAGGTCATGAGATGACTTCAAGATAGGTAGGTCTGAAGTCGACAGTTTCAAAACTTTGAATGCAATATAGTTCGTCCCATTATATACTATATAATGGGTAGAATGTTCCTTCTGCTGCAACAGCTTACAAGTGGTTTAGAGATTTAAAATTCGGTAAAATGTCATTTGAAGATGACACTCGCCCAGAACGACCGTTACGTTTTATTGTTGCTGGAGTGTTCTGAAGAAAATATGGCTGGTAATGAAAAAATGATTATTGTTAAAAAAGGTTAAACACGAATCACAACTAGGAATAGATTCGTAACACGTGTGAGTTTTGGAACAGTAGCTGTGGATACTATCTTTACACAAATATCACAAGGTACACAAACGTTGTATGCCTCACTTCTTCTCTTTCAGGTGACCAAAGATGGCACGTGTCGATTTGTGCATGGAAATGCTGCCCCGATTTCAACACGAAAACACAAAAACCGTCTAGGAACTCGCCACAGGTAATGAAACCTGGAAGTACTAGTTCAACACTCTCACAAAGAAGCCATCATCCATTCAGGTGTTTCCTGACGAATCCACCACTATCAAATTTCAAAGATTTCGAAGGATTGGGATATAACTGATCGATAGCATGTTTGCTTTTTTTTCTTCTTTTTTTAAGGGATAAAAAAAACTAGGCCACGTTGTCACAGTTCCCCTGAAGGAGCAGCAGCGCACGATGACCTCCTAGTGCTACATCCATCACTCTTGTTCCCACTGGTGTTTGAAGCTTGGCAGCACCACCCACCACACTCCCAGTACCTCAGGACTCTCGAGGCCCCTCCACACTGCCTCAATGCTCACCGCTGTCAAAACAATGAGTTTCCCTGCCCGCGGAGAGTGTACAGCTCATCCCCCTTCCTCACCAGTCACCAGACTCAGTCCCGTGCGGTTTCTTTGTTTCCACATGTCAGAAAACCAGATGCGTAAAAAACTGTCACAAGAGTATGGATGATGATGCTGCTGGAGCTTTCACGAGGGCAGTTGAGGGCATCAACACCAATATGTAGGCTGGTGTTTTTTTTCTGGCAGGGTTTGATCAAAATGAATGTCATAGTGCAGTGGTGTCTCAGGGGAGGTACTTTGAGAGACTGACATAATGAAATTGAAAGTTTGAGGAGTCGTAGGAAGCGTAGTAGTTATTTCGAGGATAATGAATAAGCATTCGTGTGCTTTCTTACATCCAGTCCCCGCCCTTGTCAGGGATTACATCGATATGAAAAACACCTCTAAGAGAGAGAGAGAGAGAGAGAGAGAGAGAGAGAGAGAGAGAGAGAGAGAGAGAGAGAGACAGACAGACAGACAGACAGACAGACAGACAGACAGACAGACAGACAGACAGACAGACAGACAGACAGACAGAGACAGAGACAGACAGACAGACAGACAGACATTCGCCAGCGAAGAAGAGATGAATATGTAATGTAATGAAATTCAAGCCACCTCTGCGTTTGTGGCCTTAAGAGTAATGGGCTTAGACTGGGGCATTCTGGCGGTGTCTCGTTCCTTCCTTCTTCTGTCTCTCAGCAATCAGTGTCTGTTTGGATTCACTGGACACCCTGTTGCCACACATGTAGTGATGCCTATATAGCTCTGGCTTCACCACTCACTGCCCTGTACCCCATTGACCCTGTAGAGTTACTGTCTCGGGATTTTTTTCCCTTTCTTTCTTCTCCTTTTCTTCCTCTTCGACAGTTATGAATGGGAGTAGCTTACGCATCCACTTCTCGAAATTGTATCCTTGTCATTTCCTATCTGACCCTCCTGCCACTTTCCTTCAATCTAAATTTGAGGTTGATATTTTTTCTCTTTTTATTCTGTCCTTCTGTTGTTCTCTCTCTGTTTCTCAGAAGAGGAAAAATAAAAATAAGAACTGTGATTCAGTTAAACTGCCCCATTTTATCTAATCCCCGTGATTACTTTTCTTTTTCTTTTAAGTACTCTCTCTCTCTCTCTCTCTCTCTCTCTCTCTCTCTCTCTCTCTCTCTCTCTCTCTCTCTCTCTCTCTCCTCTCTCTCTCTCTCTCGAGTGGCTTCCCTTGCTTGGTTACCAGCAAGACGACATTTTGACACTCAGAGAAAATAATTGTGATTTTCTGCTAAAAAGGCTGTAAGTATGCCAGTGACAGGACTACCGCTTTGTTTGGAAACTGTCCTGAACACATTACTGCAAGAAATGCAGCTAAGTTCCTACAGAATTGATGGCAGAGAAAAACAAACAGTAATTGTGCTGCGCCTGTCTGCAACCCATCAACCTCCTGCTGCACACAGCCACAGTGACAGTGTCAGCTTTCGAAGGAAGGGAGCAACGCAGATTGCCAGGGACAGAAGGAGGTTAGAGACACACAAGGTCAGTTTAATTAACAAACAAGAAAAAGCGTCATCTCCTTCAGATTTGTTTTTGCCCACACCTCCCAGTTTATTTTATAATGCGAACAATGCCACTGCCCTGGACACATTTAGGGATGACAGGCCCACTGACACGCCACGTGGTGCTGCTCAATACGCACGTGCAGCACGGCAGACAGGACAGACTCCTACCAGTTTGCACGATGTAAACCCAGCATGTGTGACAGTGCCCCCTTGTGAAATGACGATAGCAGATGAGAGTGACAAATCTTTCTCTGATAATGACATTGAAAATGAAGGCTTGTTCGCAATGCATTGTGACACATCAACACCACCGTCAGAGTCCCCGTCCCCAAAAGAGCAACACTGAACACAAGGTGTGACAGAGGACAGCCAGTCTGAGAATCAAAGTGAATTGATTAATGTTGAAAATGTAGCTGCTGTCAGTACCTCAAGTTGTGATGCTACATTGTCAAGTGAGGAATGCAAGATATTCATGGAATCTATGCAGAAAGTAATAAACAGAATAGACAGTATCAACAGTAAATTCCAGTCACACCAGAAAGAAACAGGTCAGGAAAGAGATCATCCCGACACCTTCTCCGGAGACCAGCCACCAGTACAACCCCATCGGTAGTGACGCCCTGTGCCCACACCTGGTGTATCTCTCCTTGCTGCAGGAATGACGACCCTTCTATGACTACCATTGGCATCCACACAACTGTGGAAGTGCATAAAAACAGTACCGCGTTTTGGAACCCATTCGCGAAGACTCTTTGCTATTGTATAACGTTCGATGTTGATTTGTACTTTCGATTTTCGGTCCCTCCCCCATCTGTCCCATGTGAATGGGTTGAAAACCTAACACATTAAAATCATTTGTCATTGTCATTGTCATTGTCATTCTCTCTCTCTCTCTCTCTCTCTCTCTCTCTCTCTCTCTCTCTCTCTCTCTCTCTCTCTCTCCTCTCTCTCTCTCTGCGTTTCCTTACTGGGTTAGGTGCGTAGTGCTTGGTCTTCTCTTGTGCTTGTAATTTTGCAGGAGGTCTGCCTGCTGGCCTCAGTTGAGACATTCCTACTTCAGAGCAGCTCATGTCAGTGCTGTATGTTTTGTGTTTCCATAACCCACCAAATATTAACGTAAATTACAAGATCTTTAACTTGCCTTTATGATCTTCTTCATGTGTATGTGCACGAAGTAAATGAAGGCATTGTTAGATATGCACTTGAAGTTGACCTGGGAGATCGTAAAAGAAAAAACCCAACTCTTAATTCACCAGACGTCGCTGAGATTCGAGCCCACGACTTCATGGACCCAAAGGGACTGAAGTCAAACTGTCTTAACCACCCGGCTACAGAATCGCCTCTTAGAGTAATCAGCAAACACTAGCAGCTTAGAACCAACCAGCATGAAATGAACTTTGCAGTGACTCTCTCTACTGGATATGCTTTCAAGGTTGGGGGCTTCTGGACACATTGCCCCAGCGGAAAGGCAAGGCTGCTTTGAGCTGAAGATAATGGGGGTAGAATATGACAGACTTAAGTGTGTTAAATGCATGGCTTGGCTTAAGTGGTGAGCTGATAATGAGTGAATGTAATGGTGGCTGCTAGAGTGCTGGCAAAGTCTGAGGTGAAGCTGTACTAACTTTATGTTGTGTTGTGTGTGAAGTGTAGACTACAACCACGTGGGAGTTCTTTCATCTGGAAAAGTGACTGGCCGGGGATTAGGGGTTTTTTTTTGGTGGGGAACTTAATTTGTGGTGTGTGTGTGTGTGTGTGTGTGTGTGTGTGTGGTGTGTGTGGTGTTGGTACAAGCCTGCTCGCGCGTACATGAGCATGTGCACCCAGTTTACCATTGGGGACGATTTTTTCCTGTTCTTCAGCCAGAGCTCCAAGGTTCACTAATGGTGAGATTTTTGCCTATGCGACTTAAGTGAGTCAGTACCTGTGTTAACTCCAGGAGAAAAATCCTCTTCAACAGGGGTCACGGTAGGGGATCGAACCTGGGCTCGAACTTAGGGGCGGGGGTTCGAATTGCGACCGCAACACTAACCACCAAGCTGTCCCATGTGTGTGTGTGGTGTGTGTGTGTGTGTGTGTGTGTGTGTGTGTGTGTGTCTGTGTCTGTGTGTGTGTCTGTGTGTGTCTGTGTGTGTCTGTGTGTGTCTGTGTGTGTGTGTGTGTCTGTGTCTGTGTCTGTTTTCTGTATTTGTGTGCGTGTTGCTGTTAGCTGCTGCTGCTGTGGTCGTTATTGTTGCTGCCGTTGTTTTCCGCCGTCATTATTATCAATATTGCAAGTGTTCACATACACGCTCGTGCACTCACGATCATAATGTCATAAGAGTGCACGCGCTTGCGATAGGGTCTGCGAGTTCGATGAGGAGGCTGGCCATGTGATACTAGTCCCCTGCTCTCGAAAAACGGGTTTGTGTTTATCCGGCAAACAGCGCAGGGAATCTGGCCTCTCTCGTCCATAATCTAAACACACTTGTGCAGGTGCGCCAGTTCTCAGAGTCAGCGGTGCATTTCGCTTCAGGAGAGAAAGAATCCTTTTTTTGGTGAAATAACCAATCCCATAAGTTGTTGGAGACTATAACCTGCGCTTTTGCCTCAAGACAAAAAACTGAATATATCTCTTGGAATATGAATCCTATAAGTTATTGGAGATTATTGCCGATGTTCAGCGTATCATTTCAAGATTTGGGGATCATGGGAGCTTTTAAGTAACATTAACAGGGAGTGGGGGGGGGGGAGGTAGGGGGAGGCGGTAGTGTTGTAATTTTCTGGTGTTAAATTGTCCTCTGCCTAGATGAAGAGAAAGAGAGTATGTGAACTGGTGGTGTTGAATTCTGCATTCAGAAAAGAACTCGCTGCTGGGTTAAGTGAGTGTGTGTGGGGGGGGGGGGGGGGGGGGGGGGGGCAGGGAACCGAGAGGAGAAAGGAAGGATGGGGGCGGGAGTGTGAGCAAGTGCGTATGCGATGTGGTTTGATGTAGTGTGGTGTGGGTGGTGTGGTGTGGTATGGTTTGGTGCAATGCAGCGAGTGTGGATAGAGGAGAGAGGAGAGAGAGAGAGAGAGAGAGAGAGAGGAGAGAGAGAGAGAGAGAGAGAGAGAGAGAGAGAGAGAGAGAGAGAGGGGGGTGGTGGTGGTGGTGGTAAAGGAGATTCA
>CM060318.1:77672679-77677679 GCA_030674155.1 Stramonita haemastoma
GTGCTGCGTTTTGGTCTAAAGCCCGCTTGTTCTTCTGCCAGGAGTTTTTCCGCTTGGTTTTTCAGTCTGTTGAGGACTACCTGCAGCATGATCTTGCTAGGATGACTTATGAGACTGATGGTTCTGTAGTTCTGGCATTTCTTGAGGTTTCCTTTCTTTGGCAGGGGTATTACAAGAGACTGTGTCCATTCTTTTGGCCATTCTTTGGTGTCGTGGATCTTCTGACAAAGTTCTGTGAATCGCCTTGCTGTTTCATTCCCTCCATTTTTTATGAGTTCAGCTGGGATGTTATCGATTCCAGGGGACTTCCCCTTCTTCAATTGTTTAATAGCTGCATCTACTTCACACCTTAGTATTGGTGGGTCTTTATCTTGGTGTTCAGGGGGGTTGTCAGAAACTATGTTGGTATCTGGGCGTAGTGGGTAGTTGTACAATCCCTCACAGTATTCTGTCCAGCGTTGGAGGATGGCATTGTTTTCCGTTAAAAGATTTCCTTCTTTGTCTTCAATAACAGAGGCTTTAGGCTGTGTGGTTTTATGTATACACGAAAGAGTAAACAGCCCTCAAAGTTCCCTTCGCGTAGTCCCTTATAATATCATACTTTTAATGTTGACAAAGATACAATTATCTACCTATCTATCTATCCCTTAGTCTGGCGACCGTGGGGGCACCCCTGAAGACTTGGCAACCAGTTCCCTCCATTCCTCTCTCTGTCCTGCCTTTCTAATAGTTTTGTTGAGTTCTTCTAGGCCTGTCCATTCGCTGATATTGTCCTCCCATCTCTTCCTTGTTCTGCCTCTTTTTCTTCCTCCATGGACAGTGCCTTGCAGTATTGTTTTTGCAAGTCATTTTGATCTAGTGACATGCCAGCACCATTTAAGCTTACGCTACTTTACGACTGGTAGGTTTTCGTAGGGACCAATTGTTTGTTGGATTCTGTTATGCACGTCTTTGTTGCTTATGTGGTCTCTGTAGGAGATGCCAAGGAGTATCCGGATGCACCTCATCTCTACTGCCTGTACTCTTCTCTCCAATGCAGCGGTCAAGGTACACAATTTACAGGCATACAGGAATGTAGATATGACAAGGGAGCGCATAGTCTGATCTTGGGGTTGAGAGAAATATTTTTATCTTTCAATTATATTAATATCATAATCAGGAACGGGATAGCTCAGTGGTCAGAGCACTCACTTTCCCTCAACCAAGGTTCAGCAGCGTTGAGCCTGGTTACCAGTTGGATGGGTGACCGTTTCCGTGCCTTGGTTTCAATACAGTCCCCCAATCACCCAGCTTTCAGTGGGTACCTGCCCTCTTTAGGGTCAGGGAAGGTAAAGCAGCGAGGGAGAGAAGATGGGCACCGCCATCAACATGCTGGCCCCTAGAGAAGCTGAGGTCTCTGATGCCTTGCTCCCCTACGACCACACAGATTATGGGACACCTTTACCTTTTTTTTTAGTATCATAATCATAGTAAGGTGAAAGGGGGGTGGGTCTGTAACCTAGTGATTGAGCGTTAAATTCGCAGTTTGACGTCCTTTGCTCCAGCCACTTCCCAGAGGGTTATATTTTTTGCATGAATTATGTGACCACTTTTTCCCACCATTAAGGTAGCTGAATTCCAACTTCGATGATATAAGCCTACTAACTGTGGTATGAAATTTGTGCAAAACATATTTGCTATTGCATGTTGCATCTCTCTCTCTCTCTCTCTCTCTCTCTCTCTCTCTCTCTCTCTCTCTCTCTCTCTCTCTCTCTCTCTCTCTCTCTCTCTGGACGGCGGGATAGTCTGGTGGTCAGAGTGATGTGCTCCTGATCTGCTGACCTGGGTTCGAATCACATTCAAGAGGATTTTTCCTCTGGAGTTAACATCAGTGCCGACTCAACTCTCCCCAAAAGTTCTTCGGATGAGACTATATAACTGAGGTCTCGTATCCTAACGCACGCAGATATCTTGCACTCACGTTAAAACCCTTTCCGCTTTTCGGAAGAGTAGGCCCTTGTTTAACGGTGGGAACGGATGACAAAATTTAGAAAACTGTATGCACACGGAGACTGGATGTAAAAAATAAATAAATAAATAAATATTTTTTTAAAAAACATGAGTGCTGATAAAAGAATATTTTGATGGAAAAAAGTATGCAATTCCTTATCCGTAACCCTGGGAAATAGATTTCTCTCTCTCTCTCTCTCTCTCTCTCTCTCTCTCTCTCTCTCTCTCTCTCTCCTCTCTCTCTCTCTCTCTCTCTCTCTCTCTCTCTCTCTCTCCATTCAAAAGCCATTCATCATACTGAACCCCCGCAACACAACACTCCAAGTCGGACAGATGGTTGTTCAGTGCGCGGAAATATTTCTTTGTCAACACTTCCGCACTCTTGTAGGAACTGTCACGACCTCTGATTGTGCTCGTCACGTTCTCGTTTGACCACTATGTGTGTGTTGTGTGTGTGTGTGTGTGTGTGTGTGTGTGTGTGTGTGTGTGTGTGTGTGTGTGTGTGTGTGTGTGTGTGTGTGTGTGTGTGTGTGTGTGTGTGCACGTACATGTGCGTGTACGATTTCTCTCGATCACAGTAAGGGACATTTCTAGGTCTGTTATTACTTAGCCTATGCCGACTAATATATATGTAAATTTTGAAGTAAAAGTTTCTGGAATGTTCATACACATTCCGCCTCATGCAACAGCGACCTTTACAAAAACAAAAACAAATAAAACCACCCTCCTTACACATCCCAGGGGATCTTTGTGTCACAAATTTCGCTAAATGTTAGGCACAGTATAAACCGACATGCTTAGCCTATTTACACGTTTTTGGACTCCTTAAACTCCTGTTCTTGAACATGACTTGAACATGTTATGTTTGGGTGTAACATCACAATGTTTGTTGATCAAATGTTTGTTTGCTGTTAGGTGGTAGTGTGTGTGTGTGTGTGTGTGTGTGTGTGTGTGTGTGTGTTGTTGTTTTTTGTTTGTTTTTGGGGAGTGGAGGTGGATTTTATTGGGGGTGGGGGGGTGGAGTTTGTTTGTTTGTTTGTTTTTTTTGTTTGTTTTTTTTTGGGGGGGGGGTTGTTGTTGTTTTTGAGGGGGTGTTTTTTTTTTGTTTTGTTTTTTTTCTCTCCTTTTCTTCATAATATTGTTTTAGAGTAAGAAAGATTCGTCATGGTTTAATATGTATATTTTTTTGTTCGGGATGCTCTCTTCTCTGCTGTCACGTCTCATCAATCTTGATCTGTTTGATTTAATTATAACCAGTGTATCTCTTGACATTAATGTTCCGGTGGTTAGGGATTGTGTGTTTGTTGAATACATATTACCTCTTTTGTCTTAAACAAGCATTCATGTACCTTATTGGAATTATGTATTTGTTGAATGTATACTTATCTCCTTTTTACAATCTTGGTGATTGTGATGTTTTTCCTTCTTGTATTTGCTTTCTGCTTTATCTTTGCTTTTTGACTTTTCTTCTGTCTTGGTAGGCTTATTTTTTTTTTTTCCTTTTTTTTTATTTCTTCTTATTCTCTTTCCCTAATCAGGCAACAGCGATGAAAAAAGAATGTAAATGCTTACTCTGTTACCCTTGAAAAATAAAGATTATTGGTAGTGTGTGGGTTGTTGTGTGTGTGTGTGTGTGTGTGTGTGTGTGTGTGTGTGTGGTGTGTGTGTGTGTTGTTTTTTTTGTTTGTTTTTGGGAGTGGAGGTGGATTTTATTGGGGGGGGGGGGGTTGGAGTTTTTTTTTGTTGTTTTTTTTGGAGGGGGGGGGGGTTGTTGTTGTTTTTGAGGGGGGGGGTTGTTTTTGTTTTGTTTTTTTTTATTTCTCTCCTTTTCTTCATAATATTGTTTAGAGTAAGAAAGATTCGTCATGTTTGATATGTATATTTTTTTGTTCGGATGCTCTCTTCTCTGCTGTCACGTCTCATCAATCTTGATCTGTTTGATTTAATTATAACCAGTGTATCTCTTGACATGAATGTTCCGGTGGTTAGGGATTGTGTGTTACTTTTGAAAGGGATCAAAACCAGCCCAACGTTCTCCCGGTTTAATTCTTCGCGCAAAACACACACACACACACACACACACACACACACACACACCACACACACACAAAACACACACACACACACACACCACACACACACATCATTCAACCTTCAGTGATCTCCAACGGTCTAAGGTGGGGGAATGGGGGTCGAAACTGATGAAATTTTGTTTACAAACCCATGTTAAAAATTATGTCATTTCTTGAAAGGGCAACACTTGTAAAGCATAAATATCAAAGAATTACTGAGTTTTCTGCAGTGTTGCCATGGAAACAATCCAATATGGCCGCCAAAACTAAATGTGTCAAACTCCTAAACCTTTTTATCTATAACAAATAGAGGTAACCTGTTTCTACAGACATGTTTTACAACCTGAATTCTTTAAAACCACGCAGGAAGATAGATATCTCCAGCAATTTTTAATTCTAAAAAACAACAACACAAAAACATGTTTTTGGACATTTTGGACCCTAAGCCTATGGGACAGGTGATGTTTATTGGGGTTTTTTATATCGAGGATAATGGAATATGCACTCCTGTGCTTTTTTACATCTAGTCCCCGTGTGTATGCAGTTTTGTAATTTTTTTCATCTGTTCCTACCGGCACACAATGGCCTACTCTTACGAAAAGCAGGACAGGATTTAAGGTAAGGTGAGGAGATCATCTGGGTGCGAAAACCACGACTGTTTTGAGATGTCATCTTTGACCCGTGTCTTTTTCCTCCTCTGGAATTTGCTTTTCTGCGTATTCCAAAGAAGCCAATTCCTCGGTTCCTGTCTTGCACCTACTATGCTAAACAAGCTGTCGAAAACGTAGTCAAGCTGAGTAACTCTTAATTACTTTTCTATCTCAACATAGACCATTATCAGCAGTGATTTCCCTTCCATTGTTTCGCATAAATTTCGGATGAGAAAGCTGTGACGATAGCAGACTAACGGTGGGGATGTCACGTCAAAGTAAACAGAGT
>CM060318.1:77682679-77730179 GCA_030674155.1 Stramonita haemastoma
CCATTATGGTTAAGTGTGAAGAGACAACATTGTAGTCAAGATAACACTGTTTTCAATATTGTATGTTTGTATTCAGAATTTTAACTACTACTCTTCAGTGATGTGCAAACTGATTAAAAGTTCAGTACTCATTTTGCATTGTACTGTTTTTGTAATATTGATTATTGTAATGTCTTTTGTTGCATTGTAATTATGTTGAACATCATAATGTATTCCATTGTGCTCTGTGGCATATCACCCGCAGTCATGACATCTACTCTGCCAAAATAAGTTCAAAGCACCACCTGCACCCCCGACCCCACCCCCACCCTCACTTTTTCTTTTCCTATGTATTTATATTGTTTACTTCTTTTTGAGAATGGCTTTTCTTTACAGAACTTTACTAAAAACAACTTTCTCATTGCCATGGGTTCTTTTACAAATGCACTAAATGTATCCTGTTGCACATGTGACCCTAGGGTATCTTCTATTCTAAAAGACCTGAAGCCAGACCACCATTCATGATCTTGTGGATGAAGAAAAGTGGAGGTTCAGATTGTTGTTTATAATGTTAAACCTTTTGCTGTCTAGAAGGGTTCATTACCCCCAATGTCGGTCCACCTGTAATATCAAGTTTACCATGCAGGTGCTGCTGTGAAGTCAAGTGCCGTACTGACAGAGATGAGAAAAATGTATCGATGGTATCAGATGAGTTAGATAAAGCAATAGGAATTATGATATTTCCATAAATCAATCTCTTCAGTGCACACTACCAGCTGTCGTCATTCTGCCTCTGTGTGTCTGAAATTGCTCCTGAATGGGGAAAATTACCATCAGGATGGCAGGAAATGATGTATTTTTCTGATCTTATCATCAGACAGAATTTTCTTATTCACATACTGACATAGTGATATATATATATATCAGTGTGGAGTCCTCATGATCAGAAAGTTTCAATTACAGTCTAAATGTCAATTTTTTGTCATCGATTATTACCCTTCTTCCCAAAATTACTGTTGGCAAATTGCTGTTTGTGAGCATAAAATGTGTGGCAGCAATAATTTGCAGTAATCATTGTTCCAAAAGGCCTCTCCAGCAAGGGAAACAACCGGTATTGCTTCCTGTGTATAATGTGCATGTGCAGAGACAGCTAAGAAAAGACCAGCAAGCTCACCGCTATTGTCCCAGCATAATGGAAGTAACAACGCCCAATAATCTCCCCCATTGTGACGTAAAATGGTATGAGACTTGAGTACATTTATCAAATTTGTGAGCATCATATTATTAAAGACACTACTAAATCAAGTAAGTGACCAACAATCATGCCAAAATTAACGACCCCCCCCCCCCCCCCCCCCCCACACACACACACACAAAGTCTGTGACTTCATAAGACCAACAGCATGGCCTGAGTAGAGAGAACATTTTTTGCAGTTTTGAACTGTTACAAAACTCAAAATGGGGAAATTAAGGTTAACAGTTTTACTTATGTAATAGGACTAGAGACAAAGGAAATGTTTTCGTCATGCAACTTCCCAGACATAGAAGAAGAAAAACCAGACTCCAGAGAAATGTTGATGTTGTGATGGGACTGTTCAACACACACTTTGTACAAATGTGATTCGTGTACATGATAAGTTCTGTACATACCAATGAAAAGGAGGAGCAACAGTATTTTAGAATGACCATAAAGCTTACTTTTTTTTTTTTATTCAGCAGTGCACAATAGTTTTTAAACCAGCATATTTTTCTACTTAAATTTAGTCCACATTGTCTTGTCAAAAATGATGCATTCTTGAAGGCTCATGTGTCTCCTGCTCTTTCCATATCAGTTCTTACTCTTCATGCTTAAGACTTGTGCATGCATACAAACACACACTCTCTCTCACTCACACGCACGCACGCACACAGCCACACATGCACACCAACACACACACACAATCACATACACACACAGGCACACACACACAATTATATACACGTGTATACACTTAATGATCAAATTTGCAACATTACTTAGGGGTTTTTTACCAGTGAAATAATTAACGGGGAAAAAACCAGGAAAAATTTAAAAGGCAGGTGTTCAGTTGATCAAAATCAGTGCTACAACATTTTACTAGCTCAAAAGAAAGTAGGAAATCAATACTTTGCCCATCATAATCTATGCCATTGCCATACAGTCTTTCAGTTCCTGTTGTCTGCTGAAGCTCCGTGTCAACAGGACATCCATACATCTGATGGAAAATTTTTCACATTGCACAGGTCATGGCTCCTGGTTTAATAAAGTGGATTACTGGACAGTGCTGTACAAGCTGTCACAAAGGTCAGTAATTTTCAACTTTGATAAATTATAAAATAAAAACTGACAGTTCTCAGCTGTTCTGTGAATGGACCCTGTAGATACTAGATAGTGTCAGATGTATACATTGTATGTGTGTAGGATTTGATTATTGAGAAAAGGAGGACAGACCATGTGTATCATTTGTGTGCCTGTGTATGCTTGGGTTAGCATAAGTATATATATGTCAGTACTTTGGTGTGTGTGTGTGTGTGCATTGTGTGTGTGTGTGTGTGTGTGTGTGTGTGTGTGTGTGTGTGTGTGTGTGTGTGTGCGCACGGTGTGCGCGTGTGTATGTGTGTGTGTGTTTGTGTGTGTGTGTGTGTGTGTGTGTGTGTGTGTGTGTGTGTGTGTGTGTGTGTGTGTGTGTGTGTGATATAAATCATATTACTGTTGTAGCAAAAACTGTGTGAGCTTTTTAAAACTTTTGTAACAGATTTAAAACAGATGCAAACAGTATTCATTCTGAACACCATTGTACACATTATACATGTATATATGTGAATAAGTATATTTACTATTATGCATGCATGCATTATGCACACACACACACACACACACACACACACACACACACACACACACACACACACACACACACACACACACACACACACACACACACACACACACCCTTGGGTCTATAATAATTAATATAAATCTGCATTCATTAGTGCATGTGACTTGACAGAATACACGTTCAAGATTATGACTGTATTGGCATAATTTTCTTGCAGGGCGGGCCCTGGAATTTACCATCTTCTGGACTTTGTCAAAGAATGCAAAAAGGTTGGCAGTCAATAGTTATTTTTTAAAGATGTTGTTTTTTTCTGTGGAAATGTCTTCCAAAGATTGACAGTATTATGTGTATACATGTATATACATACATTATTTGAAATAAACCTGAAACTTTCAGCACACTTTGTTTTAAGACTTTAGTATTGAAACTGCAAAATTTTCCCTATTTGTCCATGTTCTCACAAGTTCTCTAGGTGATGTTAGTTGTCTGGATATTTTGTTGTTGTTTTTTTTTTTTTTTTTTTTTTTGAAGGGAGTCTATTATAGTTTGCCCGCTGTGGTTAGTGGTTAGGGCGTTGTACTCGTAATCTAAAGTTTGCGGTTCGATCCCAGCTATTCGCTATGGCGTGTGCCTTGGAAAGGCACTTTATGGCTATTTTCTCACCCACCAGGTGTAAAGGGGTACACCTTGTGTTGGGGGTTAACCATGCGATAGATGGCGTCCTATCCAGGGGGGGTCTATGACTCTCAGTCGCTTAATGCCACAGAAACCGGGATAAGCACGGCCTGATGAGCCTTATGGCTCGCGACAGACTTTAACTTTAACTATTATAGTTTGATTTTCTGTGGATGGATTTTGATATTTGATTGATTGATATGTAGAAAATGCTTCCAATCCTCATATGATCTTGTTTCTTTTTCTAAGCAAGAGCTCAAGGAATAAGAGTGTTTTACTGTTAATTTTTTTTCTCACAAATTTAATCCTGTTATATCCCATTTCAGACCACAACTGATCAAGGACGAGGGAGACTGTTCATTCGAGCCTGTCTGGTCAAGCATCAGCTGACAGCTGTTGTACGGCTGTTGAGAGGGGATATAATTGTGCTGAATGTGAGTATATGCAAACTTGCTGTCAACATAATATAGATTACTTGAACTGAAAGACACGTGAAATAATGTATGTGGAGGTGGTCAGAACACAGGCTGTTTGTTCCATAAACCAAAGCTTTTGCAGATTACAAGCTACATGGCAAATATTTGATCAAACAGACATACAAAAACATAAGCTTTCCTCACAAATAAATCCCAAAACATGATCTGAGCTGGTCAAAGCAGAGACTGAAAGAAGTGAGTGTAATGGCCATATTTTAGTGTAATAAAAACTTTTATTTCTTTCAATGCAGAAATGAAAATGCTAATGTAATGCCAGTAACACATTGTGTTAGGAAATTTGTGGTGTGTGTTTATGTGTGTGGATGTGCGCGCATGTGCATGCATGCGTGTGTGTGTGTAAGTGAATGACATATCGGAAACTTTGTGAGTATGGTTTCATTGATTTATCATGGGTAGTGTAGAAGCTCAATGAAAACATCTTGTAAATAAGATTGAAAATGATCTATTGTTCTTTAGAAAATAAAGCCGAAATTTATGCAGTATTGATTGCAATGTGATGTAGATAACCTTAAGAGACCACACGCATGTATACACCACTCACACACACGCATGCGTGTGCACACACACACACACACACACACACACACACACACACACACACACACACACACACACACACACACACACACACACACATAGAGTCTGGAATATCAATTTCCCAGTGGTTAAGGAAGAGGGGTTGGGGGGGGCTATAACATTTGCCAAATGAGTTGGTTCATGTTAGATAATACTTTGTCGTCATTGCATGACATTTGGTCTGTGCAAGCAAATTAAACAGGTGTGTGTGTTTGTGTGTGTGTGTGTGTGTGTGTGTGTGTGTGTGTGTGTGTGTGTGTGTGTGTGTGTGTGTGTGTGTGCTTGCATGCATGCATGCATGCATGCATGCATGGGCATGTATTTGCTGTATTACTCTCTGTGATAAATGTGTTTCTATTTATTTTTGTATATGGCTTGTAACCTACATGAATTTCTCTGCCTGTTGAGATAATAAAGTATTGGTATTGGTGCTGTTGTTTGACTATGTTTTTATTCATGCAGACTGTGTGTACGTGTAGGTGTTGTGGGAAGATGGAGGGGGAGATTGTAAAGTGTAAGTGTATCTGCCTGCCTGTGTGTGAATGCTGTCAAGCTAACGTCATCTCCATCTGTTACCTGTTTCCAGACCCACTACGATCCAAGCTCGTCAATTTTGCGGGATGACATACTCACAGGTGAAACCATCTTGAAAAGTTTTTTTTTTGTTCAGTGTTCAGAGTGTGCATGTAGTGTATTTGTGTGTGTGTGTGTGTGTGCGCGCGCTGCGCGTGCACATGTATGTGTAGTTTTTATGCAAATGATTGGTGCTGCATTGGAAGTGATCAGAGCATTATTTTTCACACAAGTTTTTGATGAATCTTGGTTTGATTTTCATTTCCCTCAAGTGACTATTGCTGGCATGCTTCTGTATGCCTCAAAGTGCCCCCAGTAACATGAAAAGCCATTTTTGTGACAAGAAATTTCTTTACATACTCTTTAGATAAGAATTGTCCAATGCCCACAGTGCAGTGGTATATCATTGTGGAGTGGTCATGAGATGTAAGATTCAATCACAGTTCAAATATCAGCATTTAATTGATGTTGATTATTGCCCCTCCCCTCATCCCATCTACAGGCTGAATTCTCCATGGCAAATCACCATCAGTGTACATACAGTGGGAATGGAAGTGAAAGGGTTAACACACACATACGCATACAGATACACACACACACACACACACACACACACACACACACACACACACACCACACACACACACACACACACACACACACACACATCAAACTGTTTTTCACCCCTGATCTGTGTTTTCAGATGATAGAAAGACTGGACTGAAGTCAACAGCTGGTTAGAATTACAGACTGTTCAGGGGATTAATTATGTTGATTTTTTTTTTTTTTTTTTACTTTTAAATGTTAGAAAAAATCTTTTAAAAAAAGACTAGAGTGAGTTAGATAGTTGATGTAAGCACATTACTGAATGGTTGATAACTTGTTGCAGAAATATTCCTGTCCTTACTGGAGGAAGTACAAAGGATCACCTTCAGACTTAACCTCAAGGTATTGGTTACTCTTAGTTTCTGAAAGCTGTCTTTGGTATTATTGGGTTTTTATGTGTGGTCATGTTAGTTTGTTATCGATTTATAATACTGTTGTTCTGTTTATCTGTGTTGATTGTCCCCCCTCCCTTACTAATGGAAGTGGTTTTGTTTTTAAAAAGTCCTTTTCAGGTTTAGATAGATTCTCTTAAAAATATTCATCTTTGTAAAAACTAAACAACATACAGTTTGGGTACAGAGAAGATTATTTTGTGCTACATGATGATCAATCAGGTTTCTTTAAAAAAAATTAAAAAATTTAAGTAAAAACACATGCTATATCTATCTATCTCTCTCTCTCTCTCTCTTCCTCTCTCTACTCTCTCTACTCTCTCTCTCTCTCTCTCTCTCCTCTTCTCTCTCTCTCTCTCTCTCTCTCTATATATATATATATATATATATATATATATATATATATATATATAAGTAAAAACAAACGCACCATACAAAATAAAATAAAAAACAAAGACACTAAAATAAAATAAAAATCCAGCCAAGAGTGATTCTGCATATTAGTAATTTCCGTTTTTTTTGTGGTTTTTTTCAGAATTCCAGCTTTTTGGATGAAACATGGGAGTTAGCAGTAAGTATATTTTTTGTCAGAAACTTTTAAACTATTCTTGGATATTTCGTATACTGTGTGTCAGTATTTAGGGTTTTATCATACCTTTTGTCTGTTTATAGTGCTGATAGTTTGAAAAAAAAAAAGAGAGAGAGATTGTTAATAATGAAAGAGATTCAATGTATGTTTGTTCACAGGAGTATCGAGACTTTGAGTTTGTGCCCTGTGACGTCCTTGGTATCCAATTTCAGTAAGTCAGTTTTCTGCTTTGAAAATGAATGGAACATGAATCCTTTGTTTTTTTGCTTCTTGTTTTTTTTCATGAAACTTAAATTTTAAAAAATATTAAAAAACTGCTGTGTTGTTTGAAGTTTTGAACAATCTGTAACTAGCAGCTGAATTTAGGAAGTCTGCATAATATGTCAGAAGCGTGTTAAAAGAAAATTCCAAGTAGTTATTTGGAAGAAAAGCAAGAAAAAATAATTTGCTCTGTCAGATATATGTCTTGGAATTCTCTTGTAATTCAAAGTTGTACTTTGCTGTCTTGTAGTCTTCTTGTAACAGAAAGTCCTCCTGAAAGAAAATTTTATGCTGCTTTTCTGTACAATGTTACTGAATTTAAAAAATCAGTTTTCAATTAAAAAGAAAAAAGTTGCTGAAAACTTTTTGCATGAAACAAAGCAAGAAAAAAAAAACAATAAGAGGACCGGTATGCATTGTGTCTTCAGATTGAGGTTTTGTTTTCACTCCTTAAGTTGAACTGGTTGAATGATTGGTGAATTGGATTTGCAATTGTTAGTGGACAAAGCAGACCAGGCAGAAGGGTGACTGTCTTAACTGATGCTGTGTCTGTTCAGGTCTGTGGATGATCATCTGGTGATCACAGATGTAGAGAGGGGCAGTGTGGCAGCTGAAGATGTGAGTAGATAATTATGCTTTGTCTTGTTCGTTCACTTCTTTGGGGGTATCATGCAGTCAGAAGTGGCTGCTGTCTATGTAATGATTCATACTGTTGAGATCTAATTCCTGATCCTGTGCTCTGGAGAAAAAAAAAAGGGTTTAATTAACCTTACACACACACACACACACACACACACACACACACACACACACACACACACACACACACACACACACACACAGATTTCATTTTATGGAGAGGGATATTTGTCTTATAGCTGTGATGGTATTGTAGTACATGTATGTGTCTGTGCATATTTGCTTCCACACATGTTTAAAATGTGTGTATATATGTTGGCTTTTTCACTTCCAATGTAAATATTTTGTCTACAGAACAAAGTACAGGTGGGAGACATTCTGGATGAAATATTTGGCCATTGCCTCAAGGGGGCCAGAAAAAGCAAGGTGAGGTGCTCATTATTAGCAAATTGTGTCTGATTCTTTTTTCAGCCTTGTTGGTAGCAGATGTTTCATACAATTTTTACAGCTGAGAAACTGTGTTTCGTATTCTTTAGTACTTGTTCTAAATTTGAGTATAATTATTGGCAAAATTTTACAAATCATTTAGATTAACAATAGCAACATATAATGGAAATGGGGTAGAGGTTTCAAAAAGAATTCACAAGGAAGGGGAAAAAACCCACCTATTTGCTTTGAAAAGACTTCATGCTGTAAACTGGCTCACTCCAAATGATACGGTCTTTGGAATCCTGGCAAGGTAGGCTCCGCATCATTTGGGAACATCTTTGGGGGAAAATGTGTGAAATGCATAGGGTTCAGGCTAAAGATACTTTCTATGAAGTATTGAACAGTTGCCTTATGAAACTTGTGTTCAGATTGTTAAAATGACTTTTCCTCCTTTTCAGGTGAAAGAACTCTTCCAGTTGTACAAAGGAATACCTGTTTATGCCAGCTTTATCAAGGTCAGATAAATGTTTTGTTTACTTTTTATCTCGTCCTTTTTATTTTTCTTCTTTATATATCGGATCACTCACTTGCTTCATTCTATGTGCCTCTTTGCTTGATCTGTCTGTCTCCTCTTTCCCTTCTGTGTGCCTACCACCTCTTCCTCCTACCTCGTCTGCCTCCCCCCCCTCCTCCCTCTCCTCCTCTCCTCTCTTCTCTCTCTCTCTCTCTCTCTGTCTCTCTCTCTTCTCTCCTCTCTCTCTCTCTCTTTCTTCTCAATGAGAATAAGATTTAATCTGTTTTAATATTTTCCTCACACTAGTACATCATATTAATGTTGTGGTTTTGTTTGTGTTGTGTGTGTGTGAATGTGTGTGTGTGTTGGTTGCATGTGTGTCTGTGCATGATGTTGTGTGTATGTGTGTGAAAATGATCAATGGATCAAAAATAAATGGCAGTTGCGTGTGTATTTGTGGTGCATATATAGGTATGTGAGTGTGTAGAAAATGAATCAATGGATCAAAAAACTAAATGATGATAACTTGCTGTCACATTGTCACACAGGCCAAAGATTCACTACGGCCATGTGCACCGCCACGTCTCCAAGCTGCTGCGCAAAGCCGACATCTCCCTGATCACCCCCACCCGCAACAGAAACCGCATCAACAAGAAGACGGATGAGGGCAGCCCTGTCAGTGGCAACCGAAAGCCTCTGCATGCCTTGCTGCCTGAGGAGGAGCTGGATGAGATCCCTGTGCATGGGCCGGATGGAAAGTGAGTGCTCTTTGGGGGACGAGGATTTCTGTGTTAGTGTTTGATTTGTGTTGGTTCTAGGGGTAGGTTGGTTGGTAGGTTTTAGTGCTGACAGCTACGACAGCCGAAAAACTTTTTTATGCATTCAATATGGAAGAATTTTCTTTGTTTTTTCTTTTTTTAGGAGAAAATGTGCTGTAGTTCATTTAGAGATTTTTCATTTTTTGCAGCTTGCATATGATAACCCTGTGCCCTTACTCTTATGTAATCTATTACATTTTGTTAAGTAGTCTGTAATATTTATGTCAATGTCAAATAAAATTTGAACGTTTGTTTCTTTGGAAAAACAGAAAAGTGGAAAAGAGGTCCAGATAATTGTGAATAATTGTTAAGGACCTCAGTGTTGATTATTCTGAGGTTGTCTGGCTATTCCTGTTCATACAGAATGATTAAAGTATATTAGTCCTTGCTTTTTAATCAGTTTCTCTTTAAATTAAAAAATCAACAGTGTGTTACTGTGCATTGTGTAAATCTTTGACTGTTTTGCTAATTGACAACTTATTATTTCAGGCTGCTTATGAGGTAGTCTACAGAGGAATGCACATCTTGAAAGGGGTAAGCCATTTCTTTTTTTAAGACATAATCCCTGCATTGTTGTTTTTTTAAATGTGTTGTGTGTGCAACTATGTATAAACATGCATTATTTATGTCTCTGTGTGTGAATAGATAATTTCATAATCTGTTTTCAAAATGATCATTATAATTGCTAACTTAATACTTGTTTTTGCTGAAAATATAATTTTATATCCTTGTTGTTATAAAGAGTTAGCGACTTTACAGAATAGAGGAGCATGATAAAACAATGCCTTTGCTTTCACTGTTACATCGAAAATCCCCTTGAACTAAAGCTTAAATTGTAATAGTGGTGACAGCCTTGATGTGGCCCTGTAGTCAGTAGGGCTGATTGGATTGGATGGCAACTTTGGCTTAGATCTTGTGGCCAAGTGCTGTTTGATAGCCTTATTCTCTCTGTTAAATGTTATCAAGTAGTGAACAAGTATGCATTTCGCTTTTCTTTTTCCTTTCTCTCCTCGCATTGTTTTTAGAATGACCTGAACTATTGGTTTCAAAGCTCTATTTTTGGAGTTGTGTGTTTGCAGGATGGACGTGTTGACAGAATCCATGATGCTGTTGGCGCCATTGTCAACAACCCCTAACAAACTGGAAGAGGTAGAGCACTGACTCCATCTGAGAATCTTCTCTGCCCTCTTTTAACTACTATCCTACGTTTAAGGGAAAGAACCTCCTGAGAATGCCTATTAATTATATAATTTGCAAAAAGCCACTTCTACATATGGAAAAGAGCCCTATGTTACAGAGAGTGATGCAGGTATTTTAATGAAGACAGTTGTCCAAAGTGTATTGCACTCATTGCACAGTTTTTACAGCCTCTACATGTAAATGCATGAAAACTGCGATTTTAGACAGAACAGGGGCAAAGTAAACCACTTCATCTCAAGTAAATCAAGTCATGTTGATTTTCTAGCTCTGCCATTTATTGAAACTTGCTGAAAAGAATGTGTGGTGGAGTTGGTAGTCACAGGAAGTGATCACAATTACTTGTAAACTTATCAGAAGATTTAATTTTGCTTCACTGATTTAGCAGAATAGAGTAGCTGTTTTGTTTCTCTTCATAATTTTTTTCATTAATCTACATATATGTGATTATGAGCAAAACACTAAGGTTGTTCCCATGTAACTATATTAAGCTGAAAACTTTGTGTTATTGTTGTTAAGTTATGCTGCTGGAGTTCTTATCTCCATCTTTGCTGTTTGTTTAATGAGTAAAACCTGTTGTAAACCAATGACACTGAGTGCATTAAGCTGCAGGATATCTATGGATTTGGGTTGGTTATCCACAGACAGACTTGTTGTCCCAAGTGCTGTACAGAGCGTTGTGATAGTTTTTTTCCTTTGCTAACAGGTTGGTGACCATTTCTACCACAGAGACCAGCATTACCATCACCAAAAAGTCGGATGGACAGGTAAACCTGGTGTCCATGTGTGTGTTTCTGTTAGTATGCCTCTGTGTTTGTGGACTCCTAACTTTTTTGTCTTGACATTGTGTTGTGTTTCTCAAACTTATAACACCCTTTAATTATCCATCTATTGTGTCCATTTTTTTCCAGATAGTATACATATGAAATAGTCTGATTAATCACACACCCCTTTTTTTTTCTTGTGCTTGTCTCATAAAGAAGTTCTTTGACATTTGCTTATAAATTGTGGGGCTACAAGCCCAGTGTTATTTTATGTGATAAGAGTATAAGGATAGCAAGGTGAGCAGTTCTGTAACAGTAATTCTTATTCAGTACATCTATCTACTCTAAGTAATCACTTAACTTTTCATCACTCCAAGTCAAATGTTATGAGCACAGCTGTTGACCATACCCTCAAAGTTAGAGAGAGACATTTCACTGTGTGTATACAAGTATGGTTTCTTTTCATTTGTTTGTAGATTTTGTGTACTCCAGCCACAACATGGTATTTGAAAAAAGAGCTACTTTTGACAGCAGAAGTCTTGTGAATATAGATAGTTTCATGACAGCCCCTATATGCATGTTAAACTTTAGTTCCCAACAGAACCTAGTATAGTCACTGTTACAGTGAAATTTATCAAAAGTAATCATTAGAGATTATGTTACAGCACTTAATTTTCCATGATGCATTAAGTGTGTATGACTGGTTGAAGATGACTCTGACTGGTGAATGTTGCACAGCCACTGATGGAGCACTCCTACACTGAGGTGTCTGCCTGTGGACGTCGCACGGATTACATGACCTACTTTGCCTACATTGCAGGGTGAGTGTCCCATAGTGTTCTGTTGTGCCTTCATGTTTGTTTTTTGAGACATTTCTTAAGTTGTTTTTTTTTTTAATGTGGTCAGATAAATTGTTGTTAAGATTAGATGTTTTAAATGGTAAAACAGTAAACTTGCATTGTTTTTTATGATTTGTGAAGTTTCTTTAAATGCTTTAAAAAAAACACACACACAAAAAACGTATCTAGAGGTGTTAAGAGTCACGTGGTCAGCAAATGTGTATTGACTGTTTCAGAGACACCACATGTAATCTGGCCAAGAATTTCCAGTGTCATGTCTTTGAAAGTCAAGATGCAGAAGAGGTAAAAGGAGCTACTGACAGTGATACTTCCCTGTCTTTTCTTTTTTCTCTTTCTTTCTCAGTATGACCCAAGATGCACAATTCCTGTGCACTCTATGTACATCTGTGCACACACACACATGGGTGCACATTTCAGACATCCTTCTGTGCTCTTACTGTCAAAACCAGCTAGAGAGTTTGATATGGGCTGATCAGAAAGCTAAGGAATCACACTTTTGAGAAGTATCTATTAAATGGGTGAGTCTTGTCCTTTAAATCATCAATAAGAAGGAAGGTGGCAGGATGTTAAGATGCTCACCTGCCTGACTAGTAAACCATGATGTTCTGGGTTCCATTTCCAGCCTTGCCTTTCTTCCCAGGTTGACGAGAAAATCAAACTGTGTCGGAGTCCTTTGGATGAGACTATAAACTGAGGCTCCCATATGTGAATGCATGCTTGTGCACACTTTAGAAACCTGCACTGCCTTTTGTAAGAGTAGGCCATTTCATGCCAGTAAGGGACGGATGACAATCTTTTTAAAAACACATGCATGCAGATGTCTTGTTTAGACACCATCTTCCCATCTCCTTAGTCAGAATGTGTCTACCTGAATAGGGGGGGGGGGGGGAACACTTCAGGAAGGAAGAAGTAACTGATGGTGATCATCTGTAAAATTGTGTGGGATATTTTCATGTGACATTTTATTTGCTGAAGCTGGAAAAAAAATTGTAGCTATGTGAATGCTATTGCTTTATTTCTTAAATTTTGCATTTTAAAAGATTATGAGCATACATTTATGTGAATGGCAATGTTTGACTGTTTTTCAGGCCAAAATCATCCTGTGCAGCATTGGTAAGTTTACTATTCTTTATTCTTTTATGTCAGTGTGTTTATTAGGCCCTTCATAGCATAAAGTAAGCATATAAAGGCAGACATGTTTGTGCATCTGCATATCTGTCTATGGTGTGTGGGTGTGGGTGGTTGTATTTGCATTCAGGTGTGTGATGTGTACTTTACTGCTTTAGGTTTCGCAAAAATTATGATACATTATCATTTTGTAACCTTTTACATCCTTCTCTTATGACTGATCTATGCCTTTAGTTGATGGCTAGTGTTGTAAAGTAGTATTTACTTGATGACTGTGTGTTATTTCATTTCACTTAAATGTGAATACTCATATATCAGTATTTTTATTTAAAAAATAATTTTAAATGTTTGAGCAAGTATACACTCCTGCCGAAGTCATATTTTGTAAGGATTCATATTTGTAACATTTTATTTCACTGAATGTGAATCTTTATATGTGATGTGTATATCAGTTAATATTGTGAATGTTTGTTTACTCTTTGTAAAGGAGCATAAAAATGACATTTATAGTGGATATATTTATATAGAGCACTCTAAGCATTAACTGTTTTGTCAGTTTCCGATTCAACAAATCAAAGAAGAACAATAATAATACGAGAAACGAATGCAGAGGGAAGATGTACCGTATAAGAAGCAGTTATAAAAAGATCTGTGTTTACATTGCAGAGGAGTTTTACACATTTCAAAGTGTTCATTTGTGGTACTGCATGCAGCTACAGATGACATTTGTGTACTTTTTAAGTCTATTTATGGCATATTAATGATATACAAATATTGATTCATTGTTTCTTTCTCTCTGTGGACAGCTCAAGGCTTCGAGAGGACCCAGTGGTTTCTGTGAAAGTACTCACGGCAGTGAATTTTGCAACATCACGAGGACATTGTTTCCACCTCTTCACATCTGCACTTTGTTTGCATTGTGATGTTTAAAACATGACAGTATGTGTACTGTGTCGCTGGTTAAGGTCATTCGTCCAGACAGCATTCATTTGACATTTATCGCTGCTTCCTCAGAGCCTGGTGGGGTGGGGTACTAGTCTTCACAGCAGTGAACTAGTCACTAAGATAGGGTGGCTGTGACTGGTTTCAGGTAAAGACCTTTTGGACTGTAGCAGATCAGACAGACTCTAGCAGTGGTCAGGCTTTACTTTTTTTTTTTTTTTTTTTTTTGAGTAAATACTTGTGTGAATCATACTTGCGCATTACTGCCATTGAAAAGCTTCCATCTTTGATCTTGTGTCAGAAGCCTTTTTGAAACTTGTCTGCATTTACATGCAAACTAACGGAAGATTTCAGTTTCTGTGATGTTTACTGTTGATGTACATTTTTTGTGTATGAGTGTACAGCAAAGATCTGAATCCTGCATTTAAATAAGATGTTAACGTGGCTGGAATGCTGAATACTTTGTTTGACCTGACTGAGGCTGAAATTAAAGAATATGTGTATTTATGTTGGTCATTCCCTCTCTGTAGCTTCATATGTCTGTCTGTCTGTCTGTCTGTCTGTCTGTCTGTCTGTCTGTCTGTCTGTCTGTCTGTCTGTCTGTCTGTCTCTCTCTCTCTCTCTCTCTCTCTCTCTTTCTCTCTCTCTCTCTCTGGCACCTTCTCTCCATTTTTCCCTTACTCCCCCTTTTCCACCATACCAGTCATCATTTTTTCCCCCATGCACTTTGACTTTATCCTTTGTTGTTACTGATCTGTGAATACCTGGTTGTTATGAATTGTATTTACATTCTGCTGTGATGTTGGGATTAGAAAGGAAACTGGTGAAAAGAAGTGTATCGTTTGATTGGGGCAATAAACTATGACACAGTTCGCATGAACATTGATCTGTATAGATTGGTAATGATGGTTGTGGGTGTATGCATTCCTTACTACTTCAGACTTGAAAGTTTTATTGTGTGGTCTGATAAAAAGTGGTTGCAGCAAGGGTAGGTGGCAAAAGCTTCTACTGAGCAGTTGAAAGCCTTGTTGACAGCATATTCCATATAAACGTGAGTTTCAGAAGTTGGAGAGAAACCCTCAAAGTTGGTAATTGAAAGTAGAACATTCGAGTTAACTAAAGATTTTTAAAAACTCATGACAAATTTGTGCAAAATAAGTGTATTTTTTTAATTCATTTATTTATTCTTTTATATCGAGGATAATGGAATAAGCACTCATGTGTTTTTTTACATCCAGTCCCTGTGTGTATGCAGTTTTGTAAATCTTGTCATCTGTTCCCACAATGGCCTTTTATGAAAAGCAGAACAGGATTTAACATGTGTGCAAGATGTTCTGCGTGCTTTTGCACACAAGGCCTCGGTTTACAGTCTCATCCGAAGCACTTTTGGGGAGAATGGAGTCAGCACTGATGTTAACTCCAGGAGAATAATCCCCTCGAACGGGAATCGAATCTGGGTCATCAAATTGCGAGCGAAATGTTCTGACCACTTGGCTATCCTGTCTCCCTAAGTGTAGTAAATGTGTGTGGTCTATTGCTTACAACTATGTTGATGCTTGATCCGAAGAAGAGAAAGATCTGTTGACTTGTACCTGCCTACTCCAAGCCCAGGAAGTTTGTGTTCTGCCAAAATCTGTGGATCTGTTCAAAGTGTTGGGTATAGTAAATGCAATGTTATGGAATGCCATAGTATCAGAAATGCCATGTTATTTTCGGTCAGAAATACCACTTTATTCCCTACAAGAAATCCGTTTTTCCTGCTTTTTCCCCCCATAGAAACCATGTAAGAAGGTGTTGGGAAAACTTGTTTTCACTTTGGTTGTTTATTTTCTTGATGTATCCTTTTGTTTCTTGGATATTATTCACTGTTTGAAGTATTTTCCTGGCTTTTGCCAGCCAATGACTGTGGTTTTGTTTGTGCGGTCCATGAAGATAATATATATTTGATAATTTCATGGTTAGAGTGTGGGAATAATAGCTCATAGTGTTGGTGTTAGCTGAAAGTGATAAAAATTCTCTTGTCACCTCATCCTTTTTTTTATGCATCTCTCTCTCCTCTCTCTCTCTCTCTCTCTCTCTCTCTCTCTCCTCTCTCTCTCCTCTCTCTCTCTCTCCTCCTCTCTCTCACACCCCCTCACACATGCCCCCACATAGTAAACTGAGACAGATATTACATATACCACTATAAAATATTTATTCATGCTCTGTATCATGGGTTACTTACAAACTGTGGCAGTTAAGCATTGAACGATCTATTTGGTAGTCCTGCCATGGACTCATCATTGTGATGTGATGTTAGCCATTCCACAGATGAATCTTCAGAGTACCACTCATAGTACATGACTCCAGCCTTCTTAATCCTTGTTTCCTGTCATCCTGGACAAACAGGATGGACTATGTGCAATATTTTACCACTGTGTAAGTCTACCTCTGTACTTTTCGTTCTCTATATTCGCTACTTGATTTTTTGTTTCTGTCATCTTCCTTAGGTGTACTGCAGCAGCTACATTCTTATTTCAGTGCATTATGTTTTTTCCCTTTCTGTCATCTTCCTTAGGTGTACTGCTGCAGCTACATTCTTATTTCAGTGCATTATGTGTTTTTCCCTTTCTTTTTTCAAAACAAATTGGGTTGTGTAATGCAATGTATATCTATTGGCGTATCTCTGTGTGTGTGTAAATGGCAAATTATTTTGGTTTGGGATTTTAAATTGAAGATGGTGTTTTCTTATGGCAATTGATCTCTTGAGATATGCTGTTTTATGTACAGATCGGTATATACGTTGGGGTTGACAGTATATCTGTATTGTTTTACTTGTCCTTGTTGATTGCCCTATTTTGGACAGATGTACAGCTTGTCTGTATGAAAAGGGTGGCTGGTAATGTTCCTATTCATGCACGTGTCTGTTACAGTGTTAGGTTCATGTTCAATACAGCTTCAGACCATGACAGACAACAACAAAGACAGAACGCATTTTAGAACATTATACTGCACTCCTGCCTGCTTTAACTTTTACAGCATGCCTTTTTGGTGTGTGACTTGTTCAGGGGGGAGGGGGGTATAATGCATAAGTTGGAAGAATAATCATAGCTGTTTTATATAGTAAACAAAATTGCAAATTTGCTGTTCACATAATTTATGTGACAATTGGATAAGTCTGTAAAACAACTCAATATTATTGAGGAGGAACTTAAAACATGATTGTAAAGAAAATTCTATGAATATGACAAAAAGTACATAAAGAGAGATCTGATAGATGAAAAATGCTTTTGGTATGTGTTAAGCACTGAAAACCCCTCCCCCCTCAGTTTTTAAGGTTTATAATCTTTTGAATCACTGTTTATAATAAAGCAGAAAAGAGAGTGTGTGTAAGAACACATGGAAAGCTGTAGCAAATTTTAGCTGTGGATGTGTGTTTGTTAGTTCTTCAGTCTAACGTCTTTGCACTAGTTAGTAATATCAGACAGGAAAGTTTAAGTGGGTGAGTGAGGGAGTGTGTGTGTGTGTGTGTGTGTGTGTGTGTGTGTGTGTGTGTGTGTGTGTGTGTGTGTGTGTGTAGTTCTGCATTTTATTTTTTACATACTCCTTTTTAGGAAAGAAGCTAAATAGTTTTAGATTTACTTTGTTAAGTAAAAATTTTCATGATTTTGTTTAAAGTGCATTATGTTTTAGCTTGTACCCACTCAGAATTAAAGTGTCAAACTATGGAATTACCATATGTACATAACTAATGTTAAGCTTGTAGCTTCTTTTAGAGTAAATCATGTGTGGATTAGCAGTTTAAGTTATTTCTTCAAAATCGGACTCTTTTTATTTCCCTGTGATTTAACTGTTATGGCCCTGTTATTGAAAAAAATTTCTTCAAAATCTGACTTTTTTATTTCCCTGTGATCTAACTGCTGTTGCCCTGTTATTATTTCATAATGTCTGCCTGACCTGCCATTGTTGAGCTGATAATGCTTCTATTTTTTTAACCTTGGAAAATCAAGTCAATCAAACTTTTACTAGAAGGGTTATGAAAAAATACCAGTTTTTTGTGATAACTGAATAAATCAAAGGCTTCAATGTAGCAATTGAAAACTTGTTATTTTACAGAAAAAGGGGAAAAGTAAAGTATCATAAGAGAAATTGAATATCTCTTGAAGTATCCTATGCTTACGTCTTGAAAATTCTGGACTTTTAAATTTCATTTTTGATCTGCAACTCTGTTTTGTTTTCCTTAAGCTGCCTTTGCAGTTGTTTCAGGTCGTCTGCTTCATTTTGTAGTTTGTTATTTTAGCTTCTCATTTTGTGTCTTCCTACTTGGACAGCTGTATGTTACTGTGATTGCGAGATACTTGGTCTTTATCTCAGGAGTATGGGTTTGTGGTGGGTTGGGTTTTTTTCTATGTCAGCAATAGACATCCTCCCAGACTGACTGTTGTGGTTGTGGTCATGGTCTTTGAAAACTCATGTCAGTCAGAGGTGCACAGTAATAGTATCCTTAACAAGGTGACAGCCCTGATATAGCCTTCATGGGGCTATAAACAACATGAAATAGAAATGTGCAGTGACTCTCATTTCATCAGTCACTGTGAAAACAGACATGAATATAGTAATGACAAAAGAAATTAACAGTATTGTGAAAGGACAAAATAATAACAAGAAATTATTCTAGTATCAACTGCTACAATTTTAGAATAATGATTGAATGGGCAAAAATGGAGAAGACTACCCCCCCCCCCCCCCCCCCCCCCCCCCCCCCCCCCCCCCCCACACACACACACAGGTATGCAGTAATGCATTTGCAAACATGCCTATACACAGTACATATTTGCTTACAGTGTATACCAGGTATTGCTAGAGACTAAGTGTGATCCAGAAAAGAGATAAGCAGAAAGAGATGGACAAAATTATACAGAAATAAAAAAGCTGAGCACTCTTTGTTTATTTCTTTACACATGGTGATATATGATAATGTGTTCAGAATACATGTGTATGCATCTGTGAGTGTATTTTTCGTGAGCTTGTGCTTCCATATTTGTGAACTGTCTCCATTGTAATACAACCTAAATAACTCTATGAAATTACTGTTTTGTATTAGCTTCCCCAAAACAACAAGTACTGATTGTATGTGGCACTATTTGAGGCTGCTCACAGTTTTACTGAGGCAAACACAAAGGAAACTGAAAACAATGGTGATTTAAGCTTGTTACACTGCCTGGGATACCATACATGACATTCTGTGATAAATTCTGTAATGCTTCTGTCATGTTGGCTTATCACTGTGAGTCATTTGACCAGATTCAGTGGAGGGGGGGGGGGGGGTAAAGGTAGATAGATATCTGGTTACTATACTTAGGAGACTTGACATGCTTAGTTGCATTGTCCTCTCATCAGATGAAAATAGCAGTTACCTTAAGAGTGTCTGCTGATTTGCTGACCAGGTTTATCTCTGAAATAAACCTGTAGAGAAGAATGAAATATCAGGTACAAGTGGACTAGTGAGATTGAATAACCAGGTATATTTACCTGTCTGTACCTGGGACTTAGGCCTCAAATTCTGTGTGGGGATTGTTTTTCCCCTGGGTGAATGTAAATGAGTGAATCCTTTGTGGAAGATTAAAGGAAACTTGCTTGTGCGAATGAAACTTAAAATATATTTTCAACAGTAACTCCATTATTTTTAAGTCAGAAGAGTCTTTCTTTTCCCTTGTTCACTAACTAATACTTATCAGAGCATTACAGCATCTTGCCTGAAGATGAAAAATTGTTTGAAAACACAACCATCATGCTGTTTAAACAGATAGTAAATAGATTTTGTGCTACTGAAAGAACAGTTTTAGTAAAATAAATAAATAAAATTATAGTAATATTTAATGATATAAAGTCAAATTGTGTTGTGTAATCGTTGATCCTGAAAGAACACTTGTATTAAAAGATGGCACAGAAAGTAAATGGATGTTTAATCTTTGCTTTTTGAAAGAACAGTTATGCAAGCTTCAATGAGGCAACATTGATACAATGTCATAAGTGTGGTTGAACTGAAACAACAATTTGAAAATTAGAAAGGGGCAAAACCTGTGTAAAAAGTAAAGTACAAAACTTCACTTGAGTTTGATATTCTTGTCCACCAAATGTTAAAATGTTTCAGTATTATAATTATTTTATCATTATTATCACAACTATTTTGTACAGTCTTTAAATGTTTCTGTTTGCATTGCTAATGAAACATATTTAAATGAATAGCATTCAGTATATACCAAACTAGCATTTATAGTATAGCTGAACCTCAATATTTATTCATGAGCAAGTGATGCTAATTTAGTATGCTGCTATGTGATCTCAATACCCCTGAATGAAAAGTTTATTGTTTGACACTAGTGAGCACTTCACCTCAGCTTAAGGCTTGACAGCTAGAGCTAGATCCCCAATGTTTATCAGGGTTAGATTTTTATGTATGCAACTTTTTGCCCATTATTGAGGTAGCTGCATTCTGACTATGGGGAAATGTCTAAACACAACACTAGTATACATACTTTTTTGTCAATTTTGTCATTCTTAACCGAATGCAATGGCCTACTCTTCCAAAAGGCGGATTGGATTTTAGCATGTAAGCAAGATGTTCTGTGTGCATTGGTACAGAGGGTCGTGGTGTATAGTCTCATCATTACTTTCATTGGAGTGTAGTCAGTGCTAATGTTAGTTCCAGGGGGAAAATCCCCTCAAACAGGTACCAGATTGCAAGCTCAGTGCTTATAACCTCTAGTTTGTCACCCCCTTCTATGTAGATCTGGATAACTACACTGAAAACAGAAGAAACTCTTATTACAGATATGTAAAATGTTTTAACAGGGACTTTGTAGCTGACTTACATATACATGATAATTTTTACGCATTTACATGACTGAAGTTTTGCAGAAAACACAAGTATCAGGGAAAGATTCTATTTCATGTGTGTGTGTGTGTGTGTGTGTGTGTGTGTGTGTGTGTGTGTGTCCCTGATACTTGCGTTATGTATTTTTTCATGGAAATATATATTGTATTCATTTCATTGTACAGGGCAGTTTATTTGCATGGAATGAATATTACAGTATTTTACCCCAAGAATTATTCAAAGAATCATTAGCTTGATTACATATGATTTAGCCTGGTTATAATTCAGTTTCAAAGATAAATGAATGTATATGTATTTGTTATTGATGTTAGAAGTTGAAATGTGAAATATCATCATAGTTAGGAATTCCTTTAATAGAGAGCAATCTTTTTTTGTAGGAGTTTTTAGCTGGTCTTTGTGAGTTTCATTTTGTTTAGATGTTTTAGTAATGTATGAAACCCCCACCCCCACTTCCAGTAGGAATGCTTTAGGCCCTTGCAGTTTAGAGAGTATCCTACCTTCTGGAAATTCTGTGCTGGAAGCTTCTCTTTTGTAACTGCCTTTGCTTTTGTTGTTGTTGTTGTTTGTTTTTTCTTTTCTTGTTGCCATCTCATTCTTGACTGTTTTCTGTCTTCCCAGTCTATACCCCTTTTTCCAGGCAAACCTCAACACTTTTCTCAACTTTTGTTTTCTGCAATATGTAACAATAATTATGTTTGTGCTATTTTGCTTTGGCATTGGTTATCGATTTGGAAACACTTGGATAAGCACTCTGTCCATTCTGCAGTTTTATTTGCCAACACAGCCTTTTGTATGTTTTTGGTTTTGCTCTTGCTCTTGTGTTTACAGATTTTTTTTTTTGTTGGGGCAGGGGAGGGGGATATTCTTGATTTCATAACCATAGGATGACAATAACTTCCCAGTGTGGCATAGTCATATTCAGCTGAAGGTACATATACCAATGACTGGTTAGTATAGATGTCATAAGTGTAATTTTGGACTACCTGACTAGGTTTGATATCAGGAATAAAATTTATTAAAAAAATTAAAAATTTCACAGAATTGGTTGTTGATGCCATAATAGCCCTACTAGTAGCTCCAATGCTCAGCTGGATAGTAAAACGCTATTCCTTCTGCTGCTACTATTGCCACTTCCTCTGCACTGCTACTACTATTGCCGCTACTGCTGCAATACTACTTCTAATGCTGCTGCTTCTGCTACTGCTTCTAATCATGATACTAGATAATGTTGATGATGTAACAGTGCATGAGGCACACTGTTCAGTTTGTCTGATGCTATGTACTACGCAGGTTTGATGTTGTCTGACACTTTGGTCCACTCAAGTAAGACCATGGAAAAGAAAATTGTGTTGCTCTATTAATTAATGATGTCCATTGTTTGTACAGGTTTAACTAACATGTCATACAGTTTCAGTTTAATTATGTCATGATGCATTATGCTGTGCTGCCGAAAAAAAATATTCAGGGCACTTTGGAATGAAATAAAAAGAGACAGACATTAACAGTGTTTTTGCTTTTTATTTGGACTGCTGAAAAATTGTAATTGTATGACTAAGAAAAACAAGTGTTCATCTCTCTCTCTCTCTCTCTCTCTCTCCTCTCTCTCTCTCTCTCTCTCTCTCTCTCTCTCTCTCTCTCTCTCTCCACACACACACACACACACACACACACACCACACACACACACACACACAACACACACACACACATCCTCTCTCCCTTTGTCTCGAATGACTGAATGAGACCCCATCCCTGCTGACCAATAATTGTGAAAGTAGAGGAATAGAAGTATTGTGACCTGGTGACTAACTTGACCCAAAAATTGATGGCTGGAGGGTTGTTTACACTCACGCACACACAACACAGCACAACACACTTTCAGTTACCACACTAGGCCTATTACATCAAATTTTACAATGATCCAAACATGTGACCACTGGGCTAGCCTACAAGCAAGTCCCATGACCGACAGACACCAACCTAACAAAAACCCCGACCACAACCCACCACGCGTTCAAACAGACCGCCGTCTCCATTCTCCAATAATCGACAAAACCGAGAGATAGCCTAGCCTAGGCCCTAGCCTACAGCCAGACAGTGTTTTAGGCTAGGCCTAGCCTACTTTTAACTTCACTGATTCATTGTGACTTCACTTCTCTCCCTCAGGGCTAACTCCTTGAGGAGTCGTTGGGGGAACTTTCGTATCATATCATATCAGTGTTAGCCCAGGCCTAACAGTAGGCCTAACCACCACCATGCAGTTGCGTGTCTCCCTGTGTGTGTTTATGGTATTATCGGTGTTGGCGGCATATTGTTCTGCCAAACGCTATGAACCCAACTGGGCTTCTCTTGACAGCCGACCCTTGCCAGCGTGGTATGATGAGAGCAAGATCGGTATCTTTCTGCACTGGGGAGTCTTTTCAGGTAAAAATGCTCAAAGCAAACCGATAACAAAGCAACAAATAACAACAACACACTTGTGCATGCACGCGCCCATGCATGCACGCGCGCACGCTCACACACACACACACACACACACACACACACACACACACACACCACGCACACGGATGTGTGTGGTGTGTGTGTGTGCGTTTGTGTGTGTGTGTGTGTGCGCGCGCGCGCGCCATATGCATTCATGTAATGGCATTCTTGCGTACATGCGCGTGCATGTATATATAGGCCTATAATATACATGTGTGTGCGCGCGCGCGTGCGTGCGTGTGTGAAGTGCGACAGACAGGCAGACAAATACACAGATACGGAGATGCCCAGACTGTGATACGGTGGCAGACAGACAAAGAGACAAAAAGACAATCGTTCAATTACTAAACTAATAAAACCATAATAATGCTCGTGTATGGACGAGAACATATAGGCCTATGGTTACAAAAAAAAATCAGGAGCTTGTACCTTTTTTTTTTCAATTGCTGTTTTCATGTATGACTGCATGTATGCGTACTTTTTTTAAAATACTTTTTTGTCTGTACTCCAGTTCCAAGCTTTGGCAGTGAGTGGTTCTGGTGGCGGTGGAAAGGTTCCAAGCAGCCTGCTGTGGTGGAATTCATGCAGGAGAACTACAGGCCTGACTTCACCTATCCAGACTTCGCCTCGCAGTTCAAAGCTGAGTTCTACGATCCCTTCGCCTGGGCAGACATCTTCAAAGCCTCCGGCGCAAAGTAAGAAGCTTTCATGTTCTTCCTCTTCTTGTTCCTCCTCCTACTCCTCTTCCTACCTCTTCCTGTTCCTCCTGTTTCTCCTCCTCTTCCCTCCTCCTCCTCCTCCTCCTCCTCCTCCTCCTCCTCATACATCATCATCATCATCATCATCATCATCAACACCACCACCACCACGTCAACTCTCTTCAACTTCAGTATCATTATCATCATAAACAAAATTCAGTCGGCCGTGTTTTGCTTCTTCGGTAAACCCTCGACATTCTGAATATTTAAGGGACTCGTCGATTCCTTAATCACCGTTATTGATCATCGCCATCGTCGTCGTCATCATGGTGTAATGATTATCATTATCCTCATCATGGTATGATCATCATGGTCATCTTCTCCTCCTCCTCCGCTTTTTATCCCTTCTATCTATATCTGTCTGTCTGCTCCATCTCTCTAGTATCAGACTCAGAGACTGTCTCTATCTCTGTCTGTCTGTGTCTGTCTGTCTGTCTGTCTTTCTGTCTCTCTCTCTCTCCTCTCTCTCTCTCTCCTCTCTCTCTCTCTCTCTCTCTCTCCTCTCTCTTCCTCTCTTTCTCTCTCTCTGTGTCTGTGTGCTGTTGTCGTGTGTCTTTTGCTGTGTCTGTTCTGTCTGTCTCTCTCTCTCTCTCTCTCTCTCTCTCTCTCTCTCCTCTCTCTCTCCTCTCTCTCTCTCCTCTCTCTCTCTCTCTCTCTCTCTCTCTCTCTCTCTCTCTGTCGGGACATCACATGACCATAATCACATCATCATCATCATCCCTCCCTTGAATCAAATGGTCTTCAGTGGGGGACATTAAAAAAAATATATATATATACAGAACAGAAGCAGCAGACATTTTTCTCCACACTCTTCTGTCTGCAGCTGTCGCCACGAGATCTGTGCTTCTTAGTGTTGTGGGACCAGTTCTAGGGTTACCCCCCCCCCCCCCCCCCCCCTCTCCAATCACCCCTATTTTAGCAAGACCATCTTGAACAGAATGTAGCACTTTTTGTTACTTAGTTATTTGCATGCTGGATCTCATCTCCCGACTAATTGCTTTCAACTCATCAGACCTATCTTTCGCTGTAATTTTAAGCCATATTTTTTTTCTTCATCTACGTCTCAGTCGAAGAGACACAATTTATAATATATGCTCCGAATATCAAGTAGTCACAGAAACAAAGGGATTGTTGTTGTTGTTGTTGTTGTTGTTGTTGTTGTTCCCCAGCTTAACACTCTGGGTCACCCAGAATGTGCCCTCTGACTCACTAATTCCACCTGGGAATCACTGTGAGATGGAAATTGCACATTGAATGAGAAGTTTGCGTGTATGACTATATTTTCAAGTACCTCGCCATATAGGCAGCCATACTCCGACTTCAGAGGAGAAACAAAGGGATGAATAAGGTGAGGTTTTTTTTTGTTATTTAAGACCTGACACATCCTATGTATTGTATCACTTAGCCAGCAACAGCGTCAATGCCCTGTTACGAAACACTCATATATCTTATGTTCTCGCCTCTCTTTACCGAGTTCGTCGTTACATTTACTTTTTTTTGTTGGTTAAAAACAAAAGTAATAGCATGAAAATGGTGTCTGTTTTATTCCATCAGGCCAATAATGTTGCTGGCTCTTGCTTTGCCAAATACTCATATTTCATGTCCTCACCTTTCTCTCTCCCAGTCAGTAAGCCATTGCATCCAGTGATATTTCGAAGCTGAAAAGAGAGTGGGAAAAACTGTTTTTGTTTGATTGATTTATTTATTGATGTGAGTCACTGCAGCTGCGTGTCTCGTGATTTGTTTAGAACTGACAGTTTATTTGGTTACAAGGTTGGGTCTTGTGCATAAATGCAGTCACGTGAATTTAACTATCAATTGATTTTGAGCTGGGCATTAAAAACGTTTTTACCTGTAAGTTTGTGGGTCAGTTTGGGAGGAATACGATAATAAAACCATGACTAATATGGGTAGACTTTCATGTGAACAGCACACAGCCGGCCATGAACCTGAATGCTTGGAGTTAATTTAAGCACTTCTCACTTCTGTATCGATCTAGGCATTTCTATGAGGGGGGGAAATAGGTTAACCAGTGTGTGTGTCTTCAATTTTAACGTCTATCCACTAGAAAGTGATATTAGGTAATGGGTAGGGTGAAAAATGGAATATACTAATGTCAGTGTGTTTGGACAATAGATTGGAGGAAAAAGGATCAAACTGATCTAACCATCACAAACTCGTGGAATTATACATACCAAAAAGCAAAGTGTTTGAGTGATGATGTGTGTGTTTGAGTAAGATGAGGAAGACAGGGGGAAAGTGTGTGTGTTGTGTGTGTGTGTGTGTGTGTGTGTGTGTGTGTGTGTGTGTGTGTGTGTGTGTGTGTGTGTGTGTGTGTGTGTGTGTGTGTGTGTGTGTGAAATAGTACAAAGACGTGACAGAAAGGTGAAGCTTGAACTTACGTAGTAGTAGTAGTAGTATAGTAGTAGTAGTAGTAGTAGTAGTATAGTAGTAGTAGTAGTAGTATTCTTTTATATCGAGGATAACAGAATAAGCAATCATGTGCTTTTTTTCATACGTACATGGAAGAAGCTTAAACACGACACTCCAGTCACACTATGTTCCTAACTGCTAAGAGCATGTCACGGGTAAACCCAGACGCTGTTTATGAGCCTCATCCCTTCATCCTCTCCACCTCTTGCAGAATTACATTGGGTGTGGATGAGCAGTGTGAGATTAATGAAAATATAGAGAATGCCTGCATTCTTAATGGAGTGCCCCCCCCCCCCCCGACACACACACACACACACACACACACACACACACACACACACACACACACACACACACACACACACACACACACACACACACACCACACACACAATGGCTAGTTCTAATATAATACAAATGGGTGAAGAAAACATTTTGTCATAAGAAAAGGCGACATTTTGTGACGGCCCTTTTCTCTCTGATTTGATTCATAAAATAGATAGGCTACAGGGACACTATGAATTATCACTCCACAGCTGTCAGTTCCCCCCCCCCCCCCCCCCACACACACACACACACAACTTTAAGCTCCTGTCAGCAGCTAATTTTCATCCCAGCCCAGCCCAGCTGGAGCCAGCTAGGTAAAAGCGAGGGGCATGCTAAATTTAGCACTCTTGACTGATATGAGTGATGTTGGATTTGTGTGCTGCGACTCACACAATAATATTATAAGGGTGACGGAAATTGGTTCAAACACTGCATTGTCCTTCCTCCCACCCCACCCCACCCTCACCTCCGCCCCCTAAATTCAAAAACAAGTTTGTGTCCATAGTATTATAGGGATCTTTTTTTAATCATAGATTTTCCTATACTGTGCAGGTACGTGGTGATGGTGACAAAGCACCATGAAGGATTCACTAACTGGCCCTCAAACTACTCCTGGAACTGGAACGCCATGGATGTCGGCCCCAACAGAGACCTTGTTGGTGAGAACTGGGGACTGATTGCACCACAGGATCAGGGAACGGGATAGCCTAGTGGTTAGATCATTGCGCTCGCAATCTGACGGCCAGGGTTCGAGCTTGGGTTCACGCCATCATTGAGACACCCATTCAAGGGTGTGGGTGTTTTTTTCCCACTGGGGTTAACATCAGTGCTGACTCGGCTCCCCTGAAAGTCCTTCGGATGAGGCTATAAACCGAGTTCCCGTGTGCAAACACACGCAGAACATTTAGCGCACACGTTAAAACCTGTTCCGCCTTTCGAAAGAGTAGGCCATTGTGTACCGGTAACGGTGGGAACGGATGACAATTTTTCAAGCCGCAAGTGCATGAGTTCTGGATGCAAACAAAAAATTAAGCATACATGAGTTTCTTCATTATCATCGAAATGGAAAAAAAATGAATTACACACACACACACACACACACACACACACACACACACACACACACACACACACACACACACACACACACACACACACACACACACACACACCGATCCTATCTGGCGAAGACAAGCTGTCCTGAGTAGGAGAATCTGATTAAAAAAAAAAATAATAAAAAAATACTGTGTTTGTTGTGGAGTATGCAGTTGGAGTATAAGATGGACTCTAAATTTCGAGCGTGGTTTGCTTTGTGCAGGTGACTTGGCCGATGCCATCAGGAAGACAACAGACATTCACTTTGGGGTCTACCACTCTCTGTTTGAGTGGTTCAACCCCCTCTACCTAGAGGACAAAGCCAACAAATACACCACACAGAAATTTGTGGCGGTGAGCTCTGATTTTCCCATCATTTCCTTTGGATAATTAATTATGATTTTGATAGCTGTAAATGGGTACCTGCCCGCTTTAGGGTCAGGGAAGGTAAACCAGCGAGGGAGAGGAGACGGTCGCCGCCCTCAATATGCTGGCCTCTAGAGAAGCTGAGGTCTCATGCCTTGCTCCCCTAGGACCACATAGGTTATGGGACACCTTTACCGAAATGGTTTTTGGATTCCTCTACCTACGTAAGTTCAGAGCAGGTGTATTTTTCTTGGGCCTGGCGAACGTTGCTTTGTTTCATCACTTGTGCAGAGGTCTTATAAACTCATTTGGTTGTTTCCACACACTGGTAAAACAGTGCCCACACTTTAAAAATAAATTGCGCTTAATTTTCAAAACACACGTGTCTTGTTCATCTTATTCAGACTGAATGTCCATGCTGAGAAGTTTGTTACATCACACTGCACTTCACTGGTCAATTCTTAAAACAAAAACTAGTGTTGATGAGGTTAAGGCTAGAAAGGTGTGTAACTGGATTGCCTGAAAATTAGTAGAATGATTAATCTTCTAAGTTCTTACAGCTTTCAAATGTTAAGTCACGAAACAGAACGGTTTCCTGCAAAAGCTGATGTGTTGTTATCACCAGTAACACTGTGTTTCTGTGTGTTTTAGACACATACTGAATCAACTGCCTACATTGAAGGAGAAAAAACGAGAAAATGAAAACATTATAGGCCTACACTGACTACAGTTTAATACCAACATCAGTATCTGCGAACATTTTTAACATATGCACTAAATCTTATACCTACGTAGTTGGAAACAATAACAACAACCGTAGACAATAAAACCTGTATGCTTTTTTTCAATCTGTTATTTGAGCAGCATATTTATAATTATTCAAACAAAGTCTGAAATCAATCACGTAGAAGGTTAAAAGAAAAGAAAGTGATGCTTTGTCGCTGAACTGACGTTCTGTGGTGCTGCATGCTGTGTCCCATCCTGGGCGTGTAGTCCAAGACGCTGCCGGAGCTGTACGAGCTGGTGACGCGGTACAGACCTGACGTGGTGTGGTCGGACGGAGACTGGATGGTGGACGACTTCTACTGGAACGCCACACAGTTCCTGGCCTGGCTCTACAACGACAGGTAGGTACTCACTGGGAAACAATGTTCCGAGTGTGCATGTGTGAAAGGGATCAACGTGACCTTGTAAGTAATTTTTTATATATTAATATTTAGACGTAATCATTGCCAGTTTGATTGTGCAATAACTTTGTCAAGCTCTTATATTTGTTGTTTACCTTTCTACAACGACAGGTACTCACTGGGATCGATGCAGGAGTCTTTTTAATATTCTGGTGTACTTTTTGTTATCTGTGCACCATTGTCGTTTTTGTTTTTGCTACTGTGGATGCCGCTATCATTGCTGCTGTTCTTTGCTGCTGCTGCTGATGTCGGAATAATCAGTAAAGATATTGAATTCTAAATGACGGTGCTATCGGCAACAACAGCAAACTTATGAGCTCATACAATTGTGCACAGACGTTCCAGACATGAATAGCTGTGTCTTGGAAGTAGGGGCTGGTTCTCTTAAAACAGAGTAAGCTTTTAGACAAACCACAAGACTGGAAAGATTCGTTCATTTAGTCTTGTACACAGTTCCATGTGTTTTCATTACTTGCCTTTAGTACAATAAATCTGATGTATTTAGTGGCTTTGAGATTCGCAAGAGGCTTAATTGAGTCACTAGTACCGACATTTTAACTTTTTCAGCCCAGTGAAGGACACAGTGGTGACCAATGACCGTTGGGGAAAAAACATACGATGCAAACATGGCGGCTTCTGGGACTGCCATGATAAATTTGTGCCTGGTAAGTCACAGACTAAAAACACACACCATGTCTGGAAAGAGTGGCGAACTAGATAACTGAACTGTCTTATCATAACAATGGAATGTTCTCTGTGAACACTTTAAATTGTGTATTGTACCAATATCACTGGACTCAGTATTAATTGTTTGATGGCCAGATATAGCAATAGCTATCAGGGTATCAATTTCTACAAATGATTATTGACTGTTGATTGGGAGGACCTAACTTTAAATTACTTTTTGAATGTCTGTGACACTGATTAGTGATTTGAGTCAACGAATGTGCAACTGATTCAACAGCATAAAAATATGTTGACCTCTAAAAAAATTCTTTCAACATTGAAACACCAACTGTGCGCTTGTCTAGCGTTAAAATTGCTGGGGGGAGGGGGGGGTTGTTTCGGTAATACTTTACAATTGTGATGGTGGGACTACCTCCCACAGAGCCATTAGCACAGGGCTTACAGACTGAGATAGAGTATTGTCAATGACTGATAGGGCCTTAGCTAAGGTCTAGCTGAGATGTCCAGTTCAGACGTACGACTATTACCCTTCCAACAACTGTATGCCAGTTGGTATATCAGGGCAGTAGACAAGTTTTCAATCTTGTATTGTGATTAGATGCATGGCTGACCTCAGGTAGTTTGATACAGCATAGTTACCTGCCTGTAAGCGTGTTTGTTGCGAAGGAGGAGGTCAACTCAGTGTGCTAGCCACACTCCGAGTGGAGATGGCTACAGAGATGCCTGGAAGATGGGCAGCGATGTTAGATTCTCTAACATTCGCGTGTTGAACGTTGAGGTGCTTAACACCAAGAGAACGACTTTTTCTGGTCAGACCCTACCAACTGTTTGGTATTCATTTCCTTGTGACTGGCTAATTTATTGGCAATGACTCCATAACACAGGATTTATCTCTAAAAATTGGTGCTGATAGAGAGATACAAAGTTCTCCCGACTTAGCCACAAAGACATGTTGCATGATTGTTTTGTTGTTGTTGTTTTTTTTTTGGGGGGGGGAGTTTTGTTCTAATGTATTGTAAATACTCTTTTCTTTTTTGTGCCATCCATTGTGTTAGGATTTTTGTTGTGAGTATTTTTTTCACATGCCCATATCTGCAAGCATTGAAACCATTAATTTGATATTTTTTCATAAATGATACTAGCCCTAATTGTTTTATGCTATAGACAATTTTCTTCCCCTGTAGGTATAGACTATGAAGGCTTGTGTGTGTGTGTGTGTGTGGTGGGCGTGTGTGAATGTGTGTGTGTGGGTGGAGGTGTGTGTTTGCGTGATGTGAGTGTATGGGTATGGGCTTAAAATTAATCGGAAGGAGTTCAAACTATAATTGTGCAATACATCTGTCATGTGAGAACTTTGGTATTTTCATATGAATATTGGTTCTTTGGGTTGTATTGTTTTGTGGTGCACTTATTGTATATTTTTTATGCTTATGTAAGTGCAGCGTGGGTTTTTGGGCAGGTGTGCCCTTGAGGGTTGACCTGCAGACATTCGAGTGCCTTTCTGCATGAGTGTATGTTAGTGTGTGTGTGTGTGCGCGCGCGCGTGTAAGTATATGTGTGCTTCTAGATGCCTTAGCATTGTAGGGATATGCTGGGGGAGAGGGGGGAGAGAGAGAGAGACAACGCATTAATTGTTGAGTCATCTAAACATCATGCTGTTGATTTTGTGTGTGTGTGTGTGTTTTTGTTCTCCTAATGTATTGTGAATACTCTTTCTTTTTTCTTTTTGTGCCATCCATTATGTTAGGATTTTTGGTGCTATGTGCTTAAAATTAATCGGAAGGAGTTCAAACTATAATTGTGCAATACATCCGTCATGTGAGAACTTTGGTATTTTCATATGAATATTGGTTCTTTGGACTGTATTGTATTGTTTTTGTGGTGCACTTACTGTATTTTTTTATGCGTTTGTGTTACTTGGGTATTTGGGCAGGTGTGCCCTTAAGGGTTGACCTGCAGACATTAGAATGCCTTTCTGCATGAGTGTATGTTAATTGTGTGTGCGCGCGTGTAAGTATATGTGTGCTTCTAGATGCCTTAGCGTTGCACGATATATGCTGGGGGGAGAAGAGAGAACGCATTAATTGTGGAGTCATCTAAACATCATGCTAGTTTTGTTTTTGTTGGGGGGGGGGGGGTTTCTTTTTTAGTGTGTGTGTGGTGGGGGGTGCTTTGTTCTCCTAATGTATTGTGAACACTCTTTTTTTTCTGCCATCCATTGTGTTAGGATTTTTGTTGTGAGTATTTTTCACACGCCCATATCTGCAATCATTGGTTTTGTCAAATTTCATGTACCCCTTGGGGTTTTTTCTTGAAATAAAATTTTGAATTGTATGTGAAGTTGTGATGATAATGCGCATGCCACAACGTGTTCTACACTACTACCCAAGGAAACGGAGCTCGCACAATTCGCAGGTGTGTCCCGATTTAGAAACACGACAAGTCTCTGATGGCATGGGAGGTAATTTTATTACCGCCCTGTCACAAAAATACACTATTATCAAGGTTGCACTAATGCTGGCATCGCCTAGACTTTCCAAGGCTGCCAACAACAGTGGTCACACCTTGGCAGCCAGGTTTCGCCAGTTCAGTCTTCATTTACAACAGAACTGACCATCGGAGATATTCATAAAGCCAAGGACAGGTTGTAAGTTATAAGTATGTTGATGTTGCTCTTCCGAGAGGTACCCAGTGTTTGGCCCACATTTTGACTCGAGGCTTATTTTTGTTCGGAGCCAGCGTCAACTTCGACAGGGAAATTACTAGCCACTGATAAACCAAAATTATACTAAATGTCATACTGGTTATGGCTGCCAAGGCAATATATCGTTCCCACATAGTGTTCCAAGCACACACACACACACACACACACACACACACACACACACACACACACACACACACACACAAACAACAGAGAAGGAGAGAAGGAGAGAGAGAGAGAGAGAGAGAGAGAGAGGAGAGAGAGAGAGATTATTTTATATCGAGGAAACAGATAGCAATCATGTGCTTTTTTTCACGGTCCGTGTGATGAGTTTTTAATATTGTATCTGTCAGGGCACACGATGGCTACTCTTACGAAAGCGACGGATTTAGTGTGCGCAAGATGTTGGTGTCCAGGGCTCGGTTAAAGAGAGAGAGAGAGAGAGAGAGAGAGAGAACAATCCTAATTCCATCATCGATCATGCACTGTTCAAAACAGGCGTGCTGCCCACACACAAGTGGGAGAACTGTATGTCCCTGGATAAGAGGTCCTGGGGATTCCGCCGTGATGCCAAGCTGTCTCAGATCTACACCATGGAGGAGCTGATAGCCCTGCTGGCCAGAACTGTCAGGTGAGCAGTGTTTACTTTGGGTTCAGGTGCATCCTTACTGTTGTCTCCTTATTATTGTTTATTCATCTGCTGACGTGTTTGTTTGAACTCTTTTTTGTTGTTGAATTCATTGGAGTCGCACTGAAACTTAACACTTTTATTTATTTTTATTTATTATTTTTGTTTGCTGTTTGTTTATTTATTATACCACTTTATGTCATACCAGATTTTTTTTGCGTGAAATTCGGGCTGCCCTCCCCGGGGAGAGCGCGTCGCCACAAGTGCAGCGTTTACCCTTTTTTTTCTCTTTCTTTTCCTGTCTGCAGATGTATTTGTTTCCCTACCAGAGTGGCTTTTTCTACAGAATTCTGCCAGGGTCAACCCTCTTGTATTGTTGCCGTGGGTTCTTTTACGTGCGGTAAATAATGATGTGTAACACACGGGACTTCGGTTTATCGTCTCATTCGATAGACTAGCACCCAGACCACCACTCATGATCTAATGGATGAGGGAAAAGTTTGGGGTCCAAACGGGATTCAAACCACCGCACACTCCGACCCGGACTTTTCGCTTTCTGGACAGGCGCGTTATCTCTAGACCACCGATCCACTATAGCTATAATGTGATATTGTGATGTTGTAGGACCTTCCTTCTTCTATACATTCGTCTCAAAAGCTACAGACTGTAAAATTTCGTTTTTGCATAAGGAAGAGTAAGAAAGTGGATACATATATAATGTAGATTTTTCGTTTTGCATAAGGAAGAGAATAAAAAGGATACATGTATTGGTTCAAAATCTTGATTTGGCTAGTTTTTATGTTTTATTTATTTCATGAGAAATAATTTCCAATTTTCAAGGTTGCTCAGCAAGTCAGAGCAAAGTTTGAAATAATGTTCACAACACACACACACACACACACACACACACACACACACACACACACACACACACACACACACACACACACACACAAGGGATAAGCCATTGCCATGTGTCTCAGGTTCAGAGGAGGTTTGAGCTACACTTACTTTTACAGGGCTTTCGAACAGACACATGCACATGATATCATTGATCAATAAAAATCTTACCTACATTTTAGAAGGAAAGTAGCAGGACGGTTAAAATGTTTGTTACCTAACAAGTAAACCTTGGGGTTCTTGTTTGAATAACAGCATTTCACTCCCTTTCCAGTTTAACCAAAAAAATCAAACTGAATGTCAAAGTCCTCTGGATATGGCTATAAACAGAGGCCCCGTGTGCGAGTGCGCGCAAAACACCATACATACATGTTAAAAGCCTGTTCCGCCCTTGGGAAGAGAAGTCCATTTGGTGCAGGTAGGAACGGATGACAATTTAAACACACACGCAGGCACGCACGCGCGTGCGCGCGCGAGCGCGCATACACCTCTACAACACACACACACACAACACACACACACACACACACACACACACACACCACACACACACACACACACACACAGGTGTCGTGTTTAGACACCATCTCCGAAATCGGAATGTGGCTACCTAAATAATGGTGGAGGGGGGTTGGGGGAGGGTCGCATACGGAGAAACGTCACCACTGGTGAACCTCGTAGCTCTAGCCGAGGACAAAAAAAAACCCTTGCATAATTCATCTTCCTTGCCATCAGTTTATAATGGTGTTCTCAATACCAAAGCTGTTGGTTAGATGGGAACCAGGTCAGGGTCAAAAGACATCTTCGTGATGTAAAAGTGTAGCACTAACTGGATTTTATTTGAAGTCTAAGTGCTTTTTTTGTTTGTTTTTGCTTTTGCTTTGGCGTCTCTACAGTTTTCTTTATCAAAAACAGTTTGCTCAAGCAATTTACTTTTATGTTAATTTTTCGCAGTCTGGGAGGCAACTTGCTGGTGAACGCCGGGCCCACAGCCTATGGAGAAATCGCCCCTATCTACGAGGAGCGCCTGCGTCAGATGGGTCAGTGGCTGGGGGTCAATGGCGAGGCCATCTACAGCACCAAGCCCTGGACCTTTCAGAACGACACCACCAACCCTGACGTCTGGTCAGTGCCGAATCCGTTTGTTGTGCTTTGTTTATCATTTGATATACATTATTGATTTTGTATGATACCAAGTTGCTGTCACGGAATTTGTCGATAGCCGTTGTCCTATAGCATCTACCAGATTTACAGTATGTTCTTATCTGCTGAATGGAATACAAATCTAACTAAGACAGAAACTGATGCAAAAGATTGTAAATCATAGACTTTTCAGTATTTTGTAATTGCATTGCATTGCATTTTAAAGCATAGTTTATGTGCATTTTTTTGTCCTGACCTAGACTTTTCAAAAAGGCCTTTGACAGGGTATGGCATGACGGCCTCTGGCAAGTACTCAGGCACTTCAACATTGACAGCTGCCTAATTGAAGTCATCAAGGCTCTGTAGAGAACGCAAAAAGTGCGTTTCATGGAACACACGTGGGCGAGTCTCAGACCACGGTGGGGTTCGCTAGGAGCCTTCTCCACTGTTGAACCTCTTCTCAGCCGAGGACAAAAAAAAACCCACTTCATATTTCATTTCCTTTGCAACTCAGTTTAATACATTGTCCCTCATACGCAAACAGCTGTTTGGTTAGATCGGGAGACCAGGCAGGGTCAAAAGAATCTCAAGATCATGTAAAAGTGCAGTAGACACCGGAACTGATTGAATGGAAAGTCTAAGTGCGTGTTGCTTTTACTTTGGCGTCTCTACAAGTTGCTTATCAAACAATAAGTTTAGCTCGCAATTTAACTTATGTAATTTTTCGCATCGGAGGATACTGCTGAAGAACACCAGGGCCCAAAACACCTATACAAATCCCCTATACTATCTAAGGGATCGCCTGCGCAGAGTAGGGGCAGTGCTCGAGAATCAATGCGACAGAAGACCATCTACAAGACACAAGCCATAACTATTGAAGAAGAAACACAAAAGCGTGTGGCCCAGAACCTTTGTTGTCTATCATTTAAGATATAATATGATGTTGTATGGTACAACAGTCACAACTCTAGCAATACCTTCCTTGCAGCATTAGGCAAGAGTAAAGTTGTATCTGCCAAAAGAAATCATGATTACAACAGAAAACTGATCGACAATCCTAAATCTACGCATTTCCAGATTTTTAATTGAAATTGCTTGCATTTTACTCAGCTAGTTTATGTGCATTTTTTTGGTTCTGAGCTAGACTTTTCACGAGGCACCAGGGCATTGCACTGAAAGATTGATGACAGTTTTAGCACGTCAGACAACTTCAGGAACAGTTCACTGACTTGAGAATTGAACCTATCAATTTTGCCAAGACAGTCGGGAGATACCTCCTTGTTCTTTCCAATTTTCAACTGCCGTGGATTCCTTTGACGTGCCCAAGTCCATAAGCAGACAGGTCCGACTGGTTTAGAATCTCCTCTGAAAGACAAGACACTCAGTTCGATTTCCCGTCAAACTGGGAAGAAAGGGCAAGCCTGTGAATCAAACCCAGAACCTCACGGTTTACTTTGTAGGCAGATAAACTTTGTGCTGCCTTGGAGGAAAAAAATATATCATAACATGCTTTTTTTGAAAAAGTGATTTACATATAACTCTATTTTCAGGTACACTTCCAAAAAGGAAGGGTCTGGCACAGTGGTGTACGCCATTCTGCTGAAGTGGCTGAAGGACACAACGCTGACACTGGGGGCTCCCATCGTCACTGACCAAACCGCCATCACTCTCCTGGGGTACAAGGGCGCCCCCTTCAAGTTTACAGGGCAGACAACTCAGGGTGTCACCGTCACCGTCCCCACCATCCCCTTCACTGAGATGCCCTGTAAATGGGGATGGGTCTTCAAGCTGCAGAATTTGAAAAACCAGTGATCTTCAGAGTGCCCTTCACTTTTCTCCTATATTTCCCATCTTTAAAGTTTAGTCATGATTTTCATGTTCTCGTTTCTTTTTGTTTTTAACATTGGTTTTGTTGTTGTTGTTATCATGACTTGCAAAAAGATGACCAAAGAGAAACAAAGAATGATAAAGCTTTGACACTGTATTGACATATCTGAAATGCTTGTAAAATGTTAATCTTTCAACTATTGCCTGGGAATAAAGTGCAATATCTTTTTTTCTTTGGGTAAGTTAACCTGTAACAGGTGACACATTAAACTGAAGGTGGTATGATACTAGTAAATACAGCCTCAGTGTTTTGTTACAGGTTATATCTTTATATTCAAATGTCATTTACGTCACTATAATCATGTATCACATTAAATTTTTACTCGGTTACATAATAATATCTTTGTGTGTGAACATTGTAGTACATGCTGTCATCTCACTTTATTCACTGATTTTTTTTTTTATCTGGGTACAAATCACAATCGCTAAAAGAACAAAACCAAACCTCGGGAAATATTTGTGACCAACCCGTTAAGGAGAGTTATATTACGAACATATTACATGCACTAATAGCAATACACTGATTTGCACATTCCTCTTGCCTCTGGGATTTCTTAATAGTGCTTCGTTTTATTTTTAAATGATTCATGGATAAATCAAACTCCAGTCTCCTATCTAAACCTTTGCACAAACCATTGAGCTACAGATGTTGCTTTTGTACATTAAATTTCGTTATCAACATAAACATCGCTTGTAAAACCACTAGTGTTTGTCTTTACACCTGTTGATACTCTTGTTTCACAGTAGTTTTGATTCTTAGCTTGAATTGTTCAGACATAATTTGCTTAGGTTTTACCACTTCAAGACAGCTGAAGTATGCTTATTTGTAGTGTTTTTCTTTTATCTTTCTTTCTTTTTTTCCGTTTTCAATATCTGGATGCTTAAAGTTTTTTTTATATGTGTTGGTATATATCATGTAAGCTGAGAAATTTGTTTCTTATGGTTTTAAGAAACTACTGCAAAGCAAACCTCATATCAAAAATGAATCTTACAGATCATGTCTGGTCATTTACATAGCATTATGATTTTGTTACAACCATGTGTATTGACAATGCCCAAATGTATGTTGAGAAATTATTAACTAAAATCTTTTAAGATCTGTGTGCCAGGTTAAATTGTGCATTGGGTGTGTCCATTTTTATTGTAAATTTTGTATTTTGTACATGTGGAATTAAAAAATCAGCGTTGGCTGATTGAGTTCAATACTTGCATGAAAAATGGTGTGTGTGTGTGTGTGTGTGTGTGTGTGTGTGTGTGTGTGTGTGTGTGTGTGTGTGTGTGTGTGTGTGTGTGTGTGTGTGTGTGTGTTGCTGAGTTGTTGGGCATTCCCCAGCTGAAGCATCTCGGAGTTCACCCAGAACATGCACGCTCTCACTCCTCACACCTGGGAATCACTGTAAAAGTACACACTGGATTTTTTGTAATGTGTTATAGCTGTTTTCCAATATCTCGCCGTAATAATATAGGCAGTCATATGCTAACTGCAAAGGCTTTTTCTCCATCGTGGAGGTTACAAGTTGTTGTGTATGCTAGAAGTCCGTCATGGATAAAAATAATAACATTTCAAAGCAAACCAACTTTTTCCTACAAACCTAGACAATTTACTTACGTCAATAATTAACAAAGCTTCTGGCCTGAGCCAAGTGTATGTATTATATGTATGTGGTATATCTCAAGTGATTAGCTTCGACTTTTCAGTCAAGATCGATATCAAGGATCTGTTATGGTCTTCAATACTACACAATTTTTTTTCAAACAAGATCAGAGCTTGCCTGGTCTGTGTGTTGACAGAAGTTGACCTTTGGTCAAGACTAAATTGTCCATTTATATCAGTCAAAAGCATTGAAAGAAAATTTTAGGGGCTACATGTATGTAACACAAGTTTCTTTGTTTGTTTGTTTTTTTTTCAATAAAGTTGAACACCAATGGGCCTATCTTTCTCAGATACATGGTACATAGTCTCAATACACTGTTTACCTCATGTGAGAATTTTAAAAATGTATGCTGAGTATCTTTAAGTTTCTGTACCCACAGAACGCTGTTATCAATTACAGAATCTTTAAAACGTGCCATATCTGATCTTTTGTATGCATGAAACACGAGAAAATGAGGGTTTTTTTGTCTGCTGCACTGTAAGTTGCCGGAGATGGGGGGGAGGGGGGGGGGGAAAAGCTATCTCAATTCACAAGATTGCTGCTTTATTCCAATACACGACGTCATAGACTCGAAGGACTGAAAGTCAAAGTTCTATTTACTCAGCATATGTCTGTGTACAATACAGAACATACAATGAGTATAAGTCACTTGTGTTTCAAACCTAAGCTTCATTTTTTTTCTTCTTAAGAAACTCGTGTGAAAGGAAAAAAATTGCATAAAAAAATATTGCCACGATAACAATTGATGGACCCTGCATTTTAGAGCATCATGGCTAATAGCTGACCCTAAAAACTAATTTAAATTTGAAACACCTCTATCCAGTAGCTCGACCCTTACTCTCTTGTTTCCTGCAAATTTGGAATTGATGGGTCATTCTGAGCTGTAAAATCTCAAAAAGAATCAAAGAATTTTATTCTATCACTATCTGTGTACACAGACACGCCGACCACCGTGGCTAGTGGTTAGCACAATATTTTGTTAGCTGGCAGGCGGAGGCTCAATAAAGCAGTTAAACTTACATCTTTATTGTCGACCAGTACGTGTTAAAATCGTCCGTGAAAATGCACAAAAACACACAACACACACAACAACACACACACACACACACAACACACATCACACATCAACATCAACATAATAATATATAATACATACTATTTTAGTTTTATTTATATTGTGTTATGTTATATTATTATATATATTATTATATATTTATATTATTGTTGTGTGTGTGTGTGTGTGTGTATGTGTGTGTGTGTGTGTGTGTGTGTGTGTGTGTGTGTGTGTGTGTGTGTGTGTGTTTGTCATTCACCATTTCCACATAAGTCCCTGAGCATGTCTATATATTTCCAATACTTTCCTTTCTCCAATGCCCAGCACTTTTTATTATAAAACCCGCAAAGCCACACACACACACACACACACACACACACACACACACACACACACACACACACACACACACACACATTGTACTAGTCCTCTCAAAAGCGTTGGACCCATATAATGTATGAGATGATTTTGTTGTTGTTGTTTTTTTGTTTTTGTTGTTGTTTGTTTGTCTGTTTGTTTTTTGTTGCTTTAAATAAAATTTTTTGCAGTCCATCAGCTCTTTTCCATATGTGTTGCAAACTCGATAGGAAAACCCGTGAGAACTAGACAAATCGAGTGCCATTGTGAAACTGAAAAGTTTGAATTTTAAAATAACTTTAATAAGTTCTTGCACAATCATGTGGCCTTACATGAGTACAGGTGTATGTGCTGGGTGATTTATTAATAAAGAAGAGAATCGGCAGGCCTATTTCTTATAGTGCTTGATTACAAATAGTCATACAAACGCCACCACCTTATTTCTGAAAAAACATAACTTACAACGTAGCACATCACCTGGAGCAACAACAGACAAAATCTTACATTGTGCTCGGACTGGTGAAACATCCCCCCCCCCCCCCCCCCCCTCTAAAAAAAAGGAGAAAGAAATAATGGACTTCGTTGTAAAAGTAACGCAATATTTAGAATGGGCTAAACGAAATAAGGGCATGAATGTGGTGGCAACGTTTATGTTTTAGAATAAACCAATTCAAAGCAAAATAAAACAAAATATAAATGAATTGTATGAAAATAACTACCAAAAAAAAAAACAAAAAAAAAAATAGTATGAAATCCACAATGTGTAAACAATCAAATAATAGACAGTTTAAAACAACAGCAAACAAAACCATCATCATCATCATCAACACACCACCAACAACAACAATAACTACGCTGGTAACAATAACAACAAGAGGCAATGTAAAAACAAAACGAAGCAAAACAAAAACAAAAACATGATGTGTCAGCAGAGTGGCAGGTGGGTGGGTGTGAGGTATTGCTGGCTGACTGAATGTATGGCATAAATAGTCACATGATCTTGATGAAACTTAAGACATGGGCTTGTCGGATTTGTTTTTCTTTTCCTTTGCAAACTGTGCGTTTGTTTGCCATGAGCGTTCACAAAGTTCGCGCTATTGGCAGATAGCCTAATGATCGTCTCGTTTGATTGGTGGATACTGTCAGGAAATGCTACCGTGGGGGTTTATCTTTATAGAGGATGGTCACGAGATGACACTATATTATATAACTTAGCCTAGGCTACTGCACAACAGATCGTTGAGTCCTGATTTTAAACTTGACTACTGACGACGAACGAAAATTGGTCGCTCTTCTTATTTGTGCACTGTGTTAGTTCAGGTAGCGTTTAAAAGTGCTAAAGTCGAAAGTAAGGTTAGGGGCTGTTCGAAGTTCTACCTCTACTTTTAGGATGCGGTCTGTACTAAAAGTGACTGTGGTCCTTGCGCTCGTGATCGTCCTATGTCGGCTTGTTTCGCCAAACGATATGAACCTAACTGGGCTTCACTGGACAGCCGCCCTCTGCCAACTTGGTATGATGAGAGTAAGATCGGCATCTTCCTTCATTGGAGTGTCTTTTCAGGTAGGCTTCATGATCATCAGGCTTGTCTTTGTTGTAATTGTATGCCGTAGTGTAAAATCTGTTTGCAACTTTAAGCAGGATCAGGGGATGTTCTTTTCATTCACTGATCACTTGGTCACAAGTTAGTGTGTTGCATAAAGAAGGGGTCCTAATGTTGTTCTTCAGTTTAATGTCTATTCACATAAGTGATATTAGACCAAAAAAAACAAACAAACAAAAAAACAAACAACCTTGTAAAAACTTTTAACCAATGGTAGAAACAAAAACACAAAACGTGAACACTAAAAGCTGAACAATCAATCAGAACTTTTTAGAAAATTAAGAAACAGCACGAGATTAAAGTCTCTGTCTCTAAACAAGCTACTAACATGTTCATATGCACTACAGTAAACTGTCAATTGGACTCTTCTTCAGCGATAAGGCAAGTTCACACAGCATCACACAGTTACTTAAAATACTGTCCAGAGAGTTCTCACGTGTGATGGGAAGACACTGTTTTAAAACGGGACAGTTAAAAAGAATATGTGAGGGGTCCTAATGCAAGTGACTATATGTTGCACACAGTATACATGTATGTTACCATGCTAATGACCCCACACCGTTAGCGACTTAGTCATAGATTGATAGAGTATTATGCATACATGGTTATCACAAATGCATACACACTCTGTGTGTGTGTGTGTGTGTGTGTGTGTGTGTGTGTGTGTGTGTGTGTGTGTGTGTGTGTGCATTAGGCTTATAATTTGGACTGCTTGGCGGATTTGATGAATACCAAAGCTGTGGATACTGTCACTATACTAACAAAACCAGGGATAAACAGAAACATTGAGAAGCATCACCAGTGGAATATAAATGGCTTCTCACACACAACGTTTTCATGCATGTGCACACACACACACACGTGTGTGTGTGTGTGTGTGTGTGTGTGTGTGTGTGTGTGTGTATGTGTGTATTTGTGTGTGTATGTGTGTTTGTATTGAGTGTCATTATGTGTGTGTGTGTGTGTGTGCGTGTGCCTGTGTGTGTGTGTGTGTTTGCTCATCTTCTATTGATCTTTTTATGCCAAAATAAAGCCATATCAGTTATTATTAAGTTCAATATGGATGAAATACTGTACAAATGTGAAGTGAAGAGAAAATGCCCAGTATTGTTTGATAGAGCCGACCTGTGGGCCGACACTGACTGACATCAGGGGTGTAGTCTATGACTTTCAGGTAATAGAGACTAAGAGAGGTTTTATTTCTGTTTCAATTGTGTAGTAGTGGTAGAAGTAGTAGTAGTAGTAGTAGTAGTAGGAGTAGTAGTAGGCACCCATCAGTCTCTGAAGACCATGTAGACTACCATTGTGTAGTATATATATATATATATATATATATATATATATATATATATATATATGGGTCACTCTTCTGAAACCTGTACAATTTTGTTACATGGTTTGGGAAAAATCAAAATCTGCATTTGATGCTGTTTTCAGTTGTTTTTAAGAGATTTATGATTGCTTGATCAGGTAAAATCAAAAGTAAATTGATTACTCTCTGAGAACTTTAAAAAAAACAATACTTTATCCAATGAGTTGAAAACGTTCGCACGTAACAGATGACACCATAAGAAGGAAATATTTTTTATTTTATATGCAGAAAAAGATTTCATTTTAACATGGCAGAACCAATCAGCGCATAGTCTCATCTAGAATGGGAGAGAAAATGATTTTATGCATTGGATTCCTTAATATTCTTCCGCTAAACAGCCTCAGGGATTGAATTTGAGAAAATATAATCCTTTTGTCGTCTCGGTTGTAACGCAATTTTTGAGACACCACTGACATAATTTTTGTTGGAGTGCTTATTGTATAAAAACTTTCCGACTTACAAGTCTGTTAAACATCCATAATTCATAAGAATAAGTTTTATTTTGAGAACAAATGGAAAGTAGGCTGCTCACACTTGATAAGACTAGAAGTTTCATTGCACAAGGCAGGTCATGAATGCGACACCGCGGTTACGCGCGAACATTTTTTTTTTTTTAATTTAAAAAGTCGTGTGTTAGAATCCAAATAAGGTATAAAATGCAATATAATTGTTTGCATGTTTGGTCATCTTTAGTTTTCAGTGCAGCTGTTCTATCTAATTGGTACCTGAAGTTAGAATTTTAGCAAATGCAAACCACTCCTACGGCAATGTAACAAAATTGAGATTGTAAATGGTGGATTTTTCAAGAAACAAATCAGTTTATGGATGTAATTCCTAGTTGTAGCACATAGTTCTTGATTGTGCTGATAGTTGTACCACTTTTGATTAAATATGTCAAGTTACACACCCCAAAACAAATTAGAACAATTTTTATTTGGCTATGAATATGACACCCCTCTCCTGCATAGGTTTCAGAAGAGTGACCCATATATATATATATATATATATATATGTAATATATATACAGGGGGAGGCCTCTGTCGGTCAGTGTCGACTATGGAATTCGTGCCAGAAGGTCATTTGTTCAGCGACAGCGCAGGGCTGTGGCCGGTCAGTCCAATGCAGGAGTGGCAGTCTGTCGCATCTGATGCAGATGTGGCTTGTTGAGGTGGCGGGAGTACATATCTTCCAACTTTTAGGATCTATTTAAATCAAAAAGTATGTCACAACATTATATATGTCACACTTACAGTTATAATTATACCAGTGACAGAATTAAAAGTATTCCTTTATTTCATGCTTTTGTTAGCAATCTTTGTTCTTTTCATGTTATAAGTTTTTTTGTTTGTTTGTTTTTCTCATGTGACAGTTCCCAGCTATTTCAATGCCTGGTTTTGGTACGAATGGAAAGGAGTAAAAAATCCGGTTGTTGTGACATTCATGGAGGAGAACTACAGGCCTGGATTCACCTATGCTGACTTTGCACCCGAGTTCAAGGCAGAGTTCTATGACCCATTCAGATGGGCAGACATCTTCAATGCTTCAGGGGCAAAGTGAGATCACAGGCTGTGTTAAAGTTCAAACTTTGCTTCTTGTTGTTAACTTTCTCTTTTCTTTTTATTCATCCTACTTTTCAATTCTAACTCTCAATAGATCTGTGATTATCATATATCTAATTTTTAATGTAGTCTCATTTTATCACTTTTAATTTAACTGACGATATCTAATTTTTAATGTAGTCTCATTTTATCACTTTTAATTTAACTGAACTTTGCTCTGTTGACATACTTTTTATTCAAAACTTAAGATTTCAGGAGCAAGAAAACTGTAGACAACTGTCATACTGTAGATCTGTAGAACTATAGTTTTCCTGCATGGGATTAGGTTAGATCGAGTGAACTGGAGGTAGATTAAGAGCCAAGTGGGTTACAGCAACATTGATAATGGAAACAAATGAATAATGTTATGGTAAGGGATGTGTCACTGATGTCAGATCATCACATAGAGTGTTATGCATACATGCTTATCAGAAATGCATACACTTTCTGTGTGTGTGTGTGTGTGTGTGTGTGTGTGTGTGTGTGTGTGTGTGTGTGTGTGTGTGTGTGCTTGCGTGTGTGTGTGTGTGTGTGTGTGTATGTGTGTGCATGCGTGTTTGTGTGTATGTGCTTGTGTGTGTGTGCTTGTGTGTTGGCGTGCATGTGCGTGTGTGTGTGTGCATGTGTGTGTGCATGCATGTGTGTGTGTTTAAGTGTGTGGGTATATAAACATAATGCTTATTGTTATTTGGACTATCTGTCTTTCCCTGTGCAGGTATGTGGTGCTGGTGACAAAGCACCATGAAGGATTCACTAACTGGCCCTCCAAGTACTCCTGGAACTGGAACGCCATGGATGTCGGCCCCAAAAGAGACCTTGTTGGTATGACTATGAGATTCTGATTCTATGCAGTGCAGCTGTCTTGAAGTTCTTGTGTCATAACATATAGCTTTGTTGCAATAAATATAGGTCAGTACTGACTATTGTACAATGTTTTATATATATATATTGTATTCTATATCACTGACAGTCAAAGCAGATGCCTCTGTATCAAATTTGGTGTTTATTATAAGCTTTTAGCGTGCCTAGGCTTCAGTAGAGTTTCCCAGTTCACCCAGCTGTAAATGGGTACCTGCCCTCTTTAGAGTCAGGGCCACCCCCAATATGCTGGCCCCAAGAGAAGCTGAGATCTGACGCCTTGCTCCTCAATGACCACATAGGTTATGGGACACCTTTACCTTTTACCTTTACCTTTTTAGCGTGTTGCTGCTCTATTACAAGTGTGTATATGTGTATGATTTTCTTTGAATACAATTCTGTTTAAACGAAATTTGTTGCTTTGCTCTGGGAGAGCATATCACCAACAGGCACAGTGCTACTCACATGGTACCTTCCTATTCCAAATCATAGGCTATTCTGACAAAAAACAGCCTAGACAAAGAGATCAATACAAACACCTGCACTTAGGGTTACTTAAGTACTGATTTAGCTCATAATTTGAGAAATCTTTTCAAAGTTTGCATTTCTAAGCAGAGGGACATTTGACTGGGTGATTCCTGTGATCCCATTGATGATAATAAATTTGACCTTCTTTGTTTATTCGTTTGTCTGTTTGAAATCTGCAAACAAATGAGTGAAATACTATGAGCTGTCACTTTACCCTGATATTCTGGATGTGTGTGTGTGTGTGTGTGTGTGTGTGTGTGTGTGTGTGTGTGTGTGTGTGTGTGTGTGTGTGTGTGTGTGTGTGGTGTGTGTGTGTGTGTACAGGCACATGTGGCGTGTTGGTCTCTGTGTCTGTCTGTTCACGTATGCATACTCTTTTCAGGTGACTTGGCCAACGCTATCCGAAAGACGACAGACATTCACTTTGGAGTCTACCACTCTCTGTTTGAGTGGTTCAACCCCCTCTACCTAGAGGACAAAGCTAACAACTACACCACACAGAAATTTGTGGCTGTGAGTGAGACAGTTACTTTTCCTCCATTTTTTTTTTCTATGTGATATTTTCTTATTGTTTGTTGTTTTGATATTTACATACCAGCAAAGATTTTTTTAATGGAATTTTCCTGTCTAGAAGTCTCTGGTTTTGATTTGAACTGGTTTTTTCTATATTTCATCTGTACCGTTAATTTGTGTATTTCTCATCAA
>CM060318.1:77737679-77750179 GCA_030674155.1 Stramonita haemastoma
CACTTTTAAGCTCTTCTGGGGCATTTAAGGCACATTGTTGGGGGTTTTCTTTATTCATACAGTTTTCCTGCATATCTTAAGTCTTATCATAAGGTATTCACTTTCATTTAAGAGACTGAAGACTCAGCAATGATATTTTGGTATGTACCAAGTTTTCTGGGCTGTTAGTTGCTGCTTTTTAAGCTGCATCCACTCATCTTAGCTTGTAGACCATGTGCAGCATTCACAGAGGTTTTCTCAGGCTTACACTGTTCAGGGGGGGGGGGGGGAGGAGAGAGGGGTTGCGGTAAGTTTTATATTTCTAGTCATGATGGGTGACCTTCATTGTGTGTACTATGGCAGATTCTGCTAGTCAATTATCTAAAGAACGCAATGTAAGTTTGATTTTTTGAGATTTTTTTTTGGTGGCCTTGTTGTTGATCTCCCGCCTTAGTTTCTTATCCAAATAAATAAACGATTCTAATCTCAATATATGCCAGTTTGTGGGTTTTAGGGTTCAATTTTTACCCTTTTTTTCCACAAACTATCACTTGGAATCAACCAATGGAATCTAGTGTTCACTGTCTCGGAAGAAGTCGTGTGCTCTTGTGAACCAATCAGCTGTTGTGTAACGTTAAAAGGCCAGTCAGGTACTTCAGCTCAAGCTAATGCATGCAGTAAACAGTGTATCAGTTGTGTGTTAATGGTGATGCTAAACCAAGCTAAATAGATGTAGACAAAATGCAAGTTTTTCTGATGGATCATGATCAAGATTTGGGGACATGTTGACTTCATTTTCAACAACACATAAGCAACAGTATTACAGGATAAGCTACATGGGGTTATTTAAAAAAAAATATAAAAAAAAAAAACCAAAAAATGCTTATATAGTCCATTAGTCAAGGAACCTTAAAATGCTTAGAATACTTCAATTTTGAATTGTTTAAAAATCAATAAGAGTACATTGTGTATATGTTCAACAATGCATTCCAATGTTGTGTACAGTTGTGTATGTGTGCAATTTTGCTGTTATTTGAAGGTGGTGGTTTTCTTGGTGTGGGAGGCAGGGTAGGGGGGTTGTTTTTACTTTTTTAAAACTCTTTTTTGTTTCATTTCTTGATATGTTCACATGGTTTTTTCTCAAAATTGGACTACACTTGTCATGTCTACAATAAAAGTAATAATAATAAATAAATAAATTTTTTAAATCATGTTTTTTTTTACTCTGTATGTTACTTTAAAAAAAATTTTTACTTAAGGGTTCTGTGTTTTGAAACAAATTTTTATAGCTTTTTTGTTGTTTGGTTTGGATTGGGGGGTTTTCCCGTTTCTGTTTTTTTTGCAATATACAACATAGATTTGTCAATATTTTGTACCAGTGTACACTTTCAAAGGTACTTTTGAGTATCTATTCAACAAGAAAAAAATATTGCTGCTATATCTATTTTATAAATGCTGTTGTTTTTTTCTTTGTAGTCGTGTTGGAGATTGCATGACATATTTTTTTTGTTTTATGTTTGGCAATAAAGACACAACTGTCAATGTGAACACACTGTCTTTGATGGTATGAATGTTTACAGTATACTTTAATACCCTTTGTACGGGCCTTAAAAGAGAAGCCAATGTCTTTTATGTATCTTTGACTTTTTATATGTACTGATTCACAGAGACTATCCAGACTCCGCTATTGTTTCAGGGTTTGGGGGGGGGGGGGGGGAGGGGGGGGGGGGGGTGTTTGTTTTTTTATTACTTTAAGTCACAGGAGATTTCTCTGCATGAATTCAGGCTACTCTTCCTGGGTCAAGCATGTTGCTACAAGAGCAGCGCCACCCAATATATTTTTCTTTTCCTTTCTGCTACTGCTTTGTTTCCCTATCAGAGTGGCTTTTTTTTTTTTTTACATGATTTTGCAACTTTTTGTTACCTTGGGTTCTTTTATGTGCACTAAATAATTATGTGTAACACATGGGACCTCAGTTTATGGTCTCATCCAAAAAAGACTTGCACCCAGACCAACACTCATGGTCTAATGGATAGGGGAAAAGTTTTTGACCCAAACAAGGATTGTGCCACCGCATACTTCTGACCTGGACTTTTCGCTTTCTAGGCAGGTGCGTTACCTCTAGACCACTGATCCATTTATTGTTGCTGCCAACTTCTTGGATGTGAGATATCAAAGATGTCGTTTATTGTCTTTTCTTTAACTTTTCTGTCATTTTAACAACAACAGCAACAAAAACACGGTTGTTCATGATAACATTCATGTATGAATAAAATCCTTGATAGTTTGAAAAGAAGGAGATTTTGTCTTTGCTGTTTAAAGAAAGAGACAAAAACAAATGAAACAAAGTTTCTCATACAGAATGCAAGAATAATGTTCACATGCTGTCAATTCCAAGTTTTCTGCCACGTGAAAACTTTTCAATTAAATCATTACCCAGATTTTGCTTGAATATGGGTCTCTCTGCATGATTCATTTAAAAACAAACAAATAAAAATGTCTTACACAGAATATAAAGGTAATGCTTGCATACTGTAGGATCCAACTATCCAGTCAGTTTTACGTTTCAGTTGTTAAAAGGTTTTGCTATAGTATAATGTTCTGTTTTATCCACATCAATAAGAGTTGATAGCACCAACATAGTATTTCTTGATTTGCTTAGATCTCAGGTGAGAGATAATTACTGTTAAAGTGTAAATTATCTTGGTCAAGTCATCTGTAGTCTGTGTTTTGATGTATACTTTTGACATTGTCTACCTGCAATTCAATCATCTTCTTGCTGTTAAAAATCCAAGCACACAAAACTGGAAACAATCATATGGGATGAAACTTGGCTCAACCTCTTTGTAGAATTTATTCATTTTCTTTTCTGTCCATGCAACCAAACTGCACCTGGTTATTATCTTGGCATGGTTGCTGCATTCTGAATAATCCATTCACTGTGTCTGATTAAAACTAATTTAAACATAAATTATGCAGTGTCTGATGTAGATATAGATTTGCTTAGAGGGTTGAAGAAGTGGCAGATCTGTTTATTAACTGATTGATGAAAAGAAAAATCCTATCCCCAAACCACAATTGTTACCCATTCAACCTCTCACACATGCAATCTTCCATCAATGAAGCCCAAATCCCAAAGGGTTTGTTAGTACAGTTATAATTCTCTTTTTAAGATATGACATGCACAAACTTCAATCCACATCTTTTAAATCAATGACATAAACTTAACTTCTCATGCAGCTTCTAAAGTATTCGTCATAAGAAACATGCGAAAAGGAGAAGTATCTTTTTAAGCATTTTTTAAAAGGACAAACCAGAGGTTTCACTTGTCCTGGAAGAGAGAGAGAGAGGAGAGAGCAAGTTGGCTATACAAGGAGAGCTAAGTCTGAAAGCGAAAATCTTGGGTCATCATGTACACACCACATACAGGTGAACTGTGTCTCTATTTGAACCATTCATAAATACAGAATGTAGCTCCATGAAACAAGGTTAGGTCTACCTGTCTACCTATCTCTCTCTTGCTGACTGTGTGAAAAGGACTATACAACATATACCCTCTCAGGGTCCTGCCTGAGAAAAATACATCGACTCAACTTGTCAAACCACAAAAAGGAATCATGAGAGTCTTGTAGCTGATGCCAGGGTAAATGATTTACCATTGACATAGTCATCCAACACCACAGGTACACCCATTGGTTGGGTTTCTCTGGGTGCCTATCACCTGACTGACCATACAGAGTTAAGTCCCATACATAGCATCTCTGTTCATTTGACAATGAAAATACCTGGCATATAAAAAATGTCAGCTGGCATAAATTTGTCATAAATAAATAAATAATATGTACAAGGTTTGAAGGACATAACATCTGTGTATGTCACTCTGTGTGTAGTAGTCCTCAGCTAAAATGTTACAAACATTTCCAAGTTGTCATATTCCCACTGATTAAGATCACATGTGTAAAATGCATATGTGCGAGTGAATTCGCAAACGCCCACACACACCCCTCCTACTCTCTGATATGCCTGCATCAAAGAAAAGGACATTTATATTGCACTGGTACCTCACAATTTGTAAGCTCCTAGCACATTATAATATTCATATCAATATACTCACACAGACACACTGATATGAAAACACACACACACACACACACACACACTACACTTATCACACTCTCATCCCATCCCATCTTCTACCTCATCAGTTTCCCCACCCCTCTCTCCATTTCCTTCACTTCACACGCTGGCTGTCACAAACCAGCCAGCATGTCATGAAATTCACAACTCACTGTAAAAGGACTACAGTGTTATCACTATACATCAGAGAGAAAAAAAAAACACCTTTATATCAGAAAGTGTTAATCAAATCCCCTGCCAGTTCAAAAGCAGCTTCTTGATCCACCTGTCTTACAATCCCCAGGCTACAGAACTCCACAATGCAAAGGACACCCCGACTTCCCTACTGACTCTGGCCAAGCAAAGGTGATTTCTGCGGATCTTTTGATAGCACCTGGGAAAATTCATTGCACTGTTGGTTCAGTCTGTGCCTTTCTAATTCATAGTGGAAACTAATTTATTGATGAATAAAGTTTCTAGGCTAAAACATAGCACAGAGTTGTTGTTTTTTAAACGGTTGTCTTGCCTTTTTTTTTTTTTTTACACCAATGGTAATAAATAACTATCCTGAATTTAAGTCCTACCCAGCTAAGACAATGAGGTACAAATATGTACAAGAGCAAATAGCAATCCATACAATATGAAAATTTGTATAAAGGTTTTGCCTGCATAGTATCCTGTCACATGCACAGCATGGAAATATGTATCACAGTTCTGCTTAAAAAGGTGAATGGGATTAAAAAATAACTAGAATACAAGAATCAAACAAAAAAAGGACTAAACAATGCCAAAACTATGGAGCAGTTTGGAATACAGACAATCTAAAAATCAGAACCTAGGTCGAGTTCATGAAATATACAAACGATAATAAAAACCCTCTGGTTATACATTCATTGGAATATGCCAAAAATCAACATATTGTCAGCTAACAAAATAAAACAAGGATGCTATAGTTAGCATGAAACAAATCAATACAAAGAGCCAGTAAATGAAAGCAACAAAGATGATATTATCAGTGGTTAAAAGCAAGAACATAGATATCAATTATCTATTATAAATAAATAAATAAATAAATAAATAAATAAATAGATAATAATAATGATGATAATAATAATAATAATAATAATAATAATAATAATAATAATAATAATAATAATAATAATAATAATGATAATAATAATAAAGAAGATAATTTTTTAAGTTAACTTGGCAAAATGTCAAGTAAAAGTATAAATATATGGAAACAGAATGTAATTTGTGAATCAAAACCAAGTAAACATTCTCTGAAATCTTGCAATGTATTCAACCAGCACAACAAAAGCTACACTTTGGACATAATTGTTGCAAAAATGCAATGAAATTAGACTGACATAATACCAAGTAAAACATAAAAATCCTGAACATGCAGTTAAAACATAGGTTTGCAAACACTTCCACAGTAACAAGACCAAACCAGATTATTCTAAAATAACACATGTGCAATATCCAAGTAACCACATATTGTGAACTACTTGTATTCGTATTTGTATACCACTTTATTTGAGTTACCAACCAGTAATGAAACATTTACATGTGCACCTATATCAACAACTTTGCTTCCTAGTTTATACACAGGAAACAAGAAAAGATAATAATTTACAGTATAGCACACAAGTGGTTCTCTGAATGGTATGGAGATAAGTTGGGTGAGAGCTTGCAATCAAACCTATTCAAAGAAAGAAGGCAGAGGGATTGTTTAGACATTTATCTGTCTAACAAGTAAACTATGAGGTTCTGGGTTTGATTCCCAGCCTTGCCCTTTCTGTCTGGGGAGGAAAGAAAAAGAGGCAGACCAAGGAAGAGATGGGAGGACAACATCAGCGAATGGACAGGCCTAGAACTCAACTAAACCCTGAGAAAGGCAGAACAGAGAGAGGAATGGAGGGAACTGGTTGTCAAGTCTTCAGGGGTGCCCCTATGGTTGCCAGACTAAGGGATAGATAGATAGATAGATAGATAGATAGATAGATAGATAGATAGACGACAGACAGACAGACAGACAGACAGACAGACAGACAGACAGACAGACAGACAGACAGAGACAGACAGACAGACAGACAAACAGACAGACAGATATGCATATTATGTACAAGACCTCTACTTATGACCTCATCTGAAAAACTAGCACCAGACCAACACTAACGTCTACAGGAAGTGTGGGGGGGGGGGGTAGTTTCAAGCACAAACAGGGATGGAACCACCACACACTTCCAGCACAGACTATTCAATTTCTAGGCAGGATTGTGCTGAGATGCAAGGGACTTCTCCAGGAGCCGAGTGAGCTGATTCAGACGCTGAGACATGGCGGCCGTCTGGGAGATCACTCCGTCCACTTTCCTGTCCAGGCTTTCCACGTCCTTGGCTGGAGACTTGGACCTGGCCACACAACACAGGCTGGGTCAGGTTTGAGATGGTGTATTTATTTTTTATTATTATTATTATTATTTTTTAATTCTTTTATACCGAGGATAATGGGATAAGCACTTGTGTTCTTTTTTTCATCCAGTCTCCACGTGTATGCAGTTGTGTAAATATTGTCATCTGTTCCCACCGGCTTACAATGGCCTACTCTTATGAAAAGCGGAACAGGATTTAACATGTGCGCAAGATGTGTAGGTGGTATATGTCGAGGTTTGACTCTTTTTATTTTTTAGCTGGTTTTATATTATTTTCATGCTCAAGATATTTTGCTGACCTTTTCCTAGATATGATCTTTATTTCTTCTTCTTCTTCTTCTTTGTTGTTCACTCAGACAGCAACTATTGTTGAGGGTTATATGAGCGAAAATGCATTGTGCTGCCATTATGTGCCTGATAAGTCAGGCCCAGTGCACCTGACTGGCGTGGGAGAGAACTGTTATCTTTTAAGTCTTTCTGATAAAAAGGCAGGAGAATGGAGACAGAAGGCAGAAAATAGACAAGAAGGTGGTGACAGGAAGAAAAGGAACAAAGCAGAAGCAAAAAGGGGGACAGAATTCCTAGCACAGAATTTCCAGAATGAGGGGATGCTATTTATACTCACAGGCCACCAGCATCCCCACTGGGAATTAACTTTATTTCAGTTACCAACAAGTAAGTTGCTTCAATGTTAAGCTTTTTTTGTAATTTGTAACATACACAAATGCATGTAGAAACACATTATTGTTAACAGACACACATGCATGCAAGTCCACACACACCACACACACACACACACAACACACAACACCAACACACACACACACACACACACACACACACACACACACACACACACACACACACACACACACACACACAATTTCCCTCAGTTCACAAGGACTCCCAGAACATCAAATCAAAGAAAGAAACTAAATCTTTGTTCTAACACCATCATAACCCCACTCTCTCCCCTGGCCACTCCCCCCATCCCCAATAAGCAGTGCAAAGTCCCACTCCACCAACTCCACCAACTCCACCCCCTCCCCCCACCCTTTCTTTCATCTCTCCACATGCACACACTTCACTCACTTTTTGTCTGACAGTTGGCTGAGCAGAGGCGGGCGGTCCATGAGCTCCCTGTCTCTCTGCAGTCGCTGGGTCGAGCCCGTGAGGTCTGACGATCGGGGTCAAACTGTGTGGGCAGACTGAGGGAGGTTCTCACGGCGTCAGAGGGTTGCAGGAATTCCTTGATCCTCTCCAGTTCATCCATCACTGTCTCCAGCCTGACATTTTTTTTTTAGAATGTAACAAGAGGCTGGTTAATAGTCATGATGATTTGTCTATTTGTAGAAGGCTTGGCCAGTATGGTAAGGTAAAGCAAGGCAAGGCAAGACAAGGCAAGGTGCACACGCGCTCACACACACATACACACATCTTGTGCACTCGTTAAATCCTGTTCTGCTTTTTGTAAGAGTAGGCCATTGTGTGCCGGTGGGAACAGATGACATTTACAAAACTGCATACACACGGGGACTGGATGTAAAAAAGCACAAGAATGCTTAACCCATTATCCTTGATATAAAAGAATAAAATAAATAAAATAAACACACACATACACCCACACATACATCCACCCCCCCCCACACACACACACACACTGACACCCACCCACCCACCCATACCCACACCCACATACACACACACCCCTAACTGACCGGACAGCTGTACTGGACACCCGACTCTCCAGTGTATACTTGGAGCTCAGTCTGGACAGCGACAGATGGCTGTCCACAGCGTTTTTCTCAAACAGCGTCAGGCGCACATGCTCAGGCTCCGACAGTTCCAAATCTTTCAAAAACAAAGTAAAAAAAAAAATCTAAACAAACAAATAAAAATGCATAACAGTGTGGGGATAGCCTAGTGGTTAGAGTGTTAGGCTCATAATCTGCTGGCCCGGGTTCAAGCCACTGTATAGGTGTTCATCCAATGAAGGGGATTTTCTACTTTGTGTTAACATCAGTACAAACTCCACTCCCCTAAAAATCCTTCAGATGAGTCTATAAACTGAGGCCCCGTGTGGGACAAGGATGACAAAATTGACAAAACTGCATACACAAGGGACTGGATGTAAAAGAGAAGATGATGCTTGTTCCATTACCCTCAAAATAAAAGAAAAGATAAAATAAAATAAGAAAAAAAAAGTTTTGAATGTAAACGGAGTATCTTGCACATATGTTTGAACCTGTTCAGCCTTTAAGCAGACTAAGCCTTTGCATGCCTGTAGAGACGGATCATGAATTTTTTTTTTTAAGCATGCACAGTCATGTGTAACTGTTAAGACACAATCCCCTGAAATGGACTGGGGCTACCTTGATGGTGGACTAAAACAGTCACATAAAAAAAAAGTTAAAGTCTGTCTGAGCCTAAGCTCATCAGGCCGGTGCTTATCCCGGTTTCTGTGGCGTTAAGCGTCTGAGTCATAGACCCCCCTGGATAGGCGCCAGTCTATCGCAGGGTTAACCCCAACACAGGTGGTACCCTTTTACACCTGGGTGGGTGAGAAAATAGCCGTAAAGTGCCTTTTCCATGGTCACATAATTATGCAAATCTCCTCTTTGGTGAACTGCAGAGCTCACACCATGTCTATCTTATGGCGTGGTCTGCAGGCATACTCACGGAGGACATTGGGTCTGTTGTCCTGGCCAGTGCAGCAGGACCACAGCCAGCGCAGCAGACGAAAGCAGTGAGCGAAGACGATCAGGGGAGGGAAGAGAGCAGGCCGGTCACAGTACTCAGAGACCAAGGACAGACGATTGAAGCGCCCACACACGGGTGGAGTTTTCTTGCACCGTTTGGAAGGTGTAGCTGAAACACACATTCGACAGTCAGATTTTTAACATAAAATTTTTAGGGGGGGGTGGGGGCAGTCTTAACATTACGAGATAAAGCACATTCTTTACCATTATAAAAAAAACTTAAAGTTTTATAAAAATAGTCTCAATCAGTTTCAATACAAATTATTATGCTTGATTTTTCAGGATTTAACTGCAAATCTCAGCTGATTTTTCAATTATGCAAACAAGTTTAAATCTGCAAAGTAAAAGATGATCAAGAGTTTATTACCCAACAATCATAAACTTTTTACCAAAAAAATACATGCACACATAAAAATAACTATGCATAGTTTTTTTTTCAGGGATAGTGGGTTTAGACACTATTGGTAAACATTGCAGCTTTAGCCAAGAAATAAAAAAACAAAAACAAAAACTCACTAAAAAGGCAGCCATACTCTGACTTCAGATGATTTTTCCTCTCCTTTGATGGAGGATACAGGTTGCTGTACTAGATTTTTTTTTCACAAATGAAGACAACCTCCACAAAACATCTTAAAACATACCAACATTTTAATGCAGGCTTTGACAATTTTTCTGACATCAACAACAGACAAAGCTTTTGGCCTGGGTCACAATCTGTCATGTAAAATGATTAAGTACTGTACAACCATCGGTTTCTCTTCACACACAAGCAACAGTGCCAAACATTCATTTTCCATACACTATGACCTACTCTGAAGAAAAGGAATACCTGAACACAGCAATCACCTACTCTGAAAAAAATGAATACCTGTACACAGCAATCAGCTACTCTGAAAAAAAAGGACTACCTGAACATAGCAATCACCTACTCTGCAAAAAAGGACTACCTGAACATAGCAATCACCTACTCTGCAAAAAAGGACTACCTGAACATAGCAATCACCTACTCTGCAGAAAAGGACTACCTGAACATAGCAATCACCTACTCTGCAAAAAAGGACTACCTGAACATAGCAATCACCTACTCTGCAAAAAAGGAATACCTGAACATAGCAATCACCTACTCTGCAGAAAAGGAATACCTGAACATAGCAATCACCTACTCTGCAGAAAAGGACTACCTGAACATAGCAATCACCTACTCTGCAAAAAAGGAATACCTGAACATAGCAATCTCCTACTCTGATAGAAAAGGAATACCTGAACATAGCAACCACCTGCTCTGAAGAAAAAGAATACCTGAACATAGCAATCACCTACTCTGCAAAAAAGGAATACCTGAACATAGCAATCACCTACTCTGATAGAAAAAGAATACCTGAACATAGCAACCACCTGCTCTGAAGAAAAAGAATACCTGAACATGGCAATCAGCAGGTTGATGAGCAGGACGTGGGTGATGATCATGTAGACAGCCAGGAGGATGGGCACCACAGCGTTCTTCTCGGGGCAGCGGCGAAAGATGTCTCCCTGCCATTGGGATTCATTGTGGGTGCAGCCCTCCACATCCTCACCTGAGAAGGTGACAACAATTCTGCATCATTTCAACAAGAAGGAGAAGGAGGAGGAGAAGAAGAAGAAGAAGAAGAAGAAGAAAGAAGAAGAAGAAGAAGAAGAAGAAGAAGAAGAAGAAGAAGAAGAAGAAGAACAACAACAACAACAACAACAACAACAACGACAACAACAACAACAACAACAACAACAAGATTCAAATCTTTTACCTATAGACAAACACCAGGTGAATCAACCCACAGACAGGTGTCCATGGATCCATTCAGAGCTCTCTCTCACCTTGCATCTCCTCCAGAAACAGTTCCCCGTACATCTGGAAGTAGGGGTAGTAGAGAATGTTGACCAGCACAGCCAGGGTGGGAGGGGACTGGGGGAACAGGTTGGCGTGGAACGCAGCCCCGAAACTGACCATGAACACCAGCAGGATGAGGAAGAAGAACAGCAAGTCCTTCAACTGAAACAGTGCAACAACAACAACAAAACTGAATGGAGAACCATCATCTTTTTTCTTTTTTCATTCCTTAACTAGAGCTTCGAGGTTCACCAATGGTAAGATTTTTGCATATACAGCCCTTTTTGTCCACAATGAAGGTAGCCACATTCCGACTTCGGGGACAAGCTCTCAGCTATATGCCTCAACCTGTTGATAGCTTCTTCATAAGAGATCTTAAGAGATTTTGTAATCCATGGGGTTTTTCTTTTTGCAGCAGATAATAGGGATAAAATGTGTGTGGCAGTCTTAGTAACCCACATGTCCTTCACCCTGTGTGGCCCTACGATTGTTTGGGAAATGTTTAGAAGTGTATGTCTTGTATCAGGGAAATAGTATTATCCATAACTTCAAGTGCCTCATTCAACCAAAGGTTTCTTTACTCACCATTCTACGAATCATGATGATTTTGGGTCCCATGTTCGGCTCGGCGTAAAAGAACTGCATGGATCGAAGAAAAAACAAGGTCAAGGTCACGCTGTAGGTGACTCGTGCTCCCACAAAGTTTTTGCCGGTCAGAGTGTAGCGTAGAATGATGGACAGGAGAAACAGCAGGTAGATGAGAGCGTCGAAACAATTCCAGAAGTTTCTGAACCAGTTGTGGGCCTTGTTCTTCAGAGACTTTTGTGGCCCCATCAACATCTGCAATCAGTAATGACAGGATAACAAGCCAGTGTTGAGCATTCTGTCAATCTTCAGTGGCGTGACTGTGAGTCGTTCAGTCTTAAGTGTTGTGATTGTTGTAAGGTTTCAAACTCAAACTTGTCAAACACAGCACAAAAAAACCCTTAAAAACCTAAATGTATATTTATACAGAGATATATACATATGTGAACTTGCACTTACAAAAATGCACACATGCTTGTACATGTATGTGCACAAACAACACAACACACCACCATGCACGCACCACACACACACACACACACACACACAGAGAGCAATAGAGAAATATGCAGGTTTCAGAATCAGCTTATCAAGTATGTGGCATGCTATCTTACCTACAATGGAATTATCTCAACTGCCATGGCACATTCCCTCACCTGCCATGGCTCATTTTCTCACCTGCCGAAACTCCTCCATGACGAGAGTGACGACCCATCCCCAGGTGAGGTACTCCTCCAGAGAGGGGGAGTCCTCCTCGTCCA
>CM060318.1:77755179-77762679 GCA_030674155.1 Stramonita haemastoma
CTTACACACACATACACACACACATTACGATGCATGCATGCATGCATTCAAGTGCGCACACACACACACACACACACACACACACACACACCACACACACACACACACACACACACACACCTATCAACAAAACACCATACATCACACCTGTCTGTCTTTACCTGTGTAGAAAGAGAACCTCTGATCTTGCAGTAGGTGCACAATCACTTTGTTGATGAAGGGCAGGAGGTCAGGGAAGTGGTCAAAGTTGGGTGTTCCCCGGCACAGCACAAAAGCTGCCCATGTTTGCTGGGAAATAAATGCAAAATGACCCATTCAAAATGCTCCACAACTTAAAAAAAAAAAAAAGTATTTCATTTAAAGAAATCAATAGATAAAATGATGATGATGATGGTGATGATGATGATGATGATGATGATGATGATGATGATGATGATGATGATGATGATGGCGGTGATGATGGTAATGATAATGATGATGATGATTCATCTAGGGAATAATCAAACATTATTGTGTGATGCCTTTGAAGACTGTAAGGAGGAAGAGGAGGATAATTCTAAGGTAACTTGGATGGTAAGCAGCATACTGCTGCCTTCATTGCAGAGACTGAGCTATCCATCTGATGAATGCAAAAGACCAGACTCCCTACCCCCCTCCAAAATAAGTAATACAAAATGACAATGGAGCTGACAATAAAGACCATGTAGATAATGCTATGATTATGACAAAGAGCAAACAACATAAACCAGAAGAAAAATCCCAGATGCCATGAAAGATAATACATTTTTAAAAACCTAAACAAACCTACTCTTTTCAAGCTTGTAACAGATTAAATAAGCAGGAAATAAGATGCAGTGAGAGGTAGACAAACACACAGAGACAATCATACAGAACAATAGCCACCCCCCCCCCCCCCTTCCCCCAAATGGTTGTTTTCTACATCTTCACCTTCAGGCGTGAGATGAGATACCTCAGCAGACTGGCTTCAGCATCAGATGGATCCACAATACACTGCACACAATACAGAAAAAACACAGATCAGTGACACACATAATCAGTGGTCTTGAGGTAATGCAACCATGTAGGATGTAAGAAGCAGGAGAGAAGGTGGCAGGACAGTTAAAATGTTCATCTGCCTAAAAAGTAAACCATGAGGTTCTGGAAAAATTCTGTAGGAGAAAAGCCATTGACATAGGAAAACATTACACATTCAAGCAGTAAAAAATATTCTTTAAAATAAGGTGGCACTGCTCTTTTGACATTGAGCACATCAACCCAAATTCTCTGTGGAAAAACCGGCTGTGACTGGAAGCAGCATACAATACAATACAAATAGAATATAATAATTCAAATTTGTAGCTCCAGCTATCTGGAACTCCTTTCCTGTCAATATCTACAGCATTTCCAGTTTGTCAAAATTCAAATCCCAGGCCTAAACTGACTTTTTCACTAAAATGGTCTTCTAGTTTTTTTAAACAATTTTACTGTTGTCCTCTTACTGGTATGAATACAGAATAGATAATTTCACCTATATGCATGCACACGCACATGTGCATGCATGCACACACACACACACACACACACACACATGCACACACACACATACACACACACACACAAAACACACACACAGACACACACACACACACACAACACACACACACACACACACACACACACACACACACACACACACACACACACACACACACACACACTCACACACACACACACACACACTTTCTGCTTGATTTTCCAAATACTGTTTTGCAGATTTTGTTTTGCGTTGATTCTAAATCTGCATTACAGTGTCTTAATAACTCTACATCGATGGTTAGGCAGAATCTTATTACTGAAATTAATTTTTTGATACATTTTCTCATTCTGAGGGGTTCGCATATCACTTTCTGCTGGGTTCCATCTCACTGTGGTCTTTATTTCAATGAAAAGGTTGACAAAGCAGCCAAAAAGGCAGCAAAACATTCTAGCTGTTCAAATGTTTTAGACATTCCTCTTTCTCTTCATGAGGGTTATGCTTTGCTTCAAAATGTTTGCTGGAAACATGTAAAAAAGAAACATGAAGAGGCTGGCTATTCCCAGCATACTTGTTCAGTTCTTGATATTGAGAACATCCTTTGTACTCAGTACGGCTTTCAAAAATCCAGTACTAGAAATATTGTTTCTCTAATCCACAGATTGAAATTAAATGCATTTCGGGCAAAATTTGCCAAAAATATAAAATGTATATGCGGTGAAAAACTTTCCAATGTTCATGTTTTGTATCATTGTCAAGGTTTAAAAAAGTTCCTACCACCATTTCAAGATAAGTCACTGCAAGAAGTATTAATCAATCCAAAGTTATTGTGTGAGATAGCATTGTCTCTGATGTGATCCCCAGTATTGTCTTTTTTATAAAGTACTACTGTGAAGATTGTGAACTTATAACACCCTACTGTGGCAATGTACTTTTTGCTTTATTAATGGCAGCTTTTACATGTAGTTTGCAATTGTTCAGCTTACAGTTTTAGATTTTAAAGTTCTCTATTGTTCGATTGTTTTTGTTATTATTTGCATTTCTTATGCCATGTTTTGCAACATTCTTGTTATATAGTTTTGTAATCAGTCTTCTTATGTACATAATTACCAACACACTTTTTTAAAACCCTTATCTCTTTATTGCCCCCCCCCCCCCCCCCCCCCTCCTCCTCGTCTAATATCACTTTAAGTGTACAGACGTAAAATCAAAGACACACACACACACACGCACGCACACACACACACACCACACACACACACACACACACACACACACACACACACACACACATACACACGCACACACACACGCACACACGCACACACGCACACATGCACACTCACATTGCAGTAGAGGTTCCACAAGGTCCTTGTGTTGAGGAACAGTTTGAGGTCCACTCCATTGTCCAGAAACAGCTGGACAAAATCGGCCCTGTTCTGGACCAGTGCTGTGAACATGGCGTTGTACAGGTCAGCTTGCTGGGAAAAAGAAAAAAATCATAAATATATGTATCAAAAATGTATGTTCAAACAAATGGATGAAATAGCTTTTAAACTAGATAGTAGGTTTAGGGGATGGGATAGCTCAGTGATCGAAGCGCTCGCTTTCCCCCAGCCAATGCTAAGCTGCATCAAGCGTGGTTACCAGTTGGATGGGTGGCCGTTTGAGTGCCTTGACTTCAGTACAGTTCCCCCAGCTGTAAATGGGTACCTGCCCTCTTTAGGGTCAGGGAAGGTAAAGCAGTGAGGGAGAGGAGATGGGCGCCGCCCTCAATATGCTAACCCCTAAAGAAGCTGAGGTCTCTGACGTCTCGCTCCCCTACGACCACACAGGTTATGGGACACCTTTACCTTTACACATTTTTTACTCTTTTTTTTAAAAAAAGAAAGAAAAATGTATAAAGTGCTTCTCCAATAAATTCAAAATAGAAAAAGCACAGCACAAAGATACTTATACTTATCTGTTCATGAGCATTATGAAAATCTATAAAAAAAAAAAAAAAAAAGGGAATAAAGGAATAGCTTATTTGCTGAATGGTTTAAAGTTGGCTTCAGAAGCATACTATAGCAGTTTTTTTTTCCAGCACTAGACAAATCAAAGAGACTCTCACCTGCCAGACATGTCTGTTTTTGGAGGTGAAGATCTCCTGGCTGGCAATGTCACAGCGGTTCCAGGCCAGAGCCAAGGCCAGCTGGGAACTGGCATTGTACTTGTTGGCTGCAACCACAGGTCACAGGACAGTTTCAGACCTTGGTTCAAAAAAGGGGAATAGGAAGGAAGGATCAACTTAGACTTGCTGGTGTATCACTGTTAAGTGCCATTTCCAGAAAGAAACATTTTGATTCATGGTGTTTACATCAAATCATATGCTGACTTTGACCAGTTTGAGCAGAGAGGTTTTTTTTATATTAATTTTCAGAAAAAGCGGATGAACCAAGTAATAATAAAATTTGCTTCGTAACACTTGTGACTGTCCACTTATATCTTATTATTTGGTGCTGTTTACATTATTGGAATAGTAAACTATGGTATTCCCAAAAGTAACAGATGCAAGCTGCTTTCATGAAGAAATATCCATATTTGTGTTTTTTTAAAATAGTTTTCAACATGTTCATTGATTACTCCAAGACAAATCAGTATCATGGAAAGTCTGTATATCCAGTTCCACTTAAGAAGCTAAACATGAATTTCTGTGCATTTCTCAGTAAGTGGCATTCTATCTACACATGAAACAATATTTCGATTTTATTTATTCAAAATATCAGGTGAAGTACTTTAATCATTAAAACTTCTCATACTGCTTAAGACTTTCATCACACTCAAGGATATTTGATACACAAATGACACTCATGCATAAAAGACTAGCCAGATTACTACCATCCATTCGCAACACAAGCTTGAAAAAAGTTTTGAAACCTTAATTTAACAGTATAAAGTGTACAAACACTTAGACACAAAGCCACCGCCCAAGCAAATGAAGTTTGACAAATACTAGGTATGCTCTATACAGGCACTGCTGAAGCAAAATGGTGTTTTGTTTAATTCATGATAACAAGTATACTTTTAGAATATGACTGTACCGTGATATTGCTGGCAAAGGAAGCAACTAAAGTTCCCTAAACACTGCCATGTTTGTGTCAGGCCAAAGATTATAGAGGAAAGAGCAAGATAGAGAGAGTGACTGAATAACTGCATGGTGCCCTGTGTACTAACATGACTATGTAAGAGCAGGAGAAAGGGGACAAAGGAAAGGCAAAGGGATCATTCATCATCATCATCATCCTTTACACCCAGTGGTGTGTAGGGCAGCAACAAAGACTTTCCACCCCTGCCTATCCTGGGCCAGCCTGGTCAATGAACTCCAAGAGTGTTGCATGGCTTCCATCTCACATTCCACTGTCCTCCTCCATGTTGTTCTTCGTCTTCCTCTCTTTCTCTTGCCATCTGGGGTCCAGTGCAGTGCTGTTCTTGCAATAGATTGTGCGTCTCTCCGGAGTATTTGCTCAATCCATCTCCATCTTCATTTGCTAATGATGGTGCCCATGTCAGTTTGGTTGCATTTAAAGGGATCATTACAGAGTACTAAGTGCAATCAAGTAGCTGAGGAGCAGAGGAACAGTAGGTGCAATGGCTTCAGCGCATGTGATCATGGTTTCTAAAATAGCAATACCACAGCCTTGAGAAAGCAGGGGAAAAGCGCAGAAGAAGAGAGATGGTGTATGTGCCAGGTACCATATATATCTATATCAGGTTGATAATGATAATATATCCATTAGGAAGTGAAGATAAAATCAACATGAATATATAGAATAACTTGTTTCAATAATAGAACTAATAAAAAAAATATTTAAAAAATTGGTAGGAGTTGTTGTATTTTCAAGTAGAGAAAACACTAGTTTCTTAAACATACTTTCATCACTGACTTGATTCCTTTTGATTCTCTCTCTCTCTCTCTCTCTCTCTCTCTCTCTCTCTCTCTCTCTCTCTCTCTCTCTCTCTCTCTCTCTCTCTCTCAATGTAACCTTGAGGGCAACTCCAATGGGTTACAAAATACAATTACTTAAGCTTCTCTTTCAATGTCTTAACTGAAATCCAAAAAAAAAATTTCTAGATAAATGTTGAAACCTGCTTTAAGAAAAAAGAAAAAAGAAGAACAGTAAGAAGAAAAAGAACAACAACAACAATTATAGTAGCTATTATAGCAATACCATCACAACAACAATGCACATAACTATGCACATCACTTCAATAACAGCAACTATATCAAAATTAACTTTTAAAAAAACAGGACAGTTTACTTTCTTTTGAATGTAAACCAATCAAAATAACAGTTTTTCAATATCTTGGCCAACACCTAACACAGCAGCATGCATTAAACACTTTCTCTCATTGCTAAAACGCCCTCAAGCTTTAAGCAAAGCACCAACTTTACATGCCATGTTTTACATCAAATGCAAAGTCATAAAAAAAAAATGAAAATACAAGATCATGCAACTGAAAACAGTCATCATGCTTTTCACTTACCAGGCTCTCCCCGCCTCCTCTGAAAATCAAACTGATAAAATCTCAAGAGACAATAAAAGGAAACAAAAATGTATGGCTGCAGTTTACACAACATCATAAATGACATGCTTTACTTAAAGTGATTTTTTTTTTAAAATGTATACATACACACACAGATTCATGCATTAACCCTTCTTTTGTGATTAAAATACGAGATTGCATTTATTTGTGAATAAAATGATTTCAAATGGTAAAAAAAAACAAAAAAACAAAGAAACAAATACTATAGTAGTTAGGGAGCACCAAAATAAACTTAAGGACAAGAATACATGGTTTTGCCAAATAAATATCAGAAAAATAAACAAAATCACTCCTCATTTCACAGCTGTGTGGCAGAGCACTGCAATGATTCTGAGCATTGACTCTTTATGACAAACACAAGCAATCAACTGCTCAGCCTCATGACTAGAAAAAACAGGTACGAGAGGCACTGGAGATCATGGAATGAAATCCCTCCCTGAACAAAAGCTACAGGAGACTGACTCCCAGCCATCCACTAGACACTAGTGACGTCACACAAGGCAAAGAATGATCACATGTTGATAGCAGAAAAGTGCACATGTCTTTGATGAGAGATGTAGGAATGATGGAAAACTCTGCAAACTATTGTCTGAATATCCACCAAAATAAAGCAGTGTAACAATCAAGGGACTACTTAGGCCCTGGGAGGAATAGTATTGATATTTTCCTAATGCTCTCCCATTAGGAATAAATAACAAAAATTCACAAGTCTCTTCTCACCTACAAAACATATAACCAGCAAATTACTTGATGATCCTGCTGCGGTTATTATGGATTTCACTATGAACTGGATGCTTATTCATAAAGCAAATACCAGGAGATGATCCACAGACAGAGGGGGAGGGGGGGTGGGGTATAACCTGGTAGCTAGAGTATTGAGTTCATGTACCAACAGTCTGGGTTCAAGCAACCACCAAGGCCCTTGTTTGAGGGGATTTTTCCCCAGGAGGTAACATAACATTAGTACTGACTCCACTCTCCCAAGAGTGTCTCAGATGAGAAAATAAAAACTGAAATGCCACGTGTGAATGCACAGCAATTCAGAAAAGTAGGCCATGCGTGCCAGTGAGAATGGATGACAAACTTTTTTTCAAACACATGCACGCTGTTGTCATCTTTAGACATTGTCTCTGAAATCAAAATGTGGCTACCTTAATGGTGGGAAAAAATGATTGCACGTGTACCATCTCCTCAATGCCAGATTGGTGAACCTCAGACTCTAGCTGAGGAACGGGAAACAAATCCAGAGACAAAGAGAAAATGTTATCCCCAGCACAGAATATTAGCACACACACACACACACTCATAGTTCTAAACAAACAGACTCACCCCGCAGCAGAGCATAGAGAATGGCTCTGTCTATGTCCTTCTCAGAGTCA
>CM060318.1:77767679-77770179 GCA_030674155.1 Stramonita haemastoma
CCGGTCAGCACTGTCCACACCTTCTCCATGCTGCTGTTGACATGCCACGCGCATGTACTGCACAGTGCACAGCGTGTGTGAAAATACACATGTGTAGATATAGATATGGATATTTGTGAGTGCCACATCTACATATATGTATATGTAGACGTTTGTGTGTTCGAGTGTGTGAGTGTGTGTGTGTGTGCGTGCATGCATATTGCTTGTGTGTGGCACACAAACATAGATATATATGCATACACACACACACACAACACACACACACACACACACACACACACACACACACACACACACACACACACACACACATGATGATGATGACATTTACAAAAAAAAAAAGATGACATTTACAAAACTGCATACACACGGGGACTGGATGTAAAAACAGCAGAAAAGTGCTTATTCCATTATCCTTGATATAAAAGAATAAATAAATAAAAAAAGATAAATAACATAAATAAATAAAACACACACACACACTATATGAATAGACTTATGACTGATATTACACACAAAACCCTTCAGAAAAGACAGAGAGACAAAGAAAGATACAAAGACAAAAACAAAGAGAGAGCCTCTGTTTCAGAGTCACATACAAAGATAGAGAGACAGAGACAGCAATAAGGCGAAAAATAGAGAGGGGAGTGGGGAAAGAGAAGGAGAAGGAGGGAGGGAAGTAGAGGAACTCACCGGCGTTGTTCTGTTGGACTGGATGCCAAAACCCGGAAGAAGATTTCTCCGAATGAGTGACAAGGTTGTCTGACAGTATGGCGCCGAGAATCCCAGACAGTGGAGCCAGTGTCCTTGGTGACGTCAATGCCCTTACGTCTGTGCCACTGGACCTCTCTCCCACACTGACACCTCTCTCTGTTGTCAGGCCAGTGACTAAGTCATCAGAGAATGATGATGATAGTGATGATGATGATATGATGATGAGATGATGATGAATGATGATGATGATGATGATGATGATGAGATGATGATGATGATGTGTGTGATGGTGGTGGTGGTGGTGGTGGTGGTGGTGGTGGTGTGGTGATGGTGATGGTGATGATGATGATATGATGATAGTGAAAAAATGAGTACATTTTCATCATCCTCATTACTATTATTACTAGCACAGCAGCAGCAGTAGCAGCAGCACAACAGCAGCAGCAGCAGCAGCAGCAGCAGCAGTAGTAGTACCAGTAGTACCAGTAGTAGTAGTAGTAGCAGCAGCAACAACAACTGTAGTAGTTGTCATATACTAATATTTTGAGACAACATACACAACAAAAATCCATGGTTCCTTTCATACTAATACATCCTTGTGTTGACTACAATGACATTAAAAAATGATAATAATAACATTCAAATTCACATCAGAAAATAGATGATAATTAACTCTGTGGTCACAATTTTTCCCCCACTGAATCCATGACATTCTGGGTAAGAGTCAGCTAGAATTTTTTTAAATGTCCACCAAAGTAAACAACTTATACCCAAGAATCCATGACACTAATCACTGCATTAAGACAATTAGTGCTGTCTACATCAGTGTACATGGGGTATTAATTTTCACTACCTGTGACACAAAATATATATGTGTACTCACACTTCTGAAGTTTTGTCTCTTACGTATACACAGCACTGGAGTTGCTTGATGTTTTGGTAAATGTACAAGGCGATGAAGCTCTGAAACATTCAAGGAAAGACTCAACTGGGAGAGAAATACAATTACAGATGATGGAATACAAAACAGAAAGAAAATTTTTTTTTTAAAGCAAACATATTTACATTTGAGCATAAATATATCCAATTTAACGCTATTCCTTCTTTAATGGTGAGCAAAAATGGTCACATATGCAAAATCTCATCATTGGACAACCTAACAGATCTGGCCAAGAAACAGAGGGGAGGAGGGGGAACAACCTTGAACGCAAAGAAAAATCCCTTATATTACAACACTTGTTGATGATTCAAATTAATCATAAATGCGTGCAAAATGGAAACAATAACCAGCATGATTTCTGGTTAGTTTTTCTTGTTCTTCCAGTATATAGCTGGTTATTCTTTTGCTGGTCATCCTAAGCAACATGAACAGACAATGCTCTGTTTTCCACAGTCCAAGTACTAGCAATTTATATGATGCTATCAAGGGGGGTGAAATAGCCTGGTGGCCCAGGTCTAAGCCACCACCAAGATGCCCATCCAAGGGGATTTTTGCCCTGGAATCAACATCAGTACAAGTCACAATCCCTTGAAAGTCCTTCAGATATCAAACATCCTTATTTAGCCCACATAAAAGAACCCACGGCAACAAGAGGGTTGTCCCTGACAAAATTCTGTAGATAAAAAACCACTCTGATAGGAAAACAAATACAGTTGCAGACGGGAAAAAGAAAAAAAAAATGGGTGGCGTTGCACTTGTGGTGACATGTTCCCCCCAGGAAGAGCAGTCTGATTTCACACAGAGAAATTATCTGGCTGTGACATAAAGTGGTATAAAATAAAATAA
>CM060318.1:77775179-77802679 GCA_030674155.1 Stramonita haemastoma
TCTAAAAACCTTTTACCTGTCTTCCCAGTCTGCTGCTTATAGCAAATTCTTAAACACACCCCTTTGATGAAAGATACTGATTAGTCATTAACTGCTAGTCCTATTATCAGATACCTCTAGTATATTGAAGTTTATTAATTATAGGAGTTGCAAAGTCAGTGTGTGAGCTGATATTTCTTTCTTTTCAAAGTTCTTGTTTACATTCCATCTTATTTGCCTTTGTTCATTGCCAATGATTAGCTATGTTCACTACCCACCACCACCACCACCCCTCTGCACACACACACACACACACACACACACACACACACACACACACACACACACACACACACACACACACACACACACACACACACAACACACACACACACACACACACACACCTCTTCCCGTCTTATAACATCACTATTTAGCAGAATGATTTTAGACTGAAGAACTATATTTACTACACACAGATACAGAGACAGAGACAGATCAGACAAACATACAGAAAACTCTCAAACAGAGGTTCATGGGACCACATCTAATAGAAAAACAACAAACAAATCCCAACACACACACACACACACACACACACACACACACACACACACACACACACACACACACACACACACACACACACACACACACACACACACACTTCCTTGAACTGACAAGCCTCATCGTAATTCTCACACACGACGCCCAACAATCAGGGGCTTGACAAATGGAATGAATATGACGGACAATATGGTCCACAACATTCCTGTCATCTTGTATCCACACAGACCAACCAATCTAGCCCAGCGCCGACGCCGCACCGTACCAGCGCAGCGTAGCAACAGCAGCCACGAACAGCAGCAGCATAGCACGGCACTGCGACATCGGGAGCAGGCGATGGAAATCGATGAACGACTTGGGGGAGGGATCGGTATAGACTGCGAAGCGCCGCTGTTCCCTCACCACCATCACCATCACCATCACCGCACACGCCACCATCACCTCTACCGCCATCACCACCCCTACTCTCTGCGGCGCCGTGCCGTAACTGCCACAATAACATACCCGCAGCTTTGCGGCACTGAGAAAATCAGAAGCGTATGAATGTTTTGACGGTTATTGTCCTTTCGGGCTAAAGAGATAACCGACTTTTTTTTTTCCATTCCTCTGCTATGCCATCAGTGCATTCTGTTGGCGACAGTTCAAGCATGGTGTGGGTGCTGGTGTCGTTTGGTGAATGTCCTCTGTTGCGGGATGTGAAGTCTTCCAGATGGTGGTGACTGCTAGGTGCCTGCTGAGGTTGTGGTGGTCAGTGCCGCATGTTGACCTACGGGCAAACAGTCATGTCCTTTTCCCTGCAAGGCCACTGAGAATGGACTGCTAGTTGTCTGTTGTTCGTTCTTCTCTGTGTCTTCAGGTTGTTTATATTACTTATGCCATGAGGAAGATTCTAACATTGACGTACGCTGACTAGCATGTGCTGATTAGTTGGAGAGACAGACACGCTAATGGCTTTAATTTCTGTACTGCTTTATAAATTATATGTATTACTTTCTCCAGCCTTGCCTGGTTTGTCTCACGAACTTTGTATGGTTGTATCCACTGTAGACCTCATGTCGCTATGAAATCGTATTTAATGTTTGCTATTTTGATTTTGTAGTTGCAACTTTCTTCGGTTCTGTTGGTGTTTTTTCTCCCGTGTTTCCGTCTGTTCTGGATATTGTACAAATCAGTACAAGCATTCCAAGGTCTCGAAAGTTCATAAAACTGTGTCACATCACTGGAATAAACATAAACAGATCAACAGTTTATCACCAGGGTAGCCTACATAAAACTGTATTGCATTTGCAGAAAGGAATCTCTACAAGTGAAAATTGTTGTCATCCAGTGTTCATTGTTTTCAGACTGCCGTTATTGATTATGTGCAAACTGTAGAGATCGATTCTTTTCTATATTAAGTCATAGCAGCAGTGATCGACTTCGAGTCCGGTGAGCGGGACTGATTTGTCATCAGACGTGACTGATCGACCTACTTTTGCTGCTTCCTGCTTGTTTCTTTAACCGACAATCTTACCAAACAACATGTCAAGGCTGTACCACAAGGTAAGTGTAAATACATGCACTGGAGATTTCAAAACAATTTAGTATGTTGTGTCACAGCGAATTACCATAAGCTGTAAAAATATGTCTTGTTTAACATTTTTGTAAATAATGCACAATGGATTTTTTCATAGTCGTTTTCCACGTTATTGAATATCAACAAACACTTTGAATGACTGTTTTCGTTTTTACAAACGTGAGCTAGACACCTGCGATTCATCTTTAGCGCCCCCCCCCCCCCCCCCCCCCCCCCCCTCTCTTTTTACGTGATTTTCCCGGACTAATTTGACAAAAGAACTTTTTTTTAAAGCAATTACAAGAAAACCTACATGTTTATTATTTTATTTTGCACGATCTAGTTTTGCACATGCCTGCTTGTTTCTGCAATTGTTCTTGTTTATCGAAGACTTTTAGAGATGGGATAGCTGATAAAGAAATATTCCCTTTTCTTGTTTGTATTCCCCACCCCCATTCCCAATTTTTCGGAAGAGGAAGAGAGGAGAGGGAAAGTACTTCTTAGGCGCACAATACATTAAACGACATTTACGATGTGACAGGCCTCTCACCAGAATGTTGGTGGCCTTCAGTGTGGTATGAATATGAAATTCGCTATGTTGTTTTATATGACTGATGTTACAGTGTATGCTGTATGGAATGCCAAGAGACTGAGTATGACACCTTGTGAAAGAAATGCTTAATCAGCGTATTCTTGTCCAGGTTTGCGTGACCATAATTATCCGGTACCATATGTGCAGCCGTCCAAAAGGGATGTTGTTGTTCTTGTTGTTATTCTTGTTATTGTTTGATGTTGTTGTTGTTGACAATGATGTTAGTGACGACGACGACCATGACGACGACGAAGGTGATGATGGTGATGATGTTGAAGATGAGATACAAAATAAACCTTTATTGTTCACTTACATATTACGGAAAAAATTGGGGATGAGGAGGAGGAGGAGGAAGGAGGATACGACATGCTGTACAATAATTTGCCCCACACAGAAAATCGTGAAGAAGAGAAACTATTACAAATTAAACAAAAGAGGGCATTTCTTTGCATAGCAAAGAAAATACGGTTTGCCTTTTTCAAGAGATGGATTTGTTTAATATGATAACACTCATATCATAATCGAAACAAATAGCATATTTTACTGAGATTTTTTGCTAGTGGTATATACTTAGCATTAAAAATACAATACAGAGTGGATTTGTTGTCCGTTACGTTACGTTTGTTACGTGTCTTTTTTCCTACATGTCTTTAAAGTTTCGATAGGTGAACTCCAATGAATGTTTCATGCCTTGCCTCTTGGGCAAGCTGAACCTGGTGGAACCCATCACTCTCAAGGTACAGGCTGAAAGCTGGGTATGTGTGTGTTTCTGTAACCTACCAAAATGACAAGGTCATTAACGTGCGTATTTTATTTTCTGCGTGCGTATATACACACGAAAAGAGTTGAGGCACAGGCAGTTCTTACTTTAAGGTGACCAGGGGGATCAGCAAGTCCCATGACTGACCTGACGCTGCACCCCAGATTCGAACCCACGACTTCATAGGATGGAAGTTGAACACTCTATCCACTTACATACAAGAGAGAGAGAGAGAGAGAGAGAGAGAGAGAGAGAGAGAGAGAGAGAGAGAGAGAGAGAGAGAGAGAGAGAGAGAGAGAGAGAGAGAGAGAGAGACAGACAGACAGACAGACAGACAGACAGACAGACAGACAGACAGACAGACAGGACAGAGACAGACGAGAGAGAAGAGACAGAGAAGAGACGAGAGAGAGACAGAGAGAGAGAAGAGAGAGAGAGAAGAGAGAGAGAGAGAGACAGAGAGACACAGACAGAGAGACAGACAGAAGAGAGAGAAGAGAGAGAAGAGAGAGAGAGAGACAAGAGAGAAGAGAGAGAGAGAGAGAGAGAGAGAGAGGAGAGGACAGAAGAGAAGACAGACAGAGAGACAGACAGAAGACAGAAGAAGAGGTAGATGGTGGGTAGATAGAATAGACAGATAGAAGACAGACAGATAGATAGAAGAAGAAGAGATAGAAGATAGAAGATAGATAGACAGATAGAAGATAGATAGATAGAAGATAGAAGATAACAGATAGAAGACAGACAAACGACGACGACCGACGAAAGACAGACAGACAGAAGACAGATAGATAGAAGACAAAGACTAAGATAGATAGATAGATAGATAGATAGATAGATATAGATAATAGGAATAGATAGATAGATAGATAGATATAGATAGATAGATAGATAGATAGATAGATAGATAAGAGCATCAACACAAGAGAAAAATCCGTACTTTTGCTTCATTATCTAAGAGTACGTAATAATAAGAGTACCCCCCTTATTGTTTAGACAGCCGGAAAGAGAGTCCTGTGTTAAGTGTTATGATGTGGCTTTATCAGCTGTATCAGAGAGGAAATTATATATAATCAAGCCTATAATTATTCAGAACAAGGCACCTATTGATGTAAACAGATGGTACACCAGCCAGACATATTGCTTTTTTTTGTCTTTGAAGACTTACTCTGTGTCATATAAGCTAATAACAACAGTAGTTATTGAAAGAGGACCCAGAATGGGTGGTGAGAGAGGGGGGAGAGAGAGAGGGGGGGGGGGCAGACAGCAGACAGACAGACAGAGATCATATTTTTCCTCCAGTACAGACACTCTTATGCTACACTTGTATTCCTTTTAGACATTCAACTGCAGTAGCATGATTGCTTTGTTTTCGTAGGAAAAAACAAACAAACAACACTACAAAAACAACAACAAAGACAATAAGAGTAAAACAAACAAGCAAACAAACAAACAAACAAAATAAAACCAACATTAATTAATACGCCGCTAGTTTGATCATCATAAGTAAGCAAGTTCTAAAAATATCCTCTCATCATCAGCTAAAAGCATGGTCAGTTACATCACAACAAGGAACAAAGCAAAGGTGGAGGATATAAGGGGGAAGATTCCTGTCTCTATATGTAATAACCCAGCCTGACCAACCGCCAAGGACATGCCTTAGTGGGATGACCATTCAATCAAGATTCAGAGCTGGATACCTGTGGAAACGCTAATTATTTCCGAAGCTGGACTATTCATTTTGTCCACGACGATGGCTGAAAGAGATAAGTATCCTACAGGTAAAAAAAATAGAACTTAACGTTATGAAAGAGAGTCTGTGTCACATCTGGTAGTGCATCGTTGTGGTTTAAGAGAGAGAGAGAGAGAGAGAGAGGAGAGAGAGAGAGAGAGAGAGAGAGAGAGAGAGAGAGAGAGAGAGAGAGAGAGAGAGAGAGAGAGAGAGAGAGAGAGAGAGAGAGAGTTATTGTTATTATTCTTTTATATCGAGAATGCTTTTTTATGTCCAGTCCCGTGTGTATGCAAGTTTTGTAAATGTCATTTACGAGGAGAGAGAGAGAGAGAGAGAGAGAGAGAGAGAGAGAGAAGAGAAGAGAGAGAGAGAGAGAGAGAGAGAGAAGAGAGAGAGAGAGAATTCCTTTTTTTTCTTTTAATGCGGTGTAAAAAAACTGGTTTAGCTATGTGCGAAAGATCTGAAAAAGAAGATGAATTATGATACCGTAACTAACTATTCTTATCGTTCTTGACGGGAAAAAAATGATACTCATGTCTGCATAGTTTTGTCTATAAGCTTCAATTTCTTGGTCCACTCCCATGTCTTTTTTTTCCGAAAGACTTGAAAGATCATATTTATCTCCAACGGCGAAGTCGGATGTGTTGGGCCTGCAAGAGGAAAAGCAAAGCCATCTAAAAAAAAAAAAGTGTATAACAACTGTCCTCCAACAACACACACACACACAGCACACACGCACCACACACACACACACACACACACACACACACACACACACACACACACACACACACACACACACACACACACACACACACACACACACTCGCACACGCGGGCAACATCTGTCGCTAATAAAAAGCGTCACCATTAACCGTGAAAAATTATAAAGATATAAAAAGAAGGGACAGATAGAGCAGTTTATGGGCTGGCTGTCTAATCACCCATAAAACTGTCAAGGTTGTTGCTGTTGCTGTTGCTGTTGTTGCTGTTGCTGCTGTTGCTGTTGCTGCTGTTGCCTTAATGAACCAGGCCGACACGTTCCATGATCCACGGTTGTTGACAGGGGAAAATGATTAAGAATGAAGAGCAGAAGAGTTGAAAGGTAGAGACATTACAGTTGTTATCATGGAGGTTTTAGGAATATGTTATACTTTATTATTTTCAAGTATTGAGAAACGTGTGTCCCATGCTCATCATCATCTTCTTTGAGAAAAAGTGTATCCATTCTCATTATCATCGTCTTTCTTTTCTGTAACATCAACAATTAACAACAGTAACAGCAAAAAAACAACCAAGACAACAAACACAGCAAGATGCATTATCACCATCTAAAAATGTCTCCAGGGTTCGCCATTTTTCTCTGCCTTCGCTGAGTCCTACTACATTCTCCTGTAGCTCTCCCAGACCACTGACTTCAGTGATGTTGGCAATGTAGGATGTTGGTGGTCTGCCTCTTTTCCTCCTGTGATGTGTGATGAAATGGAGTGTTAAAACCAATTCTTTTTTTTTGCAGCTGTAAGAAGACAAATATGTTTTCTTTCTCAAAATTAATTTCGCAAAATTGTTTGTTTTGGGTGGTTTCAAACCAGTCTTCACATTGTTGAATTAACAACCCTGTCAAAGAATAATGACTGTAATTATCTCTCTGAAGACATGAGCTGGGAAAAAAATTCTAAAGCTTCATTCTTTTCTTGGTTGAAGGATTGTGGGGGGGGGGGTCCTACATGCCCATGTTGTTAGTTGTTACGTCATCCTTTCAAAGGTTCTTGTCTGAAAGCGCACGCACGCTCTGTGAGTGTGTGTGGTGGTGGTCAAGTCAAGTCAAGTCAAAGTCAAGTCAAGTCAAGTCAAAATGATCTTTATTGAGGTTTAAAGATTAAGTTTACACAACTTTTTTTCATCCTGCTCTCACTAAAAAATCATAAAAGTTGACTTCTAAAGCATGCAAAGACAAATATCAACCTTGTTGAAAAACTCAAAAAATGGGAGTGTGTGTGTGTGTGTGTGTGTGTGTGTGTGTGTGTGTGTGTGTGTGTGTGTGTGTGTGTGTTGTTGTGTGTGTGTGTGTGTGTGTGTGTGTGTGGTGTGTGTGTGCGCGCGCGCGCGCGCGCGCGCGCGCACTTGTGTGTATGTTAGAGAATTCAAACTCGAATGTTTTATTGAGGGGTATTTTGATAAGCCAGTGGCTTCTTTACACCAGGCCCTCATGAAAAAAAAAAAACAACAACAAATAATAATCGATGATATAAACACTTGAACATTTGAATGCATGGGTAAATAGTTCCAAAATATTTTTTCACAAAATGATAAGCGCATGTCCTTTCCAATTATTTCAGAACATATCTATATTTCATGCATCAGTGCGCTTTGATTTGTTTTTGCAATTATTATTATTAGTTAGTATTAGTATTATATTTATTATTATATATATATCATCATATATATCATTATTATTATTATTATTATTATATTATTATTATTATTATATTATTTATTATTTTATTATTTTATTATTATTATTATTATTTTATCATTTACACAAATTAACCGTCAGTTTGACATTAATCACAGAGAGACAGGAAGACAGACAGAGACAGACAGACAGACAGAAGAGGGGGGGGGAGGCAGGGGAAGAGGGAGGGTAATTAATCAAGATTATTGGCGCATGTTATTATTCCGAAGAAAACGTCTTAAGAACAATATCAACATTAAAATAATCGACAGCGATGGCAACAAAAGTGATGAGTGCCACAAGAATAGTTGTTGATGATGAGCCAGAATGATATACAGCTATTTCAATTTTCTCTTCGAAATAACAATCCATAATTATGCTATCTGTTAGATCTAAACACCTGTTACCAAAGAGACATATCTGCATAATTATCTATCAGCTGTACGTATTACAAAAATCAATATCTGTTGTTTGTAGTGATGGACTGTACTCAGCTTTTTCATAACTAATCTAAGCAGAAAGCTGACCAGCAGTACTGTGGCTAAAAGGAGAGAGAGAGAGAGAGAGAGAGAGAGAGAGAGAGAGAGAGAGAGAGAGAGAGAGAGAGAGAGAGAGAGAGAGAGAGAGAGAGAGAGAGAGAGAGAGAGAGGAGAGGGAGAGAGAGAGAGAGAGCACACACACACACACACACACACACACACACACACCACACACACACACACACACACACACACACACACACGCACACACACACGCACACACACACACACACACACACACACACACACACAACACACCACACACCACACACAACACATTGACAGACACACACACACACACACACAGAAAGGCAGACAGCAACAGACACATAGACAGAGACACCGCACATAAGTGCTTATTCCATTATCCTCGAAATAAAAGAAGAAGAAGAAAAAAAGATTTAAAACGTAAAGAGACAGACAGGAAGACAGGCATGAATCTCCCTCATTACTTAGTCTGCAATTATATATATTATGTCCACGTTTTCCACAGCGACTGCCACGTGATCCAACATCTAAGACAATAGTACAGTACAGCACAGTATAGTAAAGTACAGTATAGTAATAGTACAGTACAGTATAGTACACCACAGTACAGCACAGTGCAGTACAACACAGTACAGTACAGAACAGTATACACACACAGTACAGCACAGTGCAGTACAGCACACCACAGTACAGCACAGTTGCAGTACAGCACATAGCACAGTACAGTACAGTACAGAACAGTATAGTACAACAGATAGTACAGCACAAGCACACAGTACAGTACAGCACAGTGTCAGAGCAGTATAGTACAGTACAGTACAGCACAGCACAGTATAGTACAGTACAGTACAGTACAGTACAGTACAGAGCAGTATAGTATAGTACAGTACAGCACAGCACGAGACAGTACAGTACAGTACAGAGCAGTATAGTACAGTACAGTACACACAGCACAGTACAGCACATGCGCAGTACAGAGCAGTATAGTACAGTACAGCACAGTACAGCACAGTGCAGTAAGAGCAGTAAGTACAGATAACAGTACAGTACAGACAGCACAGACAGTACAGTACAGTACAGTACAGTACAGTACAGTACAGTACAGTACAGAGCAGTATAGTACAGTACACAGTACAGCACAGTGTAGTACAGCACAATATAGTGCCGCTCTTGTGTGGAAAGTAGAGGCGGCATTAATTGTTTGGGGTTGTTTTGTTTTGTTTTTGTTTTGTTTTGTTTTGTTTTTCTTCTCCTCTCGTTCTCTCTCTCTCCTGCCATTAACGTGTTGTTTCCCCAGCTGTTAATTGTTTTGTTTTTGTTTTTAAGTCCGATGTGGCCTTTGGTTTTGTTTTTGGTTGGTGGTTTTTTATATAGTTTTTCTTTTTTTTAGGGGGTGGGTGTAGTGGGTGGGAGAGAAGGGGAATTTGATTGGTTGTTTTTTGTTTTTGTTTGTTTGTTTGTTTAGTGTTGTCATTTGGTAGTTTGTTTTTATATATCTTTTTTTCTTTTCAATTTAAAAAATAGTAAAAGTTGTGCTCCCTCTGTCGCATGTCTGTCAGTCAGTCTGTTGTCTGTCTGTTTGTCTGCCTGTCTGTCTGCCTGTCTGTCTGTCTGTTTGTCTGTCTGTCTGTCTGTCTGTCTGCTGTCTGTTGTTGTATGTATGTATGTATGTATGTTGTATGTTGTATGTATGTATGTATGTATGTATGTATGTTGTATGTTGTTGTTGTTGATCTGTCCTCTTGTTGCCCTGTGTGTCTCTCTGTGTCTCTGTCTCTGTCCTGTCTCTGTCTCTGTCTCTCCTTTCTCTCTCTCTCTCTCTCTCTCTCTCTCTCTCTCTCTCTCTCTCTCTCTCTCTCTCTCTCTCTCCTTCTCTCTCTCTCTCTCTCTCTCTCTCTCTCTCTCTCTTGTAAAAAAGTTAAAAAGCACACGAATGCTTATTCATATCCTCGAAATAAAAGATTTGATTGATTGATTGATTGATTGATTGATCTCTCTTCTCTTGTGCAATTAAAGAAAGGATTGTGGGGTGGTATGATGCATGCATATGTGTATGTGTGTATATGTAATATGTATGTATTTATGTATGCATGCGTGCGTGCGTGCGTGCATCGCGTGTGTCTGTCTGTCTCTTTCTGTTTGTACATGTCCCTGAGTCTGTGTTAGTCCATATTATATCTTTAGAGCTCACCCATCCTTGTGTATAATGTCCATTGGATTTAGTTTTGCTTTGTGAGAGGAAGCAGCTGAATAGAATTTTGTAATTGCTACAGGACCTGATGATAAGAATAACAGAAGTCACGTCTATAGATAACTTTGAATAAATATGATTAAATTCTTTAATACCTGGAACTTAAGAATAAGATATTTTCCCAAACCAGAGGGACCCTAAACTTACGTGCACTTGTTTGAATCTGAAAAACTTTTCCCCATCCCCCCCCCCCCCCCCCCCATCTTCTAGACATTGAGTCGTGCCTGGATACTAGCCTTTCAAATGAGACGATAAACAAATATCCCGTGTGCAATACATTTAGTGCACGTAAAGGAGCCCGCAATAACAAGAGAGTTGTCCATGGCAAAATACTGAAGAAAAAAGTCCCTATCGTAGGCCCCCAAAAACACAAGACATGAATTGTTTAATGGTTGGCGTTGCTCTGTGGTGGAGCATCTCCCTAGGGAGAGAAGCCCAAATTTAAGACAAAGAAATCTTCTGTAACGGAAAGTAGGTGTGCAATACTTTCTTATACACTACTGAACGTGAAAATCATGTTTTACAAAGAAAAAAAACGAACAAAAAAAACCAAAACAAAACAAAGCAAAAAAACAACAATGAAACATAAAAACTGCCACACATTATGTGCCTGCTACATATCGTTAAAACCCCGCCTTTCCCTGGCCTGTTGCAGTCCTTACAGGTGATGGAGAAAGTCACAGCGGCAGTCTCCTGCCCGGAGGGATGCTGCGGCAGTTGCTGCTCCTGCTGCTGCAGCTGGTGCTGTGACTGCTGCAGCTGGTGCTGGGAGGACAAGGGCAAAAAGCAAGGCCAGCGCCTGGACATCCAGCACCCAGTCATCACTGCAGAACCCTCTTCACACCAACAACAACCTCAGCGCCTGGACTCCACGGGGAGCTACACGGAGAGCATCAAAAGCGGGGGCCGGGAGAGGATGGACAGCGACAACCACTCCCGCACAGACTCCGTCTCCTCTGTGGGCAACATCAGCGCCGACAGCGGCATCGGCAGCTGCGGAGGAGGAGGAGGCAGCGGCAAGCGGCACGTGACTCCGGTGATCGACATGAAACCCATCGAGTTCTGGACAGCCAACAGGGAGAGCGTGCAGCCCCGCACGCGCCGCCGCCTGCCCAGCGAGAGCGAGATCAGCGTGGAGAACCTGCAGAGGGATCTGTACGAGCCCGAGCCTGAAGACTCCTGCCTGACGGATGAGGAGAAGCTGGCGCAGTACCAGCTAGGCCAACTCCACTTCGGGCTGCAGTACGACCTGACCACCAAAGTGCTGGCGGTGAAGATCATCGAGGCCAAAGACCTGCCTCCTCCGTACTGCCTGGACGAGAACAAGCAGGACATGGCGCGCTCCAACCCTTACTGCAAGGTCTCGCTGCTGCCCGACCAGAAGAACTCGCAGCAGACCACGGTGCAGAGGAAGACGCAGGACCCGGAGTGGAGCGAGTACTTCCTGTTCGAGGTGCCCTTCAAGGAGGTGCAGCTGCGCACGCTGGAGGTGCTGGTGAAGGACTTTGACAAGTTCTCCCGGCACTGCATCATTGGGCAGGTGCTCCTGCCGCTCGACAACGTCAACCTCATCAAGGGGGGACACATGTGGAAACCGCTGGGGCCTAGCAATTACGTGAGTGGGGGGTTGGGGGGGGGTGGGTGGGTGGTTGGTTGGTTGGTTTGGTTTGGTTGGGTGGGTGGGTGGGTGGTTGGCTGGTTGAGTGGTTGGTTGGTTGACTGGTTGGGTGGAGGGCTAACGTTTAACTCTGATTGTTTCTGTCTGTATAGTACGTCATGTCTACCCTCTGTTTCTGTCTCTCTTGTCTCCCTCTTTCTTGCTTCCTCTTACCCCCACCCCCACCCCACATTCCTAATTTAACCTTGCCATCATGTTCACCGTTGTTGTCGTCATCATCACTGTTCTTGATTTTTTTGTTGTTATTGTTGGTAAGTTGATGATAATAATGACAACATCATCAACAGCAGCAACGATGATGATTTATGAATGATGATGATGATGTGATGATGATGATGATGATGATGATGATGATGATGTGATGATGATGATAACATGTTTTTTTAAAGCAATTGTCCCTGTTCTTGCCCTGTCTCTTTGCCCCTTGTTCTAACTGCCATCTTCATCGTCACCATTTTCGTCGACGTCGTTATTCCTACTGTTGTTTATCATAGATGTGATAATGTTAGGGTACGCCTGCTTCAGTATTTTTTGTTGTTGACAATAATTATGGCGTCTGGGAAAACAAGCAGTGTGATACCGAATTGCTAATGGGATAATGTGAAACAAAAACGCTGCTGACGTCATACCTCCCTGAGCCACAATTAGCTCCCTTGCCGGCTAATTAAGGGGATAGAGACACCGACTTGCAGGACAGTTCACCAGCGGAAAAAATATGATGGGAGCTGGCATATCTGCTTTCTCCTACACGTTTAGGGTGTGCGAAAGTATTGTGGTTTTTATCATCAGCCTCTTTTGGCATGTTTCTTCTCCTTTTTCTTCTTCTTCTTCTTCTTCATCTATCCATCCATCCATCCATATCCATCCATTCAACCATCCATCCATCCATCCATTCATCCATCTATCCATCCATCCATCCATCATCTTCTTATTATTATTGTTGTTCTTTTTTTCTTCTTCTCCATCCATCCATCCATCTATCCATCCATCCATCCATCCATCCATCCATCTCTTCTCCTCTCAATTTCAAGCTATCTGTCTCTTTATATCTCAGTCTTTCTTTGCCTTCTTTCCACATCATCTATCCACTTTTCTCCCCCTATGTGTGTGTGTATATATATATATATATATATATATATATATATATATATATATATATATATATATATATATATATATATATATATATATATATATCTGTACAGTCTCAACCTTTCTCAGAGACAGCAGAGTCTTCAGGATCATCAGAAGTGGATTTGAGCTAAGCCCTCTTAGATGCCACCAGTGCCCTTGCTGGTGTTTTAGGGGGAGATCAGTCTGGAAGATGATTGACAACTATGTCCTCCAATCAGAGCATCAACAGGGAAGATTTTGATCAAGACTGACAGATATCTCCTTCAATCGCAGGCTCAAGAAAGATGATAGGGGGGGGTGTTTTTGTTTTTTTGGTTGGCGGGTGGGGGGGGGGTGGCTAGACCTCAGAAGTAAGGGTTGTGTGTGTGTGTGTGTGTGTGTGTGTGTGTGTGTGTGTGTGTGTGTGTGTGTGTGTGTGTGTGTGTGTGTGTGTTGTGGTGTGTCTGTGTGTCTGTGTGTCTGTGTGTCTGTCCCTGTGTCTGTGTGTGTGTGTGTGTCTGTGTCCGTGTGTCTGTGTCTCTGTGTGTCTGTGTCTGTGTCTCTGTGTGTCTGTGTCCGTGTATCTGTGTCTCTGTGTGTCTGTGCGTTTCGGTCCGTGAGGCAGGGATAAGCGGTAGGAGATCAGACAAAAGAGGATGGTGAAAGACACTACAGATCTTTGCCATGGTCGTATTGATTTGTTTTTGTCGTTGTTATTATGTTCTCTGACCTTGTCTGTTTTCGTCATCCTCTTTGTCGTCATACATTCCGTCGTTGTTGTGTTATTACCATTGCCTTTGCTGTGTAACACTTACATCACATCATTATAGACGTCAGTTACCATCGCCGTCACCAATGCCACATGATCTTTTTGTTTGTAAACAATTATATTAAGAAAATCATACATATCCGCACTTACAATATAGGAACAACAAGATAAAAGCTTATTGTGTGTTCAACATCAATTGAAGTTTCACTCTTCACACTTGGAATCTGGTAGACATCAGTCTGTTCACACTGTAAAAATGTATTTTTTGGAAACACATTTGGCAAAAGATATTAGTTTGAATCATTTCTTTAAAACTTGCTGTTCTTAGAAAGAAAAAAAAATTATGGAAAGTTAAGAAGAAAATGTAGAAAAAATAAAACTACATGGAAGAAAAGAACAGGTGGTTAGAGAAAACAAAGAATTAAAGGATAATAGTAACAACCAAAAAAAATGATGACAAAAAGCCAAGAAAAAAAACATCCTCTAAATTCCATACATGTTTCAAAGTACTAAGTAGACTATAAATAAACATGACGCCAAAAGTTCATAACCAAGTCAGTCGGTTCACACTTGCAGTAAACTACCAGTGTTCAATATTGATACAATCTACAATCACGTCATTACAAAACGTAAGACGACACACGACACAGCAGCATGAACATCGATAGCATACCATGCTTTGTCTGGTAATAGTTTTACTTGAACAGGCCATGATTGTGTTGTGTATGTGTTATGTGTTATGTATACTTTCGTTGGTTTGTATGTGTTATGAGTTATGTATACTTTCGTTGGTTTGTATGTGTTATGCATTATGTATGCTTTCGTTGGTTTGTATGTGTTATGTGTTATGTATAATTTCGTTGGTTTGTATGTGCTATTTGTTGTGTATACTTTTGTTGCTTTGGTTTTTGGATTTGGGATTTGGATTTTTGTTTTTTATTGGGGGGTTTTTGGTGGGGAGTGAGAGGTGGTGCTTGTATTTTTTTTTATATAGAATCTTATCAAGATGGAGCCTTTTTCTTTTTTGATATTTAAACAATAGTATGCACAAATGATTTTCTATTGTCTGAGCATTATCATTGATAAAACAGATGTCATAAAGGACATCGGCAGCAACAGCAGCAGTAGCATATTTTTCTCATCCTAACCATCCTCTGCCTTGTCATCGTCATGTCACCTCACCGTCTTTGTCATCTCCCCCACCACCATCACTATCGCCACAAACTATCCCCACAACCACTCCATCACTACCATTTCCACCACCACCATCAACACCACTTCAACCACCACCACCACCACATTCATCATTACCACCACCACCAATATCACTTCCGGAATCGTATCCACAGCCACCACCCTTACCACCACAGCAACCACCCTCTCCACCACCACCATCAACACCATTGCCACCACCATCGCCTCCACAACCACCACTATCACATCCACAGCCACCACCACCCCCACCCCCCATCCTGTTCTCTGCCCAAAGATATCAATGTCCCAGTGGCATGGCAATCTCTCTGCTGTTATCTGTAAACGACTTCGTCATTGTCATCTCCTTTGCCCTCTGTCCTCTCTTGCTTCTTTGTTGTTGTTGTTATTATTTTCCTGTTCTTTTATGCCTTCCTCATCTCCTTCTTACTCTTTTTCTTGATTTTCTTTATATATATATATAATATATATATATATATATATATATATATATATATATATATATATATATATATATATATAATATATATATGTATGTATGTATGTATGTATATATATACATATATCTGTGTGTGTTGTGTGTGTGTGTGTGTGTGTGTGTGTGTGTGTGTGTGTGTGTGTGTGTGTGTGTGTGTGTGTGTACCCTTCTTTTTTTCTTTTTTGATTTCTTCTTAACTTTCTTTTTTTTCTTTCGTTCTTTGTTTTCTCATCTATCTTCCCCCCTTTTAATACTGCTGCTGCTACTACTACTCCTGTTGCTGCTGCTGTTGCTGTTGCTGCTGTGAATACTTCTACTGCAGTTACTGCTGCTACCACCGCTACTATTAATGCTACTATTAGTACTTATTACTGCTGTTGATGTTATTGCTGCTGCTGCTGCTGCTGCTGCTGCTGCTGCTGCTGCTGCTGCTGCTGCTGCTGCTGCTGCTGCTGCTGCTCTAATACTACTTGTTCTTTTTCCTCTACTTGTCTGTCTCACTTGCACTGCTTTTCTCATTGGTGGACGACACTTAACATATCATCACCACAGCTGCCAGCAGCAACATGCTCCTTGTCATTGTTACATTGTTCTAGTTGTGTTTCGGGGGAGGGGTGTACGCGCGCACGCGTGTGTGCGTGCGTGCATGCGCAGGTGCGCGTGCGTGTATGTGTGTGTGTGTGCTTACTTATGTATTGTAAAAAAAAATAATAATAATTAAAAAACAGTAACAACAACTTATTTTAAACCGCAACGTCATCGTTAACATTATTAGTAGAGGTGGTAAATGGTGTCAAGGATTGTTGTGGTAAGAAAAGGATTGTAATGTGCAAGTGGGGTGATGATACTGCAGTAATGGTTATGGAAGTGATGGATAGGTACAAGGATATCAAGATCTTGGCAAAGTGATTGCCATCTTCGAAATATCCTTATTTCGTTCTCTTCTTCGGCATGATGATGATGATGATGATGATGATGATGATGATGATGATGATGATGATGATGATGATGATGATGATGATGATGATGATGATGATGATGATGATGATGGTGATGATGATGGTGATGATGGTGATGATGATGATGATGATGATGATGATGATGATGATGATGATGATGATGATGATGATGACGACGACGACGACGACGACGACGACGTCGACGACAACAACAACAACAAACAACGACAACAACGTGTAACGAAATTCACGACAAAAGCTGACGATAATGATACAGATGTACTGACAAGAACGGCGATAACGGTTTTCAGGAGCGGCAGGACCTGGGTGAGGTGTTGCTGTCTCTGAACTACCTGCCCAGTGCAGGGAGACTCAACCTAGACATCATCAAGGCCAAACAGCTGCTGCAGACTGACATGATCGGGGGGTCAGGTAAGATGAATACGGGTTGATTTGGTTTGTTGTGTTGTTTGGTGTCTTGTTGCTTCGCTGTGCTGCTGTTGTGTAGTTGGGTGGTGGTGGTGGCTTGTTGTTGATGTTGATATTTATGTTTGTTGCTGCTGCGTGTTCACCAAATTAACACCCTGGAGATCACCAAGAAAATGCGTTCTGACTCACACATCTTATGTGGGAATCACTGCAAAAGTGAAAGTGCAAACTAGTGATAAATTATATTTCGTGTATGACGCTTTTCGAGTACTTTGCCACATCGTCAGCCACAGTCTGACTTCAGAATGCTTTGGGTTTTTTTAATATCCTTTAAAGAAAAGTGCAGGTTGTTATGCTAAGGGCTTGTCATGATTGAAGACATCTTCAACATAACATTCTGCAACATAACAATATTTTGATATGTGCCTTGGCACTTAGCTGACATCAATAACTGGTATAGCTTTAAGACCGTGGCCAAAGTGAAACCTTTTGACTTGATGCACAGTACTGAACCTTAGGCAGCATATATCAGGCAAGTTGACCTTGCTGGAACCCATCTTTTTCCACGTTTCAGATTACATGCTGGGTATGTTTGTGTTATTTAAACCGCCTGGCCTACTCTTGTGCAGAAAAATGAATAAGGTTTTTAAAGTGTGCGCAAGATGTTGTACCCGCGTTTGCATGTAGGAACTTGGTTCGAACTCTCATTTTGAGGACTTACATAGAAATGGTGTTCAAGCCAATGTTAACTCCAACGGAAAAACAGAAAGAAAGTTTCCAGCAGACAGTTCAGCAGCCGGATTCCGAATCCACGTCTCAAGGCAAAAATTAGTGCATAGCTTTCTCCCAAGTTTTCTCTCTGTCCTTACATATACACGGCGCTGGTGGTTTCAGTTAATTACCGTTATTCGAGCTTGCAAGGTGGTATGTCATGTCATATAAAGCATCACCTGTAACTAGTATAGGCTTACTCTTACACGGAAGACTTGCATAGCTGATATACCATGCATGCGTTCTCACAAAGGACTTGGGCTTGGGTTACCTCATCCGAAAGATTTTCATGGGAGTAAAGTAAGACACAATGTAAGCCCATGCAGGGAAGCTGAAAAATTTTCCTGTAATCTACAAAACATGCTCGGTGACGATTCAGATCCTTCATGTTTGCTTCAGCTGTGCAAAATTTCACTCCAGGGTTTCTTATGTACACAGGTGAGGAAAGAAAGATGCTATACTGTTCCAAAGATAGTTTATGCTGGCTTCAACATAGAGCTTCTGCGACAGCTGAGAGCAGACGGGGGACGGGATAACCTAGTGGTTAAAACATTGCGCTCGCAATTTGACGACCCGGGTTCGATTCCCGTTCGAGGGGATTTTTCCTCTGGAGTTAACATCAGTGCTGACTCCACTCTCCCCAAAAGTCCTTCGGATGAGACTATAAACCGAGGCCCCGTGTGCGAACGCACGCAGAACATCTAGTGCACACGCTAAATCCTGTTCCGCTTTTCGTAAGAGTGGGCCATCGCGTGCCGGTGGGAACAGATGACAAGATTTACAAAACTGCATACACACGTAAAAAAAAACGGGTGCTTATTCCACTATCCTCGATATAAAAGAATAAATAAATAATAGATTAAAAATAAAAAAAGACTGAGTTTTGATGAACTTGCTGTTCCAGCTAAAAGGTGATAATTATGTATTCCATCAACTCTCCAGCAGAGACTGATCTTAGCTGTAAGATTGAACCTTCTCCAAAACCAGGTCTCAACATTCTTTCAGCATACAGATATAATTATAGCTGTGAATATCCAAGTGGATTAGTATACTCTAGAGTTTTGTAACGGACTGATTTTTACGAGTTATTTCCATGCCGATTTTGTAATCAACCTCCACACTGCAATTAATCTCCATACTGTAATCAATCTCCCTATTGTTTTTTTATTCAACACTGGCTGTGGTTTTATCACAACCTCCCTCCCTCCACCCCACCCCTCCCAATGAAATCCCCATAAAGCGAAAAAAAAAAACCCACCTAACCCAACAACAAAGGTACAACCTCAAATAAAAAAATAAAAAAGAAACTTGTGTGTTGTCCGAAATGTCTAAAGAGTTATAACTTGTGTTGTGAGTTCATACCAAAATCTCCGAATATCAAATGAACGAAAGACATTATGATATATAGAACAGGTATGGTAACAAACATATAAGACAATAAACACGTGGGGGGGGGGGGGGGGGGGGGGTAGAGTAAGGAGAAGAGAGAAATGTCACAAATAATCATCAGTTCTCTCTCCTCTCTCTCTCTCTCTCTTCCCTCTCCTCCTCTCTCTCTTCTCTCCTCTCCTCTCCCTCTTTCTCTGGCTAAGGAACAGACAGAAGAGAAGATGGGAAAGGAGAGGGGTCCCGCTCGCTTGTCGTCTGTCCGCTCTGGTGCCTGTTGTGCGCTGCGTGGGTCTCTTTTCTCTTCCTCTCCTTCATCTAAAGTTAATTAACACCTCTCGTGTCTTCTCTCTCAATTCACCACACACACACACACAATACACACACACAACACAAAAAACATAACATACACACTACACACACACGGTTGTTAACAAACAGTGTATCATAATGACCTGAATTACTCTAAATATGGTGAACTGCTGTGGTGGGTGCTGGATGTAGGGGTAGGGGGGGGGTTCTTAGCTACCCGATCAGGGCAAGGCCGATGAAAAAGTATGAATGCTTCTCTACCATAAAAATCAGTATTCATTCTTCTTCTTCTTCTCTCTCTCTCCTCTCTCTCTCTCTCTCTCTCTCCTCTCTCTCTCTCCTCTCTCTCTCTCTCTCTCTCTCTCCTCTCTCCCTCTCCTCTCTCTCTCTCTCTGGCTAAAATGGAGCAACAGACAAGACAAGGGAGACAAGAGAGAGGAGGGGGAGGGGGTAGAGGAGGGGAAGAGATGAACACAGACAGAGGCAGATAGACAGAGAGATACGTGGGCAGACTGATAGAAAGACAATGGAGAGAACTGTATGGAAAGCAGGCATGCGGACAGATGGATGCTCGGATAAAAGAGAGTCAGGGTATGAACAGGGAGACGGACCATCTGGCTCAGACCAAAAAAAAAGCTAAGTAAGCAGACAGACTGGAGACCGTGCCCACACACACACACACACAAAACACACACACACACACACACACACACACACACACACACACACACACACACACCACACACACACACACACACACACACACAAACACACACACACACACACACACACACACACACACATGTTACAAACACGTGCGCGTACACTGCGCTCACGCACACACGCACGCGCGCGCGCGCCAACACACACACACACACATTCACTCTCACACACACACACACACACACACACACATTCATCTCTCCTCTCTCTCTCTCCTCTCTCTCTCTCTCTCTCTCTCTCTCTCTCTCTCTCTCTCTCTCTCTCTCTCTCTCTCTCTCTCTCTCTCTCTCTCTCTCTCTCTCTCTCTCTCTCTCTCTCTCTCCACACACACACACACACACACATCACACATTCACACACACAACACACACACACACACACACACACACACACACACACACACACACACACACACACACACACAACACACACACACACACGTAGGGGTAGGGGCGTGACAAAGATTTCAAAGACTTCATTAGACAAAGTGCAGTATAAAAATAAATCTTAAAGAGTGATGATCACGACGACGACGATGAAGATGAGGAGGAGGACGCGACGACGACGACGACGACGATGATGATGATTCGTCGTCAGTCGTCGTCGTCATCGTCATCGTCATCATCTTCTCTCGTCGTCGTCGTCGTCGTCGTCGTCGTCGTCGTCATCAGTCATCTCTCATCATCATCATCATCATCATCATCATCATCATCATCATCATCTACCAGTGTTACTATTTTTACTATGAACATCATTATCAATTACCATTATCAAACTCATTCTTATCCACCATGATTCTTATCATTATCATCATTATTATTATTATATAAAAACCACACAGACGACCAAGTTGACCGAAGTCTTATTGATTATATTTGCGGGTTTTTGAGAAGTTCTTCCTACCGTCCCCCTTCCATATGGTGTTTCCATGGCAACAGTGACGTCAGCGCAGTCGCCTGTTGCTTAGGTGAGGCGGCATAAAAATACAAAAGGTAACCTGCCGCGGCGTCCCCCTTCCTGCCCTTTCCCCCCTCCCCCCCCCCCCCCTTTCCCCATTCATTATACCCACCTTCCTCTTCATCCGCACACCTGACCGTTTTCTGGCACCGCTGACGTCTGGGTTGTGTAAAGGACATTTCCAGACGTTGTTACAATAAGGAAGTAAAGAACTACCCCCCCCCCCCTGCCCCCCCCCCCCCCCCCCCCCCCCCCACACACACCACACACACACACACACCACAAGAGAAGAAAAGAATGAAAGAAAGAAAGAGAATTTAAAGAAAAGTACTATCAATGTTCTGTCCGTTTCGAATGTGACATAATGACGTTATGCAAAAGAACTTAAAAAGTGCTCACGTGCGGAAGTATGCTACATGTGCCAGGGCCCGTTCATTCAAGCGTGTGCGTGCACGCGCGCGCGCGCGCAAACACACACACACACACACACACACAAGCACACATGTTTACGTATGTACGTACACACACCGCGCGCGCACGCGTACACGTACACACATACATACATATATACACGCATGCACATACGTACATAAACACACCCACGTACACACGCACGCATACACGCACAAACATATGCGCGCACACACACACATACACATACACAGCGCGCCGCGCGTGCGCGTGAGAACATATAACATATGAATGTATGGTAAGTAAATCAACCTCTAGCAAGCTTTATTGCTGCTGCTCTTGTGTCCAGCAGTTTTGAGGAGGGGGGGGGGGGGGAAGAAATGAGGTGTTCCATCTTTCTTTATGTGTTTCTTCTTTCTTTCTATTTCCTGCTTCGTTTTTCTGTGGACATACCAGTGATGTCGTTCCCAAGTCATACGTTTCCAACTCAACACACTCATTTCCACAACTCAACACACTCATTTCCAACTCAACATTATCATTTCCACAACTCAACACACTCATTTCCAACTCAACATTATCATTTCCACAACTCAACACACTCATTTCCAACTCAACATTATCATTTCCACAACTCAACACACTCATTTCCACAACTCAACACACTCATTTCCAACTCAACACACTCATTTCCACAACTCAACACAGTCATTTACACAACTCAACACAGTCATTTACACAACTCAACACACTCATTTCCACAACTCAACACACTCATTTCCACAACTCAACACACTCATTTCCACAACTCAACACACTCGTTTCCACAACTCAACACTCATTTCCACAACTCAACACACTCATTTCCACAACTCAACACAGTCATTTACACAACTCAACACAATCATTTACACAACTCAACACACTCATTTCCAACTCATTACACTCATTTCCAACTCAACACTCATTTCCACAACTCAACACACTCATTTCCACAACTAAACACACTCATTTCCACAACTCAACACACTCATTTCCACAACTCAACACACTCGTTTCCTACTCAACACTCATTTCCAACTCAACACATGTTTTTACTTGTTCTTGTTGTCTCTCGTTGTTGTTGTTTTTTCTTGTCCCTTGGTTTATCATTTCTGTGACCTTACCGGTGATGTCATTCCCACACCATTCATTTCTAACTCAACACACCAATTTCCAACTTTACACGCGTCTTTCCAACTTAACACACTCGTTTCCAACTTAACACAGTAATTTCCAACTCAACACACTCGTTTCCAACTCAACACACTCATTTCCAACTCAACATCTAACTCAACACACTCGTTTCCACAACTCAACACACTCATTTCCACAACTCAACACACTCGTTTCCACAACTCAACACACTCATTTCCACAACTCAACACACTCATTTCCACAACTCAACACACTCATTTCCACAACTCAACACACTCATTTCCACAACCCAACACACTCATTTACACAACTCAACACACTCATTTCCACAACTCAACACACTCATTTCCACAACTCAACACACTCATTTCCACAACCCAACATACTCGTTTCCACAACTCAACACACTCATTTCCACAACTCAACACACTCATTTCCACAACTCAACACACTCATTTCCACAACTCAACACCCTCTGTAGTTCCAGTCTGGTACCTTTAACAGCTTCTAGCCTTCAAGCATGACTTCTTCTTCTTCTATCCCATAGTCTGTTTAGACCGTAGGGGCGCCACGGAAGACCTCGCAACCAGCTCTCTCCATTTCCCTCTGTCCTCGACCTTTCTCAGGGTGTCACTCAGCCTGAGGCCCCTCCACTAACCTACTCAAAAAAAATAAGCAAACCAACCAATCAAAGGTTCTCTGTGTTGCAGACCCCTACACGAAGATCACCCTGGTGCATTTCGAGAAGCCGATCAAGACGAAGAAGACGTCCATCAAGAAGAACACCATCGATCCTGTCTTCAACGAGTCGGTGTCCTTCAACGTGACCCCGCAGCAGCTGGACAACACCTCGCTGGTCATCAGCGTGTGGGACCACAACTCCAAGAGCAAGGACGACTTCGTGGGCCGCATTATCCTGGGCAGGTACGGCAGCGGACCCCACGAGTACACCCACTGGAACCGCATGCTGCAGTCCCACAGGTCCCCGGTGGCGCAGTGGCATTCATTGCGGTCACGCCAAGAGTGCGATCAGTTATCTCCCGCGTCTGTGGCCGTGTCGTAGAGAGAATGATGGCAGATGTGAGGTTTTGGAACAGAGCAGGGACTGAATGACGGGGTGGGGTAGCGGTTGTGGGTGGAGGGGGGTGGCTGGATGTATATAAATACATCAGTGATAGATTATCGGCATGTGATGATTGATCCTCATCATCATTTCCTGCAGAGGCCGTCATTGTCACCATTGTCACTATAGGCCTACTGAAGGACGATGATATTGATGGCACTTGCTCTTGTGAGCAGTACGTGCCGCGGATTATGACTAGTAAGACAATCATAAATGAGTTAATCAAATCTGCTAACGCTCAATAGTGACAGTAGCCATCTAATATCTGTTTCGTTTGTTTGTGAAAATGCCCTCCCCTTCCTGGCACTACATGCCATTTAAAAGTTTGTTTTGGGGGGGTTGGGTTTGGGGTTGTTTTTTTAAAAAGAAAGTTGTTATTCTCCGTATATTTTTCTAATTATGTTCAATTACTTCTTTAATGCTTTGAGGGTCAAATGATGCAGCCAAAAGGAAAACTGACAAGCCCTAAGCCTGAAACAGTTGTAGTAATCTGCTATTGATCCTATCACTTAGGTCTGTTATGAAGGACCTAAAATGAGGCTCAGCTAAAGCCTGTACTGATCATCTATCAGAAATTTTGTCACAAACTGAGTAATAGTAGGCTCTATCTGAACATAGAGACAATGGATTCTCCCTCTGTATTCATTCCAGTCTGGTTGAAAGCAATACCTGGAGTGGTTCAACTATGGACAACAAATAATATTGTATACAATCAAATCCCATTTGTTTGGATGACTTTGCTTACATCACCCAAGTTCGAACTGTTACGATATCTTGATAGCTGCATGTGACCAAATGATTACAGTTGGGCGTTTGCTTGGAAATTATGCTTAAAAAAACAAAAAACTATACCCTCAATGCACCTTATTACCTATCCCTTACATAGACAGTGATTGAGGTGTTACGTATATGGATTTCTCTGCCGGTAGTGATTTTGATTCTATGAAACTATCCTTACTACGAGATGTAAGTAATATGAATATGTTCAGTAAGATTCACGACACTATTTCTTGTCATTATTTACGTACAAGTATAGGGCCTACTCCTCAGTATTTGGGATACTGTTAACATTTTGAGTTGAAATCTTTTATAGTATTCTCTTTACACTAAATTTGTATATGTGCAATGTTTCTAAGCTTATGCCTTTCACATATTATCCAAGCAGATTAGGGAGAAAAAATTGTACTGTTGTTTGCTTTGTTGTGGTTTTGTTTGTTTTGTTGTGTGTTTGTTTTGTTGTGTGTTTGTTTTGTTGTTTGTTTGTTTGTTGCTTGTTTGTTTGTTTTATTGCTGCTATTGCTATCATTGTACAGCTGGCTTAATTTGTCATTATTTAAGTCCTTTGCAAACTACTGTCTTTGAGAGATGCTTGAGAGGGTGATATTTGAAGCATCTGTAATGCTGCAGTCACACACACACACACACACACACACACACACACACACACACACACACACACACACACACACACACACACACACACACACACACACACACACACACACACACACACACACACACACACACACACACAACTTTCTTCAGTTTCATGGAGGTTTTTTTACCAAACTGATGAGGCTTCATTTGAACAGATAAAAGCTATATTTATATTCTTGTACCATTTTCACTGCTATTACGTGAAACTTGTCAAGTTAATTGCCAAATGTATATTTTGATAGGGCTCTGGAAATGTACCAGTATGATCAATGTTGAACATCACCCATTAACAAAACTCATTTTCTTTTAAAATGTATTAGAAATGTTGTTAAATAGTATGAAGCACTGATTGAACTTGTCACTTTAGGTGTAGACTATGTAACGATACAATGGTTGCCAGATTTTGCTTTAGTCTTGCTTCATTCCACATTTGTATCTCGTTGGAGAACGTCCTGAAATATTTATAAACCAATAATTTCCCCCCTATCATCAATATTGCGTTTGTACATAGCTGGGGATATTGGCGCCCATATCATAAAGTAGTTTATACCATTCCCTACAACAAAGGGGGTGTCGTTCTGTCCTTACATTCACAAGTGTTGAAGTCTTGGGGCAAATTGTAGTGTTTGAAACGTGTCTTGCTGAAACAGAAGAGAAAAGTATTTATCGCAGTATGGAACAAGTGTCTTGGACTTGGATGATCTAAATGAATTGACTTCTCGTTGACTGGAATAACCAGACTCCGTTTCGTGAGAGAAAGGAGATCTGACTGACAAGTGTTCCTTGAGCTCTATCTTGTCAGAGGAGAGAGGTTTCGGCAATTGAACTGTGGTCTTCAAATGTAAATGGAGTTTGTACAGACTGGAAGACGAAACATGTGTAATATAAACGTTTGCTCTGTCATCATTTGTGTACATAAATGCTGTGTAACCATAATCTAGACATGCTATATTTATATTGCTGATGTATATGATATAACCACCTAAATGTCTCGTGTCGTGTAGTATAGATTTTTTCGGTGATGTTAAACAAGAAATTCTCTGATTTCTTTCAGGACTGTAATAGAAACATCACGCTAAAAGGTAAAGATTATTAAAAAAAAAAAAGTGAAAGAACTATTCGTGCCATGCTACCGTTTGTTGTGAACATTGAAAAAAAAAAAAAAAAACAGAGTGAAGAAAAAACAGGAATCGCATCCTGAAGGACAAGGTAAAAGAACATTCCAACCGAAAAATCCATGAGTAAAGTGATACTGTTACAACTTGTATTTACTCTGTATAGTTGCTTGTAGAGCAGACAAACCGCATGGTGTAACATCTTAATTATTATCATTTTTTTGTATGCTGAATAAGGACTGGTATATATATGACTGAGTCTGAGGGGATATGTGGCGACTTAGTTACCGAAGGTCTGTTTTGCACTGATGAGTATGAGTACATACACTGCATCAGTTTACTACATAATTTCAGAGGAACTGCGCGACACTGTTTCTGCAGAGTAAGCTAAAATGTACAGACGACTGTTTCTGTGATGTCCAGGACTGTCTCAGGTAAATGTCCTTTCCCTCCCATATGAACACAAGAACAATAATGATAATAATGATGATGATAATAATGATGATAACTGATGGTGGCTTGCTTTGTTACAGATTGGATGTCCTTGCAGTAGATTGTCTTTGTTATCAGCATTGTTAGACTTGATGCCGTTGCTGCTGTTGTTGCTACTCTGTCCTATCCTATCTCATGGATCGTCTTGCTAAACAATCTGCTGAAGTGTAGGCAATAGTTTTCGAGGGTTGGGGGGGGGGGGGGGGGGTAGGGTCTTGTTTTGGGGTTGTTGGTTTGTTTTTTTGGGGGTTTCCTTTAGTTTTGTGTTTCTAATTCACACTAGTTTATATGTGTGTATGCACGCGGCCATACAGGCACACACACTCAAATACGTACGTATGTACGTACGTACACACACACACACACACACACACGCACGTACGCACGCACAAACACACACTCCACGCAAGCACACACGCACGCAAACGCGCGCGCACACACACACACACGCCCCACGCAAGCACGCACGCACGCACGCACACTCACACCACACACACACACACCACACACACACACACAC
>CM060318.1:77807679-77817679 GCA_030674155.1 Stramonita haemastoma
CGCACACACACACACCGACCAGACTGACAGACAGACTAGGCAAACAAAGATCTTGTTGGACAGACAAGAGCCACAGACAGACAAACATACAGACAGATTAAGAGGCGCAGCACACACATGTAAGCAGCCTCTCCTACAAAATACAACCCAGTTCTTTCTCTGTCAAAATTCTGGAACTAGAGTCGTGACGTCATTTTTGTCTATGACCTCACAGTTCCCTTTCTCTGTCCGCAGATGCCTTTCTTTGGGCGTCCAGCCTAGGTAGCATCTATGAACGCTGGAAGCATCCTGTATTTTACTTCCACAAAAAGAAATATTCCAAACCAAAAAACTGGGGACTGATCGCTCCATAAAAAGCTATGTGTTCTGAAGTATCAGCCAGATCGTAAGCTGGCTTGACTCTTAGAGAATCTGCAAGCTATCTGTCGGTGTGGTGACAGATTCACCAGCATACACAAGTGTATTTTGAGGGCGTGGTCTGATCAAGTGCATACACAATGACGGATAAAGGTGGAAAATCCGATATGGATCGGGTGGGTCTTTTCCAGGAGATGGAATATGTCACAGTGGGAGATGTGTACAAGTCCAAACCACGTGAGTAGGCCTATGCTAAATGCTTAGTAAACTAGTAAGGTTGACATTGTGTTTGTATTAGTTGTCATTCTAAATGTTTATTGGAACTATTGCACTTTTGCTTTGCTTAGTACTTCGCAAAGGTGCTCTTGATGGGGCACACAGCTTACGTGCGCAACACAAACTCGGGCGCGCAAAGGCCTACATATAAGCATACACTTGACGCTACCGTGGTTTTGCATACACGGAGGCACATGTATACACACGTCTGTACGTACACACACACACACACACACACACACACACACACACACACACACACACACACACACACACATACACATATATATATATATATATATATATATATATTATATATATATATATATATATTATTATATTATATATATATATAATATATATATATATGGCGACACGCATGTGTAGTTTAAACAAAAAGGTAGGTATAACCAATGTGGTCGTAGGGGAGCGAGGCATTGGATACCTCAACTTCTCTAGGGGCCAGCATATTGAGGGCGGCGCCCATCTCCTCTCCCTCGTAGCTTTACCTTCCCTGACCCTAAAGAGGGCAGGTACCCATTTACAGCTGGGTGAACTGGGGGACTGAACTGAAGCCAAGGCGCGCAAAGGGTCACCCATCCAATTGGTAACCACGCTTGGTGCAGCTTAACCTCATTGGGGAAAGTGAGCGCTGACCAGTGAGCTATCCCGTACGAAAAAAAAAAGAAAAAAAAAGAGGAAAATATCCCATAGCCTCATACAAACCAGAAAAGAGTGAAGTGGAATCCATTGCACATAGATTGAATGGAATATTGATTCGCCTTTCACCTTCACCTGCCCTGTAGTCCCATGGACCGTGGAGGCACAACTGAAGATTTTGCAACCAGCTTCCTCCACTCCCCACGGTCCTCCGCCCTCCGTAGTAGATCGTTCCACCCAAGGCCTGTCCACTCTCTGATGTTGTCTTCCCATCGTTTCCTCTGTCTGCCTCTTCGCCTCCCTCCCCTTACTGTTCCCTGTAAGACTGTCTTGGCCGGTCCAGATGATCGTGTGACGTGCCCGTGCCACTATAGCTTGCGTTTTTTCACTGAAGTTAGGAGCTCTTCATATTGAATATTGTGGGCTGGGAATACTGACTACGTTTATCAAAATCACATGAATGTGCACAACAAAATATAACCTGAGATGAAAAATACATAAAACGTGTTTAACTGAATCCGCCAGTGATCCGGGATGTTTTCGCTGACTGTTGACTAAAACATATTTTTATCAGAATACCAACCTACCCTAATACATATCTACCGGTTTACCTACCTACTACCTACCTACCTGCCAATCTTCCTGTTTTTACCTGCCTATCTATGTATCTCTCTATCTATCATTCTATCTTAAGGCTGTTTGATCTACTGTATCTACCAACGCACCCCTCGGTCTAGCTATTTATTGTGTCTGTTCATTGTCTGTCGGTCTATTTATTCATCTACTTGCGTCAGATCGTCTCTCTTCATGTCTCTCTCCTTATCGATGTATTTATCTGTCTGCCCTTCAGGCGATCTGTCTACCTGTCTTCTATAAGCCTTCGTGCCTGCCTGCTTACCTAGCTGCCTCCTTGCCTGCTTGCCTGCTTGCCTACCTGTCCGTCTATCTGTCTGTCTCGCTCCCTGTGCCTGTATTTACATCACTCTTTTCCTCCTTGTTCCTAGATGAGTTCAATGCAGCGGCTTCCAAAGGAAGACAGATGCTACCTGGGGGCTCCAAGGAAAACTCGGCACTGCAGCATGGCTATTTCGAAATCAAGTACAACCGCATCTTTGAGGGCGAGGGCTACGGGGACCCAGTGGCCATACGCCGTCGCTTTAGGAACGAAATGCATAAGAAGGATCTCGCTGGCAGGTTTCTCCCTGCCAGTGGACCCAAAATGGCGTGAGTTCTCCGATGGGTTGGAGTGTCTGCTTTGAGAGAGTCTGTGGGCTGGTGTGGGGGATGGTGGTGTACGGGTATGTGTGACGGTGTGTTCTTCGCTTTAACGTCTTTCAGCTTAAGGTGATATCAAACGATAGGGAAAAGAAAATTATGAGGAGAAATAAAAGACAGAGAGACAGAGTAAAAGAGAGAATAAGGAGGGAAGGTTGTGTAGGAATGGCCATGTGTAAGTTGGAGTAGGTACAGAGAAAATGACTCAGAGAGAGATAGGGGGAGGGGGAGAGTGCATGTTGTTGTTATAGACTTTTATATATGTGTGTCTGTCTGTGTGTGTGAGTGTCTGTGTGTGTCTCTGTATGTCTGTGTGTTTGCATGCTCGTGTACGTGTATGCGTGCGTGCTTGTATGCATGAAAGTGTTACACACGTGCGTGAATAATAGTACATACTATCCTAGCGAATTTGTGCGCTGGGCTGGGACATCAACAACAACATCAACAACAACAACAACAAATACATCTTTAATAACGAGCACCATGTCGTTACAGATGCGGGCTAGGACACCTTCTATGGAACCATTGGCGGACCAGTCACAGCCTTCAGTCCTTTGCGCAAAACTATTAGCACTCCACTTCGTGGCCCCGGGCGAAACTTCTTCACCAATCCGGGCAAACAGGGAACGGGTTACGGGTAAGAGAGGCATAGGACTAGCAGACAGACCGACTTCTATTCTTTGTAAACTGGCAGACGTATATATCTGCCCCATATCAACGAGGATGACAAACTCTCTGTCTCTGTCTGTCTGTGTCTGTGTCTGTCTGTCTCTCTGTCTCTGTCTGTATGTCTGTCTCTTTCTCCCTCTCTCTCGAGGGGGGGCGGTGGGTTGGGATCTTTTCCGAGGGCTGGATGTAAAAAAGCAATTGTTGCTTATTCTATTACCCTCTTTGAATAAAAAAGTTTTCAAAAAAGTTTTCAAAGTTTTCTTCTGTCTGTCTGTCTCTCTTTGTCTCTGTCTGTCTGTCTGTCTGTCTGTCTGTCTGTCTGTCTGTCTGTCTGTCTGTCTGTCTCTGTCTGTCTCTCTCTCTCTCTCTCTCTCTCTCTCTCTCTCTCTCTCTCTCTCTCTCTCTCTCTCTCTCTCTCTCTCTCTCTCTCTCTCACACACACAACAACACACACACACACACACACACACACACACACACACACACTCTCTCTCTCTCTCTCTCTCTCTCTCTCTCTCTCTTCTCTCTCTCTCTCTCTCTCTCTCTCTCTCTCTCTCTCTCTCTCTCTCTCTCTCTCAAACTTCCCTTGCTTGGCAGCCAGCAGCATAACTTTTTTTGAGAGTTGTAACGTTGACTGATCCATTGATACAAAGACGTTTGAAAAATAAGAGCAGAAATGTGTATACCACTTTGCTGACCTTTTCCTAGATATAATCTTTATTTCTTTTTCTTCGTTGTACACTCAGGGGGGCGGGATAGCTAAGTGGTCAGAGCGCTTGCTTTCCCCTAGTCAAGTTAAGCAGCATCGAGCGTGGTTACCAATGGGATATGTGACCGTTTGCGCGCCTTGGCTTCAGTACAGTTCCCATTTCACCCAGCTGTAAATGGGTACCTGCCCTCATTAGGGTCAGGGAAGGTAAAGCAGCGAGGGAGAGGAGATGGGCGCCGCCCTCAATATGCTGGCCCTTGGAGAAGCTGAGGTCTCTGACGCCTTGCTCCCCTACGACCACAAAGGTTATGGGACACCTTTACCTTTGCCTTTTTATCATTGCTCCGTATAACTATTGCATTACTGAATAATCTACCTGGTAAAGCTTTAAAAGCAGTAATTTTTGTTTATTGTTCGAGAGACAGACAGGGAGACGGACTAATGAACGAAAGTATAGATAGAAACTGAGATTGCTCTTCCAGCCCTTGTCGATGTTTATCTCCTGTTACTGTCCTCATGGGTAATGCCTTGACTTTTCAGTGTGTGTGTGTGTGTGTGTGTGTGTGTGTGTGTGTGTGTGTGTGTGTGTGTGTGTGTGTGTGTGTGTGTGTGTGTTACAGATATGCCAATGTTGCACTCAATCCTTATCCAGCTCACGCCACTGATCCCTACACAAGTGCTAGGGAAAAAATGGTGGTAAGTCCTGATTATGTGCTCTTGGAGAAAAAAATGGTTGAAAAAATAAGTGTGTGCGTGCGTGCGTGCGTGGTGTGTGCGTGCGTACGTACGTGCGTGCGTGTGTGTGTGTGTGTGTGTGTGTGTGTGTGTGTGTGTGTGTGTGTGTGTGTGTGTGTGTGTTGTGTGTGTTTGAGGGGTGTATTTTTTGTTTATCTGATGAACAACTCAAGTTTCTACAATGAAGGCAGCAGTAGGTGCATATATATCCTCCAAGTCACAACAAGCCTTCTTGGCCACTGAGAGGCGGGTCAGGCCAGATCCTCTTTAGGAGTGCCTCATGTAGCAGGCAGGACTGCAACACATGTTCTGTTGTCCGGCTGCCAGTCTTGCAGGGGCACTGCTCTGTATAACGTTTGCACAGGGGCATGTACAAGGCAAGGCAAGGCAGGGCAAGGCAAGGCAGGGCAAGGCAAGGCAAGTTCTTTTATTACGAGGATAAGGAATAAGCACTTGAGTGCATTTTTACATCCAGACCCCACCCTTATCAGGGATAAGGGCTTTGCTGAACCTGACTATACCTGCTCTTTTCACCTCAGCAAGTAGCAGGAGTGTGAACTGTTGTAGTGGGAATGTTGCTGTATCCACGCTTTAGGGTGTGTTGGGTTTTTTTTCTTGTTCGGCACTGGTGATGGTCTTGGCTCCAGAAGAGCGGACAGACCTGTCCACTTGTGCCTGTCTTTCTTTGCTGGAGACTTGGTAGTCTCATCACCAAGCACATCGCAATGGGGTGGGGTAGTTTCGTGTGCATGAGGCGAGAGACTTTGGGGGCCTGTTGTTTGAGTTCTGTGGGTATAATTTGTCACACCCAGTCGGCATCCGTCAGTCTCGGAAAACTATGGAGTTGTGCTCTAGAGCACAAAGCCTGGGTAAGTAAGTTTACCCTTCCAACAAACCCCTGGTCTCCACGTCGCTGGAATGGTTCATTGGAAAGGCAATCGCCTATACAAACAGTTCCAGTACCGTAGCAGGAGCCACCAGAACGTTGCCATATACAGCCCCGAACCGCTCTGGGGACTCCCAACTCCCCCATTTTCATCAGGGATGGTGTCTAAACACAACACCTGTGTGCATGCTGATATTTTATTTTGTTGTCATCTGCTCCTACGGGCACACGATGGCCTGCTCTTCCAAAATGTGGAATGAATTTTTAACGTGTGCGCAAGATGGCCTGCGTGCGTTCGCACACGGGACCTTGATATATAGTCTCCTCCGAATGTCATACCCAGTCCTCTAGATATCGAATGATGGTCTGGGTGCATTTATTGTGGCTAAACAGTGTAAGGGGGGAAGGTGGCGGAGAGGAAGAGGATATAACTCATTCCTGAAAAGTTCAACCATACATCCAGCATTCATTTCCCCTACCCATTTCCTCGGCTCTGTGTGTCTTGCTCCTTTTAAACCATATTGTAAGAGGTGTGTGTTGTGTGTGCGTGCGTGCGTGCGTGCGTGCGTGTCGTGGCGTGCGTGTGTGGTGCACGAGATGAATGCATACACGCCTACACGCGGGCCCTTTTGACTCCATAAGTCTGCATGTGTTTTGTGTACCATGTCCACTTGAATGTGTCCACACTGAATGAATCTGCCTTGTACACAAGTCGCTGCTGTTGTTGTTAAAATATCAAAGCCCTCCAAAATTAAGGCACAATGATTATCGTACGATTATACCACACACACACACACACACAGGCGGACGCAAAAAAGCACAAGACTCTCTGCAAGGGCGGGCCCTTCAAACTGAACCTGTACCCAGAGGAGTATTTCAACCCCAATCCCCACAGGACGGACAAGCCGCTGCCCCCAACCAAACACGTCAAGCCGCCACCCAAGGTGGACTACAAACCCTTCAAACCCAGCTCCCCGGGCAAAAGGGTAGGCTGGACAGACTTAGGTCTGGCTGTTTGTTGTAGTTCTCTTTGCTTATCTTATTATTAATTTGACGTGTGGCTGTTGTGTTTCTCGTTACATAATTATCTTATCATCAGTTTCAGTGCATGGGTTTGATTCTCGGCTAGCTCCAACCGTTCATGTGATGGGGTATGTCTATGTCTTCTTCTTCGTCGTCGTCGTCGTCGAAAGCTCAGACAGTAACTATTGTTGTCTGTCATAATATGAAAGACTGTGTGATTATAATTATATGATATATGTGATTATATGATTATAATATGATGAACGGCAGGGCAACGCGTTTTCGCTCATAATATCATTATGTGCGAAAATGCGTTGCCCTGCCGTTAGTTAAGCGCCTGACAAGTCATATTCAACTTCGGCGTGGGAGAGAATGTGATGATGATGATGATGATGATGACGATGACGATGACGATGACGACGATGAGACGACCGACGGTGGTGGTGTGGTGTGACGGTGAGTGACGGTGACGATGACGATGACGCGACGACGACGACGATGTATGTAATCTGATCAGAGCGACGTGACGACGACGACGACGATGAGATAACAACGATGATGATAACAACGATAATGATAAACAACAATCCAAATAACAACAACAAAAAATAATCATAATTAACATAACGTTTTCCGTTACAGTCAGGAGGCGGAAAGTTCGGTACTTTCGATCCTTACCCTTCGCACTCGCAAGATGTGTACACGAACAAGATTGCTCACATGAAGAACGTGATGAACAGCTCGGGCAAACAGTACGGGCCGCCCCCAGGCCCCAAGACCCGCCCTGTCAACTCCATCATGGCAGCAACAAGTCATGCGGTCAGTAGGCTATCCCACTTTTTCGCTGTGGTTAGGGCCTGTTAGGGTTCTCTGACCTCTGTGTGGATGTGTGTGTGGTGGGGGTGGGGTGGGTGTAGGGGGGGGGGGGGGGGGGGGGGTGGTGTGTGGTGTGGGTGGGGGTGTGTGTGGTGTGTGTGTGTGTGTGTGGTGTGTGTGTGTGGTGGTGGGGGTGTGTGTGTGTGTGTGTGTGTGTGTGTGTGTGTGGTGTTGTGGTGGTGGTGTATGTGTTGTGTCAGTGTGTGTGTGTATTGTGTTGTAGTAAGTTTTGTTTTTTTAGTCAAGCCATCTATTCCATGGACATTGAGTAAGCAGTAATTTTGCTTTTTCATCAAGCCATCTATCTAGAAAAAAAACAACAAACAACCAAACAAAAAAACAACCAAACAAAAACAGACAAACAAACTAACAAAATGAAACAACAAGCAAACAAGCAAAATGCAACAATGTTAGAAAAAACATCCAAAATTAACTACACATTGTTTATGAAATAAACTCAAAAGAAAATCATCATCATCATCATCATCATCATCATCATCCGTCGTCGTCGTCGTCGTCGTCGTGTCGTCGTCGTCGTCATCATAATGATATGATGATGATGAGATTGATGATGATGATGATGATGATGATGATGATAAGATAACCATGATAATAATAAAACCCATTTTATAGTGTGTGTGTGTGTGTGTGTGTGTGTGTGTGTGTGTGTGTGTGTGTGTGTGTGTACATATTATGTGTGTGTGTTGCCGTAGCTATTGCTGTTATTGCAGCTGTTCTTGTTGCCATAGCTGTTCTTGTTGTTTTTGTTGCGATTGCTGTTCATGTTGTTGCCATGGTTGTGATAGTTGTCTCTTGTTTTTGCTGCAGCTGTTTTTGTTGTTACTGTAGCTATTCTTTGTTGTTGTTGCAGCTGTTCTTATTGTTCTTATATTTGCTGCAGCTGTTCTTGTTGTTCTTATACTCGCTGCAGTTCTTATTGTTCTTGCCTGTTGCTGCACCTGTTCTTGTTGTTGTTGTTGTTTTTGTTGCAGCTGTTCTTGTTGTTGTTCTTGTTTCTGCGACAGTTCTTGTTGTTCTTCTTGTCGTCATTGCACTCGTCACATGTGACTAAAGCAGGGGAGTTGGTGAAATGTGCTTCAGGTCGATGAACATCAACAACTACCGCACCATGACCGCGGTGTCATGAGCCCAGTGGACTTGAGGTTACCCATGCCCTGGCCTGCCCACACAGGCCTGCAGAAGAAGAAAACTAAGATAGAAAAAGTGGGGCCATTGGTTGGGGGCTTGTGCCCATGGCAAGGGACAGATTCCACTGCCTCCTTCCTCTTTGTGGAGTTTGGATTTTTTTTTTTTTTCCCCCGTGTGTGTGTGTGTGTGTGTGTGTGTGTGTGTGTGTGTGTGTGTGTGTGTGTGTGTGTGTGTGGAGAGAGAGAGAGAGAGAGAGAGAGAGAGAGAGAGAGAGAGAGAGAGAGAGAGAGGAGAGAGAGAGAGAGAGAGAGAGAGAGAGAGAGACGTGTAGTAGGCCTCTATGTGTGTATGCGCGCTTGTGCACTCGATATGACAGTTTGTTGGTGTCTAGATGTTTAATTCTATACTGTGATGAGGTGTGCATAGTGTGTTCTTTCATCCAGAACACCTTTGCCGCCACTAGTTGTATGTCATTGTCATGTTGTTGGTTTTCTATTGTATCATAATCCGTTGTCTGGTGCAATATCTTTTTTGAAGATTTATACACTACGTATTTGATATTTCTATACACACTACTTCTTTGGAAGATTTATACACTTCGTATTTGATATTTCTATACACACATTTTATACTGCCTTATACTCGCTCTGAGAATATATCTTTTTATAGTTAAAAATCGATCTAGTGGGCTTTTGAGACTGTAATTTGTGGTATGTGTGTGTGTGTGTGTGTGTGTGTGTGTGTGTGTGTGTGTGTGTGTGTGTGTGTGTGTGTGTGTGTGTGTGTGTGTGTGTGTGTGCGAACGCACGCAAAACATCTGAAAAACCCATTCCGCCTTGGCCATTGTGTGCCGGTAGGAGCGGATGACAAAATAAAAATCCAGCATGCACACAGGCGTCGTGTTTAGACACCATCCATGAGAAAAAATTGGGGAGTTGGAGTTCCCAAGGCGATTCGAGACTATAGTACGTTCTGGGGGCTCCTGCGACGGCACTGGAACCATGTGTATCGGCGATTGTCTTTCCAGCGACGTGGAAAGGGTGGACGGGGGGTGTCTGCTGCATGGGTAACAGCTTGCCCTCCATACTTACTACCCAAGTTTTGCGCTCTAGAGCCTAGAGCGCAACTCCATAGTCTACCAAGGCTGACGGATACCACCGGCCTACTGGCCTATTTGTTTATTCATTCATTTATTTCGAAGATAATGGAATAAGCACTCGTGTGCTTTTTACATCCTGTCCCTGTGTGTATGCAATTTTGTATATATTAAAAAATAATAAAATTAAATTAAATTAAGAGACGACAGACAGACAGAGACACACAGAGAGAGAAGAGTTATTAACTGTAGCTGAAGAAAAATAGTGAAGAATAAACTAAAGGCACAC
>CM060318.1:77822679-77840179 GCA_030674155.1 Stramonita haemastoma
GGTTTATGAGTCTTTAGATGTTTTTGTATTGAGAATTGGAGTTTCCGATAAGTAGACAGTAAATAATGTCCCAGACATCATATATAATGACATTGATTGTTTGAGTTCTACAGGTACGTCATGCGTTGCTTATAGATTCTCTGAGGGTTATGTGCTATACAAGTAGGGCAAATATATGACAGTTATGTACATAAATCTGAATTTGTGTATTCTAACAGTAAATTGAAATGTGCTGGTGATGGATGATCATGGTCATTTTATGTATATCAGACGCAGATCAAAGTGTAATGATTATATTTTGCTATCTGATGATTTGTATAAGATTCATAGACGACACAACTGGAATGAACGTAATCCAAACAGCGAAGATTTTCTTTTTTCGGATAACTTAACCCATTTGCTGTCAACAGTCTTGTGCTTGTGTTGATATTTAGTGAATTTTTCATGTTTACAGGTTAAGAGTTGAAACACCTGGCCACTGTTTGGCTTTGAAACTGGTGTATTGTACCCCCTTCAGTAAGGGGCCATGGCCTATACTGAATAAACCATTTCGAGTTCGAGTTCTCTCTCTCTCTCTCCTCTCTCTCTCTCCTCTCTCTCTCTCTCTCTCTCCTCTCCTCTCTCTCTCTCTCTCTCTCTCTCTCTCTCTCTCTCTCTCTCTCTGTGTGTCTCACACACACACACACGCACACACACACACACACACAACACACACACACACACACACACACACACACATACACACACACACACACACACACACACACACACACACACACACACACACACACACACACACACATACATTGCTGTTGTTTTGCTGGTCTTGTTTATCGTTGTTTGTATTGTTATTTGTTACCAATTTTCATTTGACAGTTGATATTGCCATTACATCACACCCTCATATGCAGTGAACTACTTTGTAAAATAATTCATCATCAGCAAACGTGACTAAATAGGATGATTGGAATGGGTGTTGATTGTTTGTGTCGATGTTCGTGGAAACGAGAGCAATTGTCTGTATTGCATTTAAATGGGTTTTTTCCTCACCTTTAATAATGCATAGCAGACACATTCAAATCTTTGTGATATCTAAAATACACAGGATAAAATATTTCACAGATCAAATCATGTACAGACAAACCTGCCAGAACCTTTATCATACCCAAGTGTATTTATGTGTGTGTGTTTGGTTTTTTTTTTTATTCTTTTATTTTAAGGATAATGGAATAAGCACTCAGGTGCTTTTTTTACATCCAGTCCCGGTGTGTATGCAGTTTTGTAAATTTTGTCATCCGTGTGTGTGTGTGTGTGTGTGTGTGTGTGTGTGTGTGTGTGTGTGTGTGTGTGTGCAATGGTGTGTTCACATGGATTTAACAGGCTATAAGCTTTTTTTTTTTCAAAAGCAAGCAATGGTTGTTTTGTTTGTTGGGGGTTTTTTGTTGGTTGTTTTTTTTTTTAGAATTGAGGATTTTGTACATTCCAGCAAATATCTATTACTACACAGTGTTGCTTTGTTTTTCAATATATTTTGTTTTTGATCATTACAGCTATGGCTTAGGGCAGCAGATTTTATTGTTTTTTTCCCATTGAATTACAGTTTTGTTGGAGAGGGGGGTTGTTTGGGGTTTTTTTTTGCATTTTTTCAATCTTGTTGTTTTGTTATGGAGTATTGTTTGGTTTTTTAAGGTTTGACATTTTCTTCCAGGTATTCAATTCTATATTGTCTCTCTCATTGAAATACTATCCGCACACTGAAGTGGGATATGCTAAGCTTGACTTGTCAGGTTCTTAATGGCAGCACAACTCATTTTTGCTCAGTTGACAGTTGCTGTCTGAGTGCTCAAAAAAAGAAGAAGGAACACTGTTCATTAATTTTTTTTTGTAAAATGCTTGTTTTTTGTGGAGGGTTTGGTGGGGGGGGGGGGGGGGGGGTTGATTTTTGGGGAATGGGGGTTTCCATTCTTCACTAGAGCTCTGAGGTTCACCAATGGTGAGATTTTGCATATTTGATCATTTGTACCCACCATTAAGGTAGCTGCATTCCAACTTTGAGGATGATGTCTAAACACGACATTTGTGTGCATGCTTTTTTTCTTTTAATTTTGTCATTCATTCCTACCAGCATGAAAAGGTCTGCTCTTCCTAAAGGCGGAAGGTTTTCAGTGTATGCTCAAGATGTTTTGGCTGTGCTTGCACATAGGGCCTTGGTTAGAGTTGGTCCAGAGGGTTTTGGGGGAAGTGGAGTCAGTGTTGATGTGAACTCCAGAGTAAAATTCCCTGAAACATGCACCTCCATTGTGGCTCAATCCAGGCTGTCAGATCACTAGGTTATGCCCTCCCACCACTCTCCCCCCCCCCCCCCCCCCCCCCCCCCCCCCGATACTTGTCTTTTTTATTTAAGCTGCGAGGAGTTAGAAACATGGCCATCCTTTAGCTTCAACACTTGAGACTCCTGTGATTTCCATTTATCACTCACTCTCACTCACTCAGCCCATGTCCAAAGGATACTATGGGCAAGATGTAGACGCAACGAGATCTTTTTCCATGCTTAGATCCTGTGGACTAGTAGATGATGAAGGTTCCATAGTCCAGATCTAATGATTTTCTAATCCTATTTTCTTTTGGCGGCGTCATTCTCTTTACCCTCGACTGTTAACACAAAGTTGGTTATCATACACTTTTTTTTAAACTGTGGTACCTGTTTGAGCCTCATATCAATTATCAAAGTCAGCTTTGCAACTGTGCCTATGTAAACATCATATCAATTGTTAAATATTGCATTTTTTCTCATCTGTCATTATGGAAGCACAATATCAAATATTTTATCAATTTGCATTGTGTCACACAAGTGCATTTGCAACAACTTTTTTGTAATAACATACTCAAAGATGATTGATACTTTATCCATTATTGTTTCAACGACCAAGAACCAGGCGTGACATTATGAACGGTTTTATTGTTGTGTGTGTGTGTGAACAGTGTGGTTGGAAAAGGAAAGAATCCCTCAGAAAGGTTTTAGTTTTGCTGGACAACCAGCGGTTATGAAAACTAGATCAGTGTAGTTTTTATCATTTGCCTGTTGACTTGGTGAGGAAAGCAATTGATGACGCGAGAAAATTCTGATACTAATGGTTTGCCTGGAAAAGTGATGGATTGCACTTCTTCACAAAGCACCAAGTTCAGTTCTTTTCAGTGCCAGCTTATGTGAGTAGGGGACAGTCAGAGCACTCGCTTTCCCAAAGCTAAGGTTAAGCAGCACTGAGCGTGGTTACCATGGTAAAAGTGACTATTTACATTCCTTGGTTTCAGTACAATCCCCCAGTTCAGCCAGCTGTAAATGGGTACCTGTCCTCTTTAGGGACAGGGAAAGTAAAGCAATGAGGGAGAGGAGATGGGCGCTGCCCTCAATGTGCTGGCCCTTAGAAAAGCTGAGGTCTCTGACACCATGCTCCCAAACTATCACATAGGTTGTGGGTTCAACACCTTTACCTTTTAGAAAAGTTGATATCAATGAGTCAAGTGTGCAGTGCCTTTTTTTTTATATACAAAACAGTAAGCTGCATCCAAGCAGCATTGTTTACAAGCGCCTTAAAGAGATTATACATGTTTGATATTTGGGTTTAGAATTTATATACCATGCCTTAAAAGCAGCCCCGATATGGGCTCTGTGGTCATGAGGATATAGGCAACAAGAGTGGATGCCATAGAATTTTTCTTTCTGTCTGTTTTTGTTTTTTTTGTTTGGTTTTTGTGTGTTCAAAAATAAAACCAGTCATCTATAGTTAATGTCATTTTGTCCAGTGTCAGTGTGCTTTTATGGCTAATAGAAAACAGTATACTGGTAATCTGTCCATGGGATTGTTTTAAAGCCGGAATAAGTATGTCTAGACAGAATATCAAGACAGAAAAATATGATTATTTTTTCAAAAGTTGATATTATCTCCTGCCGCACTCTTGCCTTCTGAAGTGTGTATGTTGTGGCTGATTTGCAATAAATCAATTTTGAATTCCCCTCTGTGGGTCAGTCTGTCTGAGGCAGCATAGCCAGCTGTCTGTGTGTCTGTCTTTCTGTTTCTGTCCCTGTCTGTCCGCCTCTGTGTGTGTGTGTGTGTGTGTGTGTGTGTGTGTGTGTGTGTGTGGTGTGTGTGTGTGTGTGTGTGTTATCAGTGTGAAGTGATCTTATAAACACTGTACATTCATGAATGCAAACATGAACACATACATATGTTTGGCGTGCGCATGTGTGTGTGTGCGCGAGTGCGCGCGTGTGTGTGTGCTGTGTCTGTGTCTGTGTTGCACTGTGCGTGCATATGCATATATATACCCATGCTGATCTACATGTGGTCAGACAGACATCAGTGCAGGGTATGTAAGCTCAGCAAGAACGTAAAATGTGGAAACGATGCGTGCCTGCAGTTCTGTGTGAAAGGAGAGCAATGCACAGGATTAAAAGAAAGAGAGTAGGTAATTGCCCGGCCCATCCATCCCAGGGTGACAGCTTTAGGGCAGCCAGCAGTATTGATCAGTCCTGAACCACCAGGAGAGAGGAAGAGAGAGAAAATGGGGGTAAAAGCATAATGCTTCACGTAAAGTCTGTTACGTCCACAGACGCTAGAACAAAGAGTGAGGAAGAGAGGGAAGGGGGATGTGGGCTATCCCCCTCCCTCCTCCTCCCTCCCTCACTCCATTACTTTGATGAGGAAGACAAGCACATCTTTCTGTACATCTTTTGGCATTTGTTCTTTCCCCCTTACCCCCCCCCCCCCTTCCTATCCCCCAACCCCTTCCCCCTCTCCCTTTTCCCTCGCCTTCCACCTTAACAATAAAGAAAAAGTTGCTGGATGAAGAAACATAGATTCAGGTGGGTTTTTTTTCAGAAACTAGGGAGTTCAAAATGCTATCAATGGAGGCATGAAGAAAATAGCCTCCGCATATTTGGGAAATAATTTTACTCTGCTCCTCGAGAGTAGGACAAGAAGCATGGAGGGAGGGGGGGCTTAGGTGCCAAGTTCTCTAGCCTCCACTATGATCAGAATATTTGACACCACAAAAACGAAACGGGTTCTGATATGCGGGTCAGATATCTGGGGAGTTCAGAGGTGCGATGCCCTTGAACGAGCACGCATCGAGTTCTTCTTTCCTTCTCCTCTCTTCCTTCTCCCTGAGGGGGGCTGCTTGTTGCGTATGGGCATACATAAGTATGGTGTATTGATGTAAGCTCTGTGTGTGTGTGTGTGTGTGTTGTGGTGTGTGTGTGTGTGTTGTGTGTGTTGGGGGAAGGGGGGGGGGGGGGTAACAGCCTATCTGCTGCTGCTGCAACTTTTCTAATGAAAAGGAACCGTATTCCAAGAACTCCTGTACAATTTTTAACTGCTTTGAAAAAAAGTCGACTCACTCTCCCATTTCCTCCATATTTTTCTTCATCATCATCTCTGCCAGATTCTCTCTCTCTCTCTCTCTCTCTCTCTCTCTCTCTCTCTCTCTCCTCTCTCTCTCTCTCTCTCTCTCTCTCTCTGCGTAATTACACACCATTGCCTCTGGCACGGGACAAACGTGCAGGGCCATTCGGGGTTCTGTGTTCTGCCCTGGGACAGTGTTGCAATCAACAGCCTGGCGCTATATCGATCTCTGTATGCTGCGTTTAACACGGAGACAGGCAGACAGACAGACAGACAACGACAGGCAGAGAGGTATGTGTCCAGACAGAAAGACAGACAGGTAGGCAGGAGACAGACTGTAGTCAGAAAGACAGACAAGCAGGCAGAGAGAAACGCAGCCAGACCGACAACAAAGGCAGAGAGGGAGATAAACAGCAAGGGCAGAATCTCTCTCTCTCTCTCTCTCTCTCTCTCTCTCTCTCTCTCTCTCCTCTCTCTCTCTCTCTCTCTCTCTCTCTCTCTCTCTCTCTCTCAGCAGTAGGCCTACTATTGTTTTCTCTCTCCTGTCTTAAATATTCCTCCCTTTTTCAGTTTCCCCTTTTATGTCTCTCCATTCCATTCCATTAGTGGTTGCAGTCCCATTTCGACCAGCAAGAATGATTAGTTTGTGTGTGTGTGTGTGTGTGTGTGTGGTGAGAGAGAGAGGAGAGAGAGAGAGAGAGAGAGAGAGAGAGAGAGAGAGTTACTATTCAGTGATACAATTCAGTGATAAAGAATTCAGTTTTTGGTCATCTGGTCCCTATGAATAGAGAATATGTGTACAATCATGTTAGATATATTATATTGTGAGCTGATACATTACTAGACAGAAGGCTTTTAGTGCATTATAAGCACACTAGCATAGAAATATTCATATCGTTTTATCCAATGGTAAAATTAATTTTATTTCTCAGTTTCAATGATTCTATAATGTACACAGCAACTTTAAAAGTTACTTTTTTTATCATGTGTTATCTCCTCTCCCTCGCTGCTTTACTTTCCCTGACACTGATATAAAGAGGGCATGTACCCCTTTCACAGCTGGGTGAACTAGAGATGTGTTCTTCTTCTTCTCATTGTTAATGTCGTTCACTCAGGTGATTTAGAGATGTGTGTACTGAAGCCGATGCGCGAAAACAGTCACCCATCCTTGGTGTCCATGCTCGTGCTTTTTAACCTTAGCTTAGAGAAAGCGAGTGTTCTGACCGCTAATCTAAATAGACACAATCCTCCACAGGATTCAGTACTGATCCACAGAACACACAATTCTTCTATGTACACAAACTGGACACCTCTTTTTTGAGAGCATTGAGAGTGGAACATGCTATGACACACACACCCAACAACAAAACAAAACTGGAAAGCATTTTCAATATCAGCTTGTTTCACTACCGTGCTTCCGAAAAAGCACATATTGTCAGATTTCACGGTAAAATTGCAAAGTATTGATTGTTTAACTTAAAATACAAACCATACCTAAATCCGAAACATTGTGTTTTTTTCATGTGTGAGTGTGTAAATGCAGTGTGATGTGCTACTTGATCATTTTTTATGTAAGCAAAGAACAAAAGTTTACTTTAAAATGTTATGCTTTGAATATGTTGTGTTGACATTGTCGTCAGCCTATGACAAGCTCTTAGCATAACAATTCTCTATCAATCAAAGAGAAAAATTGTGACGTAGGAGTATGGATGCCAAGGTAAAACGGCATACACGCAAATTTCTCCTTCAGTGCGTACTGACGATGTCACAGCGATTCCCAGGTGTGATGAGACATAGTGCATAATATTCTAGGGGGGGTCTTGCATGTTAAGCTGATGAACGCCCAACAACAAGTGACGACTTAATAACATCTTAGAGACAGCTAGACGCTTTTTTTTCTTTCTTTCTTTCTTTCTTTCTGTCTTATATTTTGTTTGTTTTTGTTTCTGGGTTTTTTTGTTTTTTTACCCACTTTCTCACCTAGACTCATGCACAAGCTTGCACTTACATTTGTTTCTTTTGCACGGAGAGAAACTATAATTGTACAGACGTTTTATAATCAGACAACCATCCATACTTCTATTCAGTTGGTGTGTTGATTTTGGTGTTGTTGTTGTTTGGGGAGGGGCATTGGTGTTGTTTTTTTGTCTCTGTTAATGATAGTACATGTTGTAATACTAAGAGTTAGTCCTGGTTCAAAATACACCCAACCTAACTTGACCATGTGGTGAGAACGTGACCTGGCTTTTTGTGCTGTGTAGTACGCTGCGTTCAACCTTTAGCCTACAGGACAGGTTGTGACTTGTGATGTCAAAACTGTGATGTGTCTGACCAACAGTGATGACAGTTAGTTCAGCACAGCAGGTGTCCTGTCTGACGTCAGATTCAAGTGCAACACTTCCTTGCAAAAAAAAGAAAAAAAAAGCAGACCTCAGTTTCGTGTGTGTGTGTGTGTGTGTGTGCTGTGTGTGTGTGCTGTGCGGTGTGCGTGTGTTGTGTGTGTGTGCGTGTGTGCGTGTGTGTGTGTGTGTGTGTGTGTGTGTGTTGTGTGTGTGTGTGTGTGTGTGTGTGTGTGTGGTGTGTGTGTGTGTGTGTGTGTGTGTGTGTGTGTGTGTGTGTGTGTGTGTGTGTGTGTGTAAGCACGTGTGTGTGTGTGTGTGTGTGTGTGTGTTGTGTGTGTGTGTGTGTGTTGTGGTGTGTGTGTGTTGTGTGTGTGTGTGTGTGTAGTGTGTGTGTGTGTGTGTGTGTGTGTATTTATTCATTTATTCTTTTATATCGAGGATAACAGAATAAGCAATAGTGTGCTTTTTTTCATCCGATCCCCGTGTGTATGCAGTTTTGTAAATATTGTCATCTGTTCCCACCGGCACACGATGGCCTACTCTTACGAAAAGCGGAACAGGATTTAACGTGTGCGCAAGATGTTCTGCGTGCGTTCGCACACGGGGCCTCGGTTTAAAGTCTCATCCGAAGGACTTTTGGGGAGAGTGGAGTCAGCACTGATGTTAACTCCAGGAGAAAAATCTCGACCGGACTCGAACCCGGGTCGTCAAATTGCCAGCGCAATGTTCTGACCACTAGGCTATCCGTCCCCCCCCCCCCCGTGTGTGGTGTGTGTGTGTGTGTGTGTGTCGCGCGCGCGTGTGTATGTGTGCGCGCGTGCGTGCGTGCATGCGCGTGGGCGCGAGTGTGTGTGTGCGTGCGTGTGTGTATGTGTGTGTATCAGAGAGAGACAGATACAGAGACAGCGACAAACAGACAGCAGGGACAGACAGGCAGGCGCGCGCGCGTACACAGTGTGCGCGTGAGCGCGTGTGTGTGTGTGTTGTTGTTGTTTGTTGTTGCTGCTGTTGTTGTTGGGTGTTGGTTGTTGTTGTCTTTAATCTAACGTCTGTTCACACTCAGTAATATTACACGAGAGAGAGAGAGAGAGAGAGAGAGAGAGAGAGAGAGAGAGAGAGAGAGAGAGAGAGAGAGAGAGAGGTGTGTGTGGTGTGTGTGTGTGTGTGTGTGTGTGTGTGTGTGTGTGTGTTTGTGTGTGTGTGTGTGTGTGTGTGTGTGTGTGTGTGTGTGTGTGTGTGTGTGTGTTTCTCATGAGCGCGCGCGTTGGTGTGCACGCTGCGAAAGCATGTGCTAGCGTGTCGTTGTGCCGTACTGTTGTCTGCAGTTTGTACGTTGGTCTGTACGTCCTGGGGTGTGTTACAGTGCGTTGTGCCTGGTACACTGATAACAGTGCGCATGTACTGACGATGCGTGCATGCGTCCACACGAGAGTGTGGACGAATGTTGTGCAAGTTGTTGGTGTAATCAGTTAATATGACTTTTCTGTTAAAATGTGACACATGGGGCTTTTTAACAATCTAAACAGTCTATCATGTACTAAATCTGCATCATGTTTACATCATGTTTCATTTCATGTTTTGTTAAAACGTGTCCATTTATTTTCTTTAGAGTTCATTATTTTAGAATAGCCTAATCACAGCTACCACGGCCATTATTATTGGTAAGGATGACAAAATTTCCAAAACCCATACACATGGGGACTTGATGAAAAAAAAAAAAAAAAATAAATAAATAAAAGGGACATGAGTGTTTATTCCATGATCCTCAAAACAAAAGAACAGATAGATATATAAATAAATAGATAATAACTGTTATGAGGATGGTATCGAAGACGACGACGTTGACAACCACTACAACAATAATCGATAGTAATCAGACTGTTTGTCATTGTAATGTAATAGAAAAGGTGTAACGCAGCAACACAATTAAAACTGGGCGGCTCCTTACTGGGCTTGTAGCGACACGTTCTCTTCAGTACAGACAGAGAATCGCCCGAATTTCACCACACACCACACACACACCACACACACACCACACACACACACACACACCACAACACACACACACACAAAAATAAATATATATGTGATATATATATATATATATATATATATATATATATATATATATATATTATATATATATATATATATATTGTGGGTGTCTAAAAGTAGTACTAAACAACTCCTGGTTAAGGGACAGACAGGTGGAAAAGCAGTCAAGAACATAAACAAAAAACAAACAAACAAAAAAAACAGAAAACTAGTTTATCATACCAGTACCTCGTTACAGTAATAATCTGTTATGATAATCTTGAAATATTTTAGTGCAAAGCGTCTAGGTGATGGTGACCTTACGACTCATCAGTCGACGACATGTGTACCTGATTGTTTTACCTGATAAAGCCGGTGTGGGGCTATATAGCGAGTCTTGTCAGATAAAACAGATTAACCTTTCAGCCTCGGTTAGCCTCTCACCTCCCTGACCGTCACGTGCGCGTGATAATTATGGAAGAGAGATGGTAAATCGGGCGACAACAGTTTTATGCATGTTATGACAATGTCTCAAGGGTATCTTGATGGTTATCGAAATGCTCGTCTATCTTTGTACAGCTTTGTACCGCTCTTCTATCTTTGTACGGTTGCTCAATCAGCATGTCTCACGTGCTTGCTGCATGGGAAATTAATCTCGGCATCTCCATCATCTTGGTCGCTGGCTACAAAATAAGTAAGGACGACATGTCATAGTTCAGCGAGTAGTATGAATTATTATTATTGTCGAACACTTTGAAAACTTTGTATTTGTGTATCCCTCCCGCCCCTTCCACCCCAAAAATAATTATATATATATATATATATATATAATATATATATATATATATATATATATATATATATATATATATATATATATATATATATATATATATATATATATATATAAAGAACGGTTGGGTTGTTCCTGTGTGTGCTTCCCCATCACCCCTACCCTCCATCCACCACTAGTTTGCTTGCTTTTGTTTGTTTGTCTGTTAGTTGTTTGCTTTTCTGTTTGTTTGTTTTGTCTGTTTAGAATGTGCAGTTAAACTTGGAATGTCCGATCGTGCAGTGTTTGGGAGGATTAGATATTAAAAAACAGGTGACAATGAAATTCATGAATGCTCTCTCTCTCTCTCTCTCTCTCTCTCTCTCTCTCTCTCTCTCTCTCTCTCTCTCTCTCTCTCTCTCTCTCTCTCTCTCTCTCTCTCTCTCTCTCTCTCTCTCTCTACTTTGATAATTTAACGCAATTGTGTGTATATACTTACTTCCACTAGTTTATGGATGCTCTGAGTCTAAACAATAAACTATTTTGTCACTCTGTGTGTGCATGTGCGTACGTACGTGCGTGCGTGCGTGCGTGCGTGCGTGCGTGCGTGCGTGCGTGCGTGCCTCTCTCTCTCTCTCTCTCTCTCTCTCTCTCTCTCTCTCTCTCTCTCTCTCTCTCTCTCCTCTCTCTCTCTCTCTCCGACTTACCTTGTACTGATATCTGTATCTCTAATGGTCTGTGTATGTCGCCGACCTTAAATGTTCATGACTGTATTTTGTTTCACACAAATGTGTTGTGTGTGTGTGTGTGTGTGTGTGTGTGTGTGTGTGTGTGTGTGTGTGTGTGTGTGTGTGTGTGTGTGTTCGAATACCCACTTGAATAATCCATGTGTTTGCTTCGGTGTTTTTCTTTTCTATCATGTCTTATCTGTTTTAATATTTGCGTTGAGGCACTTTTTTTCTTGACTCTGCCATGTGTACATGCAGGCAACCCAACAGATACCTTATTCTGCTTTTATGTGTAAATATGGAGAAGGGTGACACAGAGAGAACTCGAACTCGAACTCGAACTCGAACTCGAAAAATTTATTCACAGAAAGGCCATTGGCCCATACATGAAGGGGGTTGCCAAACTGCTTAATATTTTGGTGGAATAAAAGACAACAGCAATGACAACAGTAGAATTGTATTGCAACAAAATCAGAAGCAAAAATATGACTTAAGATAATAAAGTATCTCTTATTCTAAAGGCTTTACACAAATAAAGAGTGAGGCTGCGCACAACCTCAGGCTGACTTGATGCCATGAGTAAACAGAGTCTAAATGAATTAGGCTGCTTTCTATATTTCACAGGGATGTAACTCTGCCTAACATCCTCTAGCACTGGGCAGCATAACACAAAATGCACCTCATTTTCAGGTGCTTGCTTACATAACGGGCATAGTAACCTGAGGTCATCAGCATCATATCCTCTGTATCTGAATTTATGAACATTTATATCTGATACACCAAGTCTAAACTTTGACATAATTCTTTTCAAATGTATGTCCATATCAAGCTTTAAGTAAGGTTTGATATCATGTGCACTTATAAATTGTCTATACATTTGATACCTTTCACTGGTTTGTATATGATCATTCCATTGCTGCCATCGGCAGTCAATCAGTCTTTGTCTGAAAGTGTTTATAAATTCTCTACAACTTCCAACACCTTGATTGAGCCAAACAAATCCAAAACCAAGTTCACATAAACAGGTGCGTATTTGTGTAGCCCAGTTGTTTTTCCCTTTCACATCTAGATCATAAAGCATCTTGTAAGATTTAAAAGGTAGCCTGTTCTCATCCATATGTAGAATCTTAATCCAGTATCTAATACATCTTACAGCAGCATTAACAGAGAGAGGATATCTATTAGTTTCACTATACACAAGGTCATTGGGCGTTCGTCTATCTAAGCCTAAGAACTGCTTTAATGCAAAGAGGTGCACTGATTCACAATGCGTTACAGCTGCATCCAAACCCCAAATTTCTGCACCATATAGCACAGTGGGTTGTATTTGGGCATCAAATATTTTAATGAACAGGTCAAAAGAGTTATTATTCAATATTCGCAATTTCCTCAAAACCAATAACAAGCTTCGTTTACCTCGACTTGCCAGATCTTTACATGCATTTGTGAAACTAAGTTTTGTAGAAAAACAGATTCCTAAATATTTATATACATTAATCACAGGCATGACTTTTCCATTGTACAACCATTTTTCATGAACAGCTAAATGCCCACCTTTTCTGAATACAACGATATTGCTCTTATTCAGATTAACCCTAAGATCAAGTGCCGATGCAGCACTGCTCAAGCTATTTAACTGCTTTTGTAAGCCAACAACTGTTTCAGATAGCAGGATAACATCATCAGCAAGTAGAAGAATAAACAATTCTGTGACATCTTGGGAGAAAGTGGCACCATGTTTACCATTATTGATGACTTCTCTGGCTAACTCATTAATGAAAACAGAAAAGAGTAAAGGGCTACATACATCACCCTGTTTAACACCAGTGGTACAGTATATTATGTCAGTCAGTTTAGTACCACATCTTATTCTACTTTTGACATTCTGATACATGGCTCTCAAACAGCGTAATAATTTACCCGTCACACCATTTTTCTGGAGAACAGGCCACAACAAGTTTCTATTAACAGAATCAAATGCCTTTTCAAAGTCAATAAATGCCACATAGAGTTTACGGCTATGACTAAACTGTTTCTGAACAAACGCAAGCAGAGTGAACATATGATCTATAGTGGAATATCCTCTCTTAAAACCAGCTTGGTGTTCACCTGTAATATCATTTTTCATAACCCATTCCTGTAATCTATCATTAATGATAGTACTATACAACTTACTACTTATGTCACTAAGAGAAATTCCCCTGTAGTTATTAGGGTTATCAACATCTCCCTTTTTGTGTAATGTTAGGATTATAGATTCAGTCCAATTATCTGGGAAAAGACCATCATCAAAGATTTTGTTGAATAATTTTAGAAGGAAAAGCACTACATCTTCACCTCCATTTTTTAGCAATTGTGACACAGAGAGGAGAGAGAGAGAGAGAGAGAGAGAGAAGAGAGAGAGAGAGAGAGAGAGAGAGAAGAGAGAGAGAGAGAAGAGAGAGAGAGAGAGAGAGAGAGAGAGAGAGAGAGAGAGAGAGATGAGAGAGAGAGAGAGAGAGAGAGAGAGAGAGAGAGAGAGAGAGACCAAGTGGTTAGAGCCTCCAGTTAGTGATCTGACAGGGCGGATTTGAGCCACAACCGAGACGCTCTGGGGAATTTTTCCTTTAGAGTTAACATTAGTAAACGGTAAAGGTGTCCCACAACCAGAGAGAGGCATCAGAAACCTCAGCATATTGAGGGCAGCGCCCATCTCCTCTCCCTTGCTGCTTTACCTTCCCTGACCCTCAAGAGGGCAGGTACCCATTTACAGCTGGGTGAACAGGGGGACTATACTGAAGCCAAGGCACGCAAACGGTCACCCATTAAACTGGTAACCACGCGTGCTGGATGCTGTTTAACATTAGCTTTGGGAAAGCGAGTGCTCTGGCCACTGAGCTATCCCGTCTCCTAGCATCAGTACCGACTCCATTTCGCAGAAAGTCCTTCGGATGATACTATAAACTGAGGTGCTGTGTAAGAACGCGTTGAGACATCATCCCTGAAGACGAAATGTGGCTACGTTAATGGTGGCTAAAGGATCCCATACGCAAAATCTCGCCACCGATGAACCTCAGAGCTCTCGTCGAGAAACAAAAAAAATCACAATATCTAAGACACGTTGTACAGATCTGTCTTTTAAACAAAATACAGGGCATATGTGAGCAAAGTGCATATGTCAGCAACATATTTATTTTATTTATTTATTCTTTTATATCGAGGATAACAGAATAAGCAACGTGTGCTTTTTTTCATCCGGTCCCCGTGTGTATGCAGTTTTTGTAAATATCGTCATCTGTTCCCACCGGCACACGATGGCCTACTCTTACGAAAAGCGGAACAGGATTTAACGTGTGCGCAAAATGTTCTGCGCGCGTTCGCACACGGGGCCTCGGTTTAAAGTCTCATCCGAAGGACTAAATGTACATATAAATGTGTTGTGTGTGTGTGTGTGTGTGTGTGTGTGTGTGTGTGTGTGTGTGTGTGTCTGTGTCTGTGTCTGTGTCTGTGTCTGTGTGTGTCTGTGTGTCTGTGTCTGTGTGTCTGTGTAACTGCGTGTGTCTGTGTACAACTCTGTGTGTATGTTAGGGGGATGCGTGGGTGAATGGGTGCATAAATGGGTGCGTACCGTGCATGTGGTTGTGGGTGTGCATGCATGCATGCACACATGTGTGTTTGTGTGCAATTTCAGTTTTTAAAAAGTCAGTAGTTTTCGATTCCAACACACACACACACACACACACACACACACACACACACACACACACACACACACACACACACACACACACACACACACACACACATCGTTTCCATGGAAACAAGACGTACACTTTCGCTATACAAATAACTTAATTGCTTGTATTGTTCTCCATAAGCAGTCAGTTGTGTTTTGTTTGGTTGGGTTGTTGTTGTTGTTTTTTTTTAACCCATAAACTTCTCTAGCTTTCAATTGAAAAGCGTGTGGTGCGGGTTTTGCTGACAGTCCAGAAAGAAACAGTCCACACTTATCATTTTGTGCCAAGGGCATTTTTCCCTTTGCTGGTCGAGGATATTAGGATACAGGACTATGATAATTTATAGCCAGAACAGTAGGACCTTAACCCTAAAGGCTTGAGCCTGTAAATCACAGGACCGTCAAGGAACTTCGAAATAACAGCAAGAGCAGTAATTAGGTGCCTAGGTAGTGTGTGGTGTGTGTGTGTGTGTGTGTGTGTGTGGTGGAGAGAGAGGAGAGAGAGAGAGAGAGAGAGAGAGAGAGAGAGAGGAGAGAGAGAGAGAGAGAGAGAGAGAGAGAGAGAGAGAGAGAGTCTGTAAGGCTCCAACACTTTTGTCATTAATTTTTCAAACTAGGCCTCTTGACAACAGAAGAGGGGGGTGTAACACAAATAACTCTTGTGAAAAACAGAAAATTAAAAGTACCTACGTAATCAGCACAATTCAGTTTAGTGAAAAAGAAAAAAAGAGAAAGAAGCAAGTATCAATCTGTCTATGATAAACTAATAATAGTATTTGGCCACAATCCAGCTTCTAATCACACACAAAGAAAGGGGGGAAATTTATTTTGAAATGCAAGAGCAAATTCCGAATTGACCACCATTAAAAATTTTCCATGTAATAAATTTCAATCTTTTTACAAAGTTTTTTTTCCTCTAGACTACATTTTTTATACATATCATACAACTAGTGCTGACTTGGGTTTATCTGAATTTCTGTGCTTCTGCGATAAACTTAGCTACGGATTTGATTACATGTTCATTTTCAGACAACAGAATAGAAACAATATCTTGACTTGCTGCTGTTTGTAGAGTTCGAAACTTATGTTTCTTAAGCCACGCACGCTGCATACTGTCTGTCTCTGTCTGTCTGCTCTGTCTCCCTGTCTCTCACTGTCACTCTCTGTCACACAACACACACACACACACACACAACACAGCACAAACAAAGCAGCAATGCTTATCCCATTATCCTCGATAAAAAAATAAAATAAATAATAAAAATAAAAACACAAAAAAAAACAAACACACACACCACACACACACCCCACGCAGCGCGCGCAACCACACAACGGACACCACAACACCCCCAAACCAGCACACACACACACACACACCACACACACACACACTTAATAATGATAATAATATTAATAATATATGGAATTAATATAGCGCTGAATCTTGCACAGCAAACAAATGGGAGCGCCTAGATACGAAGAGAGAGAAGTAGAAGAGAGAGAGAGAGAGGAGAGAGAAGAGAGAGAGAGGAGGAGAGAAGAGGAAGAGAGAGAGAGGGGGGGGGTGAGAGAGGGAGGACAGACAGACTAGACAGACAGAGACAGAGACAGAAACAGAGAGAGAGGGTGCACAAAGTTTATTGCCAAAGAGCTTTACATTTTATGCATCGCGGTGAACGAATTTGACACGATGCAGTTTGGTCTGACGTGGATACCAAGGTAGTCTGTCTCTGTCAGGTACTGAAGGAATGTCACTGATTACCATACAAGGCCATGAGTCAAAAGGCTGATCATTGATCCAAATATAGAACGGAATCAAGCTGCCAGAGCTTCCATTTCCCCAAATCCTGTGCCTGTCTGTCAGCATGCTGGTTCATCTGATGTTCGTTCACGACACACTGACGATGGCCAATGATTTGGCTCGATTCCCCTCGAGGCGTTTTTCTGCTGTTTGCTTCATGCTACACCACATCTCACCAGCTTCTAGAGTCAGAACTGCCCAAAGTGTCCGACCCCACTTGTGGAATAATTTGTCGGTCAGATATGTTGGGTTCAGTGGCCATTGAATTGAAAACATTAGTTGCTTTCCTTGCAATTGATCTCGTATGCTCTTCTCTGATTCTCGCCTTAGCTTGTCTGGTGTTGCTGAGCCTTCTTCCTAGTGTATGTCACGTGTAAAAGGCAGTGATTCGTGAAACAGGCTGGGGTTATTGTTTTTATGTTGCCATGTATTTTTGATTATGTTTGTTGATGGTGGCTGGCTTGCATCTCAAAACAGATACTGTGGAATCCCCTTTACCAGCAGTTTTTCAGCTGGTTACGGTCGTTTATGGTGTAGCAGGGCACTTAGGATTGTCTCTTCCTCTGCTGGGATTCCACTAACTGGCATAGAAGAGATCTGTGTTGGGAAATGCACAACTGCTATCAGTATCTTTCTTCTCTGTCTGGAAGAGATCATTGATTTTATCCATTGTCTTTGCTACTTTTTGCCAAGATTCCAATTTTTT
>CM060318.1:77845179-77847679 GCA_030674155.1 Stramonita haemastoma
ACCAAAAAAATTTAAAATATTGACAAAATAACACAGAACAGAATTCCACCCAAACACCACGATGAACACACACACGTCTGTACATAACACGCATAATTATACAAAACTCCACAATCTATCCCAGTGTTTCTTCTGGACAAGATGGGGGTTGAGGTGGGGAGGGGGGGTGGGAGGTGGAAGGAGCTTCATCAAGATGGGGAGAAGAGAAATAAAAATGGGGAGAAAGACGAAGGTATATATAACGTGATAACCCTTCTGTCCCAGTGCCTGTTAATTTGGCGGGGTGGTGGGCGGGAGGAAGGGAGGCGGGGGGCAGAAGGTGGTTCTAATCGATGGAAATGGGGAAACAAGCCGGGTGACTGATGGGCAACACTGCCTGAATCAATGAGCTCTTGCAGTAGGGGCCAGTTACTACACAGGCGCGCAGGCATCTGTGTGTTGTGTGTGGTGTGTGTGTGTGGTGTGTGTGTGTGTGTGTGTGTGTGTGTGTGTGTGTGTGTGTGACAGAAAGACAGACAGACCGTGGGACAGACAGACAAGGAGGGGGAAGAGAGAGAGAGAGAGAGAGAGAGAGAGAGAGAGAGAGAGAGAGAGAGGAGAGTCTGTCTGCTGTCTGTCTGTCTGCCTAGCTATAAAGTCTGTGTATATATCAGTGTTGGTGTGTGTGTGTGGTGCGGCGCGCGCGCGCGCCCACACGGGCGTGCATGCCTGTGTGTGTGTCTGTTTTAGGGTAGGGGCAGTGGGAGGGGGGGGGGATGGAGGGCTGGGGCTGGTCGGACTGTACTGTACAAGAATACAGCAAGATTTGGTAGAATAGGGCCTAGGGGCTCAGTGGCCAAGCCTGGATATAATAAAACTGGCTGCCCAATGGCAAGCTCTGACAGTGGGCCTTCTGGGTAGCTGTTCTTTCCTTTTATGGAATGTTCCTTGGAATTCGAAGATGAATATATTGAGCCTTTCTCTCTTGCCTCGTTGTTCTTCTCTGTGCTTAAATTTGCTGTTTTGTGCTATTCATTGTTTAATGGAATGTTCCTTGAAAGTTGAAGATGAATATAGATAATATTAAGCCTTTTTCTCTTGCCTTCTTCTTCTCCTGTGGTCCCAGTAGCCTACTGAGAGTTGCCAACGGTTTTGCTGTCCCTTCTTTTTATGGAATGTTCCTTGGAAGTTGAAAATGCATCCCTTAAGCTTTTGTCTCTTGCCATATTCATCTCCCCTGCCCTAGTACTGACAGCAAGGGTGACTGAGGTTTTGTTCTTGCTTCCACTGATGTTTTCAGTTGACTATATAGCTTTGGTGACTTTGTATGCCAAGACTGTTCCAATATTGACACTGGTAATGACTGATAAGAATGGTATTTTTGTTTGTGTCGTGGGTGTTTTTTTTTTGTTTTTTTTTTGGGGGGGTTTGGGGGGTGTTGTTTTTTGTTGTTTTTTGTTGTTGTTTTTTTTTTTTTTTTTTTTTGGGGGGGGGGGATCCTGGCTAGAGCTCCAGGTTCACCAATGGTTAGATTTTGCATATGTGACCGTCTTTTTTTTTTCCACCATTAGGTAACCACATTCCGGATTTCCGGCTGTGTCTGAACACAACAGCTGTGTGCATGTTTTCTTTTCATTTTAATTTTTGTCATCTGTTCCTACCAGCACCAAACGGCCTGCTCTTGTGAAAGGCTGAACTGGTTATAAGATGTGCCCAAGATTTTCTCTGTGTTCACACACAGTGCCTTGGTTTATAGTCTCATCGGAAGGACTTTTGGGGAGTGGAGTGGGCACTGATGTTACCTCCAGGGTAAAAGGTAAAGGTGTCCCATAACCTAGGTGGTGGTAGGAGAGCGAGGCATCAGAGACCTCAGCTTCTCTAGGGGCCAGCATATTGAGGGCAGCGCCCATCTCCTCTCCCTCGCTGTTTTACCTTCCCTGACCCAAAAGAGGGCAGGTACCCATTTACAGCTGGGTGAGCTGGGGGGGGAGGGGAACTGTACTGAAGCCAAGGTGCCCAAAGGGTCACCCATCCAACTGGTAACCACGCTCCACACTGCTTAACTTGACTGGGCAAAGCAGGCACTCTGACCACTGAGCTATCCAGGGTAGAACTCCCTAAAAGGGGTACCTCTGCGGTAGCTGGATCCAGGGCCCTCAGATCAGGGGCACAAGGCTGAAGTCCTCACCACAAGGCCACCCTGCCCCATACTAGGCTAGCAAAGATAAAGCTGAGGACGACAGAAATGTTCGTTGTGTTCAAACTTGGGTTAACTATCAAAATTTGTTTGCTGCCTGATCTATTTTGAGTACATGAGGCAGATAACAGGTTGGGTTAATTTTTTTTTTTAAGATAAAGTGTGACAGGTTATGATGGTATTTAGAGGCCAGCAGACTGGGGTTTTTTTCTTTTTTTCCTTTTTTTTTTGGCACAGGGTCATTCACTTCTTCACAAACAGGAACAGGAACATTCACAACACAAATAGCTTACAACCAAGGTTAGGGCACTGTAAAACAGAAAC
>CM060318.1:77852679-77900179 GCA_030674155.1 Stramonita haemastoma
TCTCTAAAATGCAAGCAGATATTTTGATTCTTTCACATGTTTTTTGAACAGTCAAAATAAAACTGACTTTCACATTTCATGGGCTTTGGACATTATCCAGCATTCCAAGGTGACACTGCTCATTACATCATCTATTATGGCTCATGATGGCTGGCTGACTGCCATGGCCAATACATGCAAAATTATTGCAACTTTCACAGTGATACAATTACCAGAACAGTCCAGTAATAACATGTCAACATGACCTCTCCTCAACGATTATTGCCACACTGAATTTTTATTACATACACTTTGTTTAAATCCAAAGGCATTGGCTGTGCTAAAGTGGCAAGTAGGAATTCATGAAAGTTCAATAAAAAAAAATGTCAGTGCAAAATGAAAAAAAAAAAGAAAACTAGGATTCTCTCTCTCTCTCTCTCTCTCCATACAAAAAAAAAAATTTGATTTGATCTCTCTCTCATCTGTGTGTGTGTGTGCGCACATGCATGCATAATGCATGTATGCATCTATACCTATAATGGGGAGGGGGGGGGGGGAGTAAGAACTATTGGTGTGTGTTACAATAGACCAACACTAGTGGTTATTCATTTTCTCTGCCTTACATTTTGGTGTTGAACACTTGCTTGTTTCAACAATAGCCAAAGCCTTGTCAGCCTGACTAAAGCTGTTGTCAAAAGCTCACATCATACTTTAAAAAAAAAAAAAAAAGTTAACTCGCATCATGCTGATGTCTTGATATGCAGTGTTTTGTATGGATTGCCAAAACCTTAAACCTAGCATAACAAAAGTGTTCATCCTCTCATGAAACATATCTCCTGAAGATGAAGTATGGTTGGCTATTCAGTATACTGCGCCAAAAATTGGTCAGATATAATTTGATAGCAATTCTTGATGCTTGTATGTTGTGGACTCGGTGATTACACTTTTTTTCCCCTATTGCACTGTGTATATTAAACATATATACACATCACAGTCATTGCAGATCTCTCTGCAGAGAAATTTGAGCTGCTGTCCTCAATGAGAGTAGATTGCAAGGGTGCAACACTTTTTTTTTTTTTTGGGGGGGGGGAGGGAGGGAATTCCTCTTATCTGTATGTATGTTTCTTTTGCCACGAGAAAGCTCTCTTTCACTAGAATCTTGCCATAGAGCACTCCTCTGTTGACATTAATTCTTTTACTAGTGTTAACTGATGAACATCTGTGTTGATGGACGGGATAGCTGAGTTGTTAAGACCTCTGACTTCAATCCAATGGGTCATGAAGTCATGGGTTCGAATCTTGGCTGCGTCTGGTGATTAAGGGTGGGGATATATTCTAATCTCCCAGGTCAACTTCCAAGTGCAGACCTGCCGGTGCCTTGATTTCCTTTGTGTATATACACACATGCAAAAGATCCTGTCACTCATGTTCGCGTTCAGTGGATTACAGAAACACGACATACACAGCATACACCCCGATGTCTACAGAATCTTTACAATGTTGACGCCGGTAGAGAAAGGAGAGAAGACGAAGAACTGTTAGTGTTACTTTGCACACTGGACATCACTTATAATCTCTAAGTAATGGAGGAAAAAACCAACTTCTGCAGGAATGGAATCCTCAATATGCATCTCACTTTATAAAGCAGCATGTTTTCATTAGACCACTGAGTTTCCAGATATAGACCACTTCTGAATAACATGCATGGTCAAGCAGACTAAATCAATATAAACTAACTGCCCTTTTTCTAACATGCTGTGAGATAAATACTGAATCATTCAACATGGTAAATAAGCTTGGCAAGGAAAAGCAAAAGAGGAGGAGGGGTTGAGAGGTAAGGACTGATAGCAGAGATGGGTATTTTCAGCAAAAAGATCATACAGATCCACACAAACAGCATAATCCACAATAATCTGGCTACCAAACCAAATCAACCATTTCAATTTGAATAATGTTCAATAATTTAAATTTTCCTTCTTCATAAAAAACTGAAATCAAAACTGGTTTGCATAATCAGTGTAAAGAAGGTCAAACATGTCTTAATACAACAGAGATTGTACTTGCTTTATAAATTATACATACACACACATATAGAGAAACACACACACACACTATATATATATATATATATATATATATATATATATATATATATATATATATATATATATATATATATATATATGTATATATACGTGCATGCTGTGGTGTGTGTGCGTGTGGTGTGTACATGCATGCATATACACGTGCGTGCGTGCGTGTGTGTTACTGAGCCAGGAATCAGGAAAACATGAAAAAGCAAACATTGTCAAATTGAAAAACAACTGAAAATCATGTACTAGCGGATAAAATTACATGTTCATGTATCAAATATGCCCTATGGCTAGATAGCATGAAAAAAAAAAAAAAAAAAAGTCAGAGGAGAAGTCAATTTGAAATGTGCACAAGTCCCACAAAAACTTCTTCAAGCTTGTAAAGCATATAATGTACTTAACATATCATGCTTATTAGCTTCAGCAGTAATGTTCCACACTTAGAAAATAGGAATTATTAGAGAGAGAGAGAGAGAGAGAGAGAGAGAGAGAGAGAGACAAGACGAGAAGAGAGAGAGAGACGAGGAGACGAGAGAGAGAGAGCAGAGAGAGAGAGACACAGACTAAGGTCAATAGAATAAGTCAAGTTTCGATGCAAAAATGGATCCAAGTATTACATACTGGCATACATACAGATAGAAAGAAAAGAAGGGCTTTATCAAGACCTGCTCTATCAAACATTCCAATTAGCTATGGTGTTTTACTTCAGACATGCTGCAAGTAGAACCTTAACAATCCAACAAGTGCATAGTTCAAATTCATTCATGAGTACCAATGTGTATGTACACAAAATTGCCAGCACAACATACACACACTGGAAATTCACCAATATGAATTAAACTATTTCGAGTCACTTTTTCCAGGCTCTGTATTCCATTTCCCTACTGATTGCTTCAGTTTATAACCAGGCTCTTATCAACACTTGATCAAGACTTGATGAAAACTTTTACAACTGATGGGTCTTCTCTTGAACATTCCTCCAGTGATTCACAAAAGATGGTTGTGAAAATGTGGTGAAAATGAAATGGTTATAGAAATTCACTGATGGCAAGCACACACACACACACACACACACACACACACACACACACACACACACACACACACACACACACACACACACATACAGAGTCATATATTACATAGATTACAAGTGTAGCAAAATCAAATTATTGCTCCGTGATATTTAAATATAAAAAAGACAAAGAATTTCTATTTGAGTTAATAACAATGTTCTAGTTCGATGTCAATAGAATATAATTATGTGCATAATATTAATAAAATGTACTGATTCAAAAGTTTAGGTGTCATGCTTCTAAAAATCCTATCAAAACCCAAATTTGTCTACACTTCTTTTAAAAAAATTTTTATTGTACATAGGCAGGCTTATTCTGCAATATATACCAATACAGTCCTTGCAATCACAGCTGTTATCATTAAAAAAAAAGTCAAGATCTTAAGTGTATATGCTTTTTTTTTTTTTACATAGCTAAAAATCCACATTTCCTTCTGCCTACATGTAAGAAAATTCATTTCCAATAAGAAAAAAACTTCCACTGAAAAAAAAAACAGCATTCATTAAGAAGTAAACTTTGTTATGTTTCTGCTTCACAATGAAAACCTATGCAAAATCTACACAACCATAGAATGCTAGTTTGGTAACTTTTCCATTCTCTGGTAAACATGTGTCTCTATGTAACACTATGTCTGACCTGAGTCTGACTTTATGTTCTTGCTCCCTCTTAGATCTAGCAACTTGTTCTATTCCATTCCAATAAAGTTATTTTTTATTTTTGATTCAAGCAAATTCACACTAGTACATTGTCTATGCATGCTTTTTATCCCTTCCTGCTGATTTCCCTGTTAAACTATGATCTTTTGGTTTTTTCACAAGGTATGTTGTGTAAAAAAATGAGCAAAGAGTACAAAATAAGTAAAGTACATGACAGTGGAGTAATTTAAATTTGTGTAAGACTGCTGACAACTTTCACCTCTGCTCTTGATCATGTAGACAAACACATTAATGGTCATCCCAATTATCATCTGGGCCAGCTGTAGACTGGTGATGAACATATTTACCCATTTGGGGATGCTGCATCTCAAGGCTCGCAATGCGAAGTAAGTGTACATTACTGAATGCACAATATAGTTCATCACCATGAACCATCGACCCGGCGCCGTCTGTTCTGCGTAGCTAAACCAACAGTACAGGAGAACAGTTATGTGATGGTACCAGTGAAGGAAAAGAAGCGACTGTTTTCGTAGAACGATAAAAACAGTGTCTCCAAGTTCGTACACTTTCGATACCGTAAACAAGCAAGACCAGAAACCTGCTGGGACGTTCGTGAAGAATGAGGGATCACAGACCGAATGACGCCAGCTGTGCTGTCGATTGTATGGATCAGTTCGGGTAAAGTTCTGATGGTGCCAACGATACTGAAGACCGCCAGGATACCACTCCACAAGATCAGAGCAGGTCGCAGTTCATATCGCTGTCGATTTTTCATGTACATTTGGCCACCAAACACAAACATAACATAAAACGCTGAATAGATGAAACTGTCTGTCCATCGCTCCTTCATAAACCCGAGAAATGCATCTCTATCAAAGTTTTTCTCAAATGGAAACAGAAAAGAAGTGTTCTTGACACCGTCCATTTCAACTGATTCAGCCATCAGAACTTTATACGAAGACCTGTTGAAAGAAAGTGTCACACATAACAGACAGTGCTACCGTGTTTTATGCGGGCACTACACCGCGTGTGTGAAAGCAGCGTTTTGCTGTGTGTCGGTATAGCGACAAGCAACATTATCGATGATTGGATTTTTTGGTCGGTCGATATTCTTAGCCAATCAGCGATGTCAGGACATCCTCCGTCAAAACCAGTAAACAGAAAGTAAGACTGTCGGGCATTTTTTTTTTTTTAATAGGAAATTCACTAGGTTTGAATACGTTCATAATCAAATAGCTTTAAGATAACAGTGACTTGCTACAGTATATGCTGTAATGCAATGTATCAAACTAACTTTCAGTTGTTGACCATGCTGTATTTGTTTGTAACGTCTGTTCACATCTACTTTCGTTTCCTTCCTTTGGCATTCTGTCGGTCACAGACAAAGGGCATCTTGCGCTGATTGGCTTAGATTTCAACTTGTTTATTAGTTATGACTATGTCCCAGCGGAGTTATCCGATTCAGAGACTGTATCAACCAACCACCATCATCAAGCAATTTTGTCAGTATTAGTCTGAACTTCGGCCTAGAGATTCCAACAGTGGTCAGCCATTTTGTTTGGGAAATAGGCTAGGCCTACAATAGCCTACCACAAAATGGGCGTGTCTGAAATATGTTTAGACAACACCTGAAAGAGCGCACAGCAAGTCATCGTGTGTGTGTGTGTGTGTGTGTGTGTTGCAAAATGCAAGAGAATACTCAAGATAAAGCTACTATAGCCATGTAATAAGGACTCAACGGCAAAAATAACTACCCATGCATGTAACACTTGATTTATTGATAAAACCGTCATACTTGTTTTGTTGTATGGGTGTAGAATTAGGGGGAATGAAATCCTTGATGCTTGGTAAATTTGAGTTTAAAATTTTTATATGCTTATTTTCGTTATTGAATGGTTCGTTTCTGGATGCAGCTGCTTGACTTCCAGTTGTCAAATGTTTATCAGGTGATGACTTACGTGACAAATCTTTGATTCGATCAGCGTGGCTAAATAAGATGCGAAATATTGTAGTACAATGCAAATTTGACTGTGAAAGAGACAGTTTTGTTCAATATTTAATTCTACAAGATCTCACAACCTTCTTTATGGCATTTAGATGACATTTACAAAACTGCATACACACGGGGACTGGCTGTAAAAAAAGCACAAGAGTGCTTATTCCATTATCCTCGATATAAAAGAATAAATCAATCAATCAATAATTAATTTTGCAATGAATTGAGAACTGAGCTGTGAGATAATAGTAGCCTATATGCCATTATTGAAAGTAATAAAACTATAAGGTTGATTTTGGTTTGGGAAAATATATAACGTCTCCACGGGATGTAGATCTGATGTTCACGCTTTATGGTTAGTCACAATCTTCCTATTTAGGTTGGACGTTTCCGCAATAACCTATAGCCTACCACAGGAGAAAGAGTATGTTCAAAATGCAATAGGCCTATGTCTGTTTTAGGGGACGAATTTCATTTTATCATGGAACGTCCCCTCTCATAATCTTTTGTGATATTTTATTCTTGAGCATTTTCTTCAACCAATGTCAAGTTGTTCTTTGTAGACCGATAAAATGTAACTCTCAAAAAAGTCCTCCTGTCTCTCAAATTTGCCGATATTTCTTTAAAGTTCTATTTTGTTGTCTTTCACAAGTGAATGTTGTAATTTTAAAGAAATCATTATAATTTTTTTTTTGGGGGGGGGAGGGGATTAGGCCAAAAGTATTCATTCTTTTATTATTCGTGTATAATTATGCGATGAGCTCTTACTTTTCAGTTCCTGTTGTGTTACTATCGATTATATTTTTGGATGTATTGCTGTAAGTTTGTTCTCTCGTTGAATTAGTTTGTAATCCTCCATACCCCAAAAGGGGTTAAAGGAATTAAATCTTGAATCTTACAAGTCTTTTTTACTCTAGATCTGGTGGATCGGTGGTCTTGGTGGTAATCGCCTTGCCTACAAAGCAAAAAGTCCGGTCGGAGTGTGCGGTGGTCCGTACCGCGTTTGGACCAAAACTTTTCCTCATCCATTAGACCCTGAGTGGTGGTCTGGGTGCTAGTCTTTCGGATGAGACGATAAACCGAGGTCCCATGTGTTACACATCATTATTTAAGGCACGTAAAAGAACCCACGGCAGCAACGGGGTTGACCCTGGCAAAATTCTGTAGAAAAAAGCCACTTTGATAAGGAAACAAATAAAATACAGTTGCATGCAGGAAAAAGAAAAAAAATGGGTAGACGCTGCACATGTGGCGACGCGCTCTCCCCGGGGAGAACAGCCCGAAATTCACGCAGAGAAATTTGCAGTGACACAAAGTGGTACAAAATACAAATACAAAAAAAAAAAAAAAGATCTATGTGATAGTAGACTTAAGTAACCAAAACAAACCTTACGATTAAAACGGCCAAATGCTAAAGAAAACCTACAATAAAACATTACTAGCAGATCCGAAAATAACTTTGGTATCATCAACAATTTCTGGTTAACAAGTATACTCTTAGATTCCCTGTGTGTGTGTGTGTGTGTGTGTGTGTAAGAATAAGAATAGATGAATGGAAGAGAGTGTGGTCATTTTTCCATGTGCTTGTTGAACTTACATTGCACACAGGAATCAGAAACATGAAGAGCTACTGTGCACTTCATCCGCTTTTCACCAGACGCCGCTGAGATTCGAGCACACGACTTCATGGGATTGGAGTCGAAAGGTCTAAATGATAAAATCACTCGACTGTAGGCTAGGCCCTGATATTCATCAGGTTGGCTATCTAAATAAACAAACCTACGGTGGCAAACAGAAACTGGGATATATTCTTGCCGAACCTGAATTTGTTAATAATAATGCTAATGCTATTCATTAACCGTTTATTTCTCTTCGCACCTTGTTATCTTCCCTAGTAGATTTTGAGTACCAATGGCTCCGTTGACGATGACCGGCAAACCCTCAGCGTTCTGCAAACTTTGCTTACCAGACTTCTCCGTCAAGCTTAGTACTGAGATCTAGGCTATCATATTCATACACAAATGCATGGAGTGATCTGAAAATTCATAGGCCTGTAGGGCCTAGGCCTTATCCCAGTTTCTAGAACTGCATCATAAAGATCGATTTGAAGTAGATCTATACTTTGTTCCGTATTTCCGAAATATGACGTAAGAGTTAATGGCGCTGACACGATTCCAATGAGTTTCAAGTAGGCTAATAGGCTAGGGGGTACTCAGAGAAACTGCCATAATAAAATTGATGTTGAGGTAGGCCTACATGGTTTCTAAGATTATGCAGACTTTCAGCTCTTGTGTGCAGATTGTATTGTTTATTGTATTCTTTTATATCGAGGATAATGGGATAAGCACTCATGTGCTTTTTGTCATCCAGTCCCCATGTGTGTGCAGTTTTGTAAATATTGTCGTCTGTTCCCACCGGCACACAACGGCTTACTCTTACGAAAAGCGGAACAGGATTTAACATGTGCGCAAGATGTTCTGCATGCGTTTGCACACGGGGCGTCGGTTTACAGTCTCATCCGAAAGATCAATTTGTGTTTGGCTTTAATTCACGTCATTTTTAGTGATGCATTTTACATCACCATTTTCGTTTTCTTTACATCTCTGTTAGGCTTTCTTTCCTCAGTGTGTATGTGTCTGTCTGCTTGTGCGTGTGTGTACATGCGTGTGTGTGTGGGCATGCGCGCACACTAGATCTAAAATATGTTGGTGTAATAAATGATAAACCCAAAATGGAAGCTGGATGGGGCAACGTGTACAAGGCCTTTCAGTAAGTGGATTTGCATTGAAGGTCCTCGTGTTTTGAGTTCCAATTCGTTTTGGAATAAGGAGGCTGACAAACCAAATTCCAATTGGTTTGAGTATTTCTCCCCTGGAGCTAAACCAAGGTAGAGCACAGCAGTAAACACAGCCAGCTATGGCTGGTGGTATGGATAACACAAATACAAGCCAGCTATAGCTGGTGGTATGGATAACACAAATACAGTGGCTGGTGGTATGGCTGGCACAAACACAGCCAGCTATGGCTGGTGGTATGAATAACAAACACAGCAAAAGACCAGGGAGGAGAGAGAGAGAAGGCTTTGCCAGGTTCAATCTGCCCTAATTGCCTCAAAAAATCCAGTGCAGTGTTCCAATGACACCTCAGAAGCTAGGAAAATAGTCAGCTTTGAAATGTGGGGTGGAAGTGCACAGGGCCTTGAGCATCCTTGGAATTGCAAAAAGCTCCTGAAATTTTCCTCTTTGTTGATCAGCTAGAACCCCTATGATTTACCATGGGTGAGAATTTTACACGTGTGACCATTTTCCCAACATTTAGGTTGCCACGTTCTGTATTCAGGGATGTCAAAAACAAAATGTCACTGTCCATACATTTTTTGGTTTGTTTTATCACCCTTTTCCACGAATATCCAATGGCATGCTCTTTTTCAAAAGTTGGGGTGAGATTTAACATCTGTGCAAAATTATCATAATTTTTTTTTTGGGGGGGGGTAGGGGGAGTATTATAATGGGACCAAAGTCTCATCCAAAGGACTGGAAGGGGATTGAATTGGTACTAATGTTGGTCCTAAAGACAAAGCATACTCAACCCCCCCCCCCTCCCCTCCAATCAGTTCTTATGATTAGCAAATAATATAATAGTGTAGTGTCCACAAAATGTTCCACATGCAGTGATGTCGGGTCAGAGGTCTCCTCTGCTACTGGTAACAAGCCAGTACTACCTGTGTCTTGTGGATAGATGGAGCTCATCAGTCTGGGAAGACAGTTCATCTAGAAGGAAAACTCTGATTTCAAACCTCCACTGCCCTACGGCCATACCTTCTCAAGGAGAGGTTTCGGGAATCAACCCTGGCCTGAGGAAAAATCTGAAGTTGGAGTCCCCAAGGCAGCTCGAGGCTGAATACAACAACTTTCTGGCAACTCTTGCGATGGCACCGGAACTGTGCGCATCGGTGTTTGCCTTTCCAGTGGACCATTCAAGAGAAGTGGAGAGGGGGGCCTGCTGCATGGGTAACACCTTGCCCTCCATACTTACCCAGGCTTTGTGCTCTGAAGAGGTCACTCCAGCTTCGCTTTGCAGCATTGACAACACGTGAAGCAGCAGTCTACAGGTTATAAGTCTGCATACTCAATTGGCATTGAGTCAAATGCCAGGGGCTGCTTCCGACGGTGGGAGAGATCATTGCATCTCACTGGGCAGCTACCGCCCGCCTTAAGCTGGGCAGCCTCCAGCCAGTAAGGTCCTGCCCCGCCATGGTCCATAAGCCTCACTGGGTGCGTGGGGTGTAGGGTAAAAAAAATGACAAGCAGATTGACAACTGTGCACCAGCCAATAGAACAATATAAACTCCTGCCCTGAAATTGGGCACAAGGAATGTAAGAACAATGAGACCAGGCTTAACCCTCTTGCATTCGCATTCTCTGCATACAAACTGCCCCTAGATTTCGCATTCCATCACAAAATAAGGTTAGGCACACATGCTTACTCGCCTTTTCCCCCTTCTAAGTACATACCAGCAGGTATAATTACTTCTAGACTCTAAGCAGGCTTTGTACCTCTTGCCTGATAGAGCTTTGACATGTGGTAGCAATTAGTGATGGTCACTGCCTGATGGAAAACTACTGTGTGTAAATCCCGGCAAATCCTGGTTCAGGATTCAGGGGGGGCAAATATTCAATCCTGGCAAAGCCCTGTTTGGGACTTTAAGGGTTTTGATTCAATGGCAGGCCAGTTTATATTCATGCATGCTCTGTGAATTAAGATTCTAAACACATTTGTTGGGCTGAGACTTAACTCTGGATTTATTTTTACACACACACACACACTTCAGAGAAATACAGTCTTCACTAGAACCAACAGAAAGTTGCACTGCAAGTTTATTCAGCTATTAAGCAGATTAATCTGCATGCTCAAGTACACCCCAAACAAAAAACATAATTTCTGTCTTCATGATAACAAGGTTCTCAGAAAAACACCCATAAGTAAAATAACAAACAAACAAAGAAAAACAAATTACGTCTGCAAAAACAACAAAATGTCCTTTTTGTATACTTCAGTGAAACTGTCCAAAGCTTTATTTAATTATTGCATCTTGTATCTGCATCACAATTAACTACAGTCCTAACATTACAAAGTAAGCAGCTGTTCATTCCACTCTCTATTACTATGAACTTCTCTAACATTTACCTTCAACAGTCCTCAAAAGTTCTTCAATTGTACAGGTACTCAAAGTGAGGATTTCATTTGATTATCAAGCACTGCATACTGAGAAAACAAGAGGTGTGAATAACAATACTTCAAAAATGATCTGATTCAATAATTTACTCTAACTTCTGCTTGTTCTTCAGATGCAGCAGGAACCAAAATTTCACTTTTATTGGAGGAAAACCTAGTTCTGTTCATCCACACTATATGGTATACTAGAATTTTAAAAATAAAAAATAAAGATTACAAAACAGATAGATTTTTATGAAAGGAAAAGGAAACAAGACATATACAAAAATTAGTAATCTATATATATATACATGTATCAATAAAAACTAAACTATTTGAGCAATATCCAAAGCAGACTTTTTAAGAGTGGGAAAATAGGCGAGGAATAGAATGAACCTGTCCTAAAAAGGGAAAAGTAATGGGGACTAATAAAATAACTGTAAAACAGCAAAAGAAGTCTGTAGGAAACAGATTGCAAGAGACATTGAGAAAGGGTGGAAATAATCACAAGTATATGCACTCAGTACATACATGATAAAGAACTGTAACCCGCTTCAGTATTTATGGCCATATACAAAAAAGTTATGCTTTTTCTATTAAAAAAAAATCAATAAAAATAATTACAAAAACAATGAATCATAAGTCGTAAAAATCAATATAGACAATAACAATACAATCAGGCTTACAGAGAACAAATCTAAGGACTTAAAGGCAATACTGTAAGTAGTTACAATATTCCATTCTAACAACAACACCAACACAAACAACAAAAACGTTTTTAAAATGTTAACAAAATGTCAAAAACAATCTTTCTTCATCACAGAGACTAAGCTATCCATCTGACAAATGAAAACAAAAAAAGAAGAAAACAGTTTTGATTGCACAATTTAAAACAAGAGACCTATGCAAACATCTTTCAAGAGCATTCATTTCAACTAAATCTTATCATAACCAGAAGCTACTAATATGCAATTAACATATACTTTTATCACCCAGCTTACTTTATATTTCATTGTATATAAAAAGTGCTTTTTCTGTTTTTATCCAAGTGAAAGATAATTCATTTATTTCTACCAGAAATAGAAAGTACATAAGTATCAGCACATAAATTTAACACTATTCTTACTTAAGAAGCCTTGTGTTGATTACAATCCATTCTTGTACACAAGTGATGATATAGTTAACACACTAATTAAGAAAAAGTGAAATACTCCCATTCTATAAACACAATGTGAAATAGTATTAAATAAACCAAAATGATAGGGAAAAATACAAAAACTCACATGTATAAAACATCAATTAAATAGTTATTCTAAATTGATATTACAATTATTCCCGAACAAAACAAAACCGAAATGTCTCAGGCCTATATGCAAAATTAAAAAAAACATATATACATTATATTACATTATCCAGCTACAAAACCCAAAACAAATACATATATAAAAATTAAAAAAATAATAAAATAATATTATATATATATATATATATATATATATATATATCAAGTACTAGCTATTCGAAGTAAGAGTTATGGTGAAATGTTTTTTTTCCAGATGGAGAAGTAACATGAGCTGCCTACACTCAAAAATGAGATAAAAAACCCCTTATACAAAAACACACTGAAATTAACTCTTCAGAACCCCCCCCCACCCCCACCCCACCCCCCCAAAAAAGACATCCAGGATGGCTTTTCATCTACAAAGTGAGGGGGAGAGAAAACAAGTGTGATGCAAGTGTAAAAAATCAACGCTGAATTGGTACCTGATCAAAAACAACAGTAACAGCAAAATCTGTGGTGCTGCAAACAAAGAAAGAAAGAAAGGCAACTGTGCGCACCTGTATATGGTCTTCATATGAACATTACAAAAAATATCATCAAGGCCTTGAGAGTTTATGACAGCAGGCATAATAACACCACAAAAAAATCTACAAAGTAACCATAGAAGTTTTACAACATATAGTCTCAGTATTAATACACAACATTATAAAAATAAATGCAACTATGATGCAAAGCTCCAAATGAGAGGTGACAGAACAGAACGTGGTCACAGTCTTTCACTCATCCAATCCCACATCAAAGGCATCTGCATCCCCACCCTTCCATGCAATGTTAAACTTGTCATGCATTTCCACACTGAACCCACTGGTCTTCACCGCTGGTACGTCGACCATCGCAGCATACCACTTCTTCAGGCTGGGAAATTTTGTCAGGGAGACGTCCACCTGTTCAAACTTCTTCAGGGACGGCAGTCGTTCGTGCCAAGGCCAGATCATGAAGTCAATGAACGCTGGCTTGTCCCCTGAAAACAGATAAAACAAATGTAGGAATTTTTTGGTCCTCATCGCTACCAAATCATTACGATGTTTTAAGAAAAAAGTTTGACACAGATTGTAAAGATTGCAATCCATAAGCAATCTATTCCTTACAAAATCTATCATTAATTATCACTTTACTCGAGAAGCAGAGCTGAATACAAGAGGCTGAAAAAATGTTGATCCATCTGAAAAGCTTCTTTGGCTAGAGCTTCATGGTGAGATTTTGCACCTACCATTAAGGTTTGGAAATAAATGTATCTAACAGTAAGTGTGTGCGTGCCCATGGGTGTGCATGCATGCATCACTGATCTGTAGATTAATGTCTTTTTCACTAAAAGTGACTTTTAAACAATCAATTAGACATGTGCAAGTGTGTTTGCATGAATGCTAATAACAGAACAGTATGCCCCTCTGGACCTTTGCATTCTCAAAATTACAGAACTTTGGTGCCCCAAATACTAATCCCTGAACAGTCCAGCAGTAATGCATTAGTCGACGAGAGTAAGTATGGATGCTTGCTTTTCCCAGGGAGAGCATCTTAAGCAGAGAAAACTTCAAGTAGTACACAATGCAATACAATATAAAATGCTACACAAAACAGCACAATACAATTCGATTGAATACACACATAATCTCATTGCTGCCTTGCTTGATTCACACACAGGAACTTAAATAAAAAATGTAAATCTTTTCTTATTTCCCAATTCACTAGAACTAATACTGGCCATTTCAATGAAGATATGCAAACCCGCCAGATGAAAATTCAAAAAGAGGTAACCCAGACCACAATTTACAAGGCATATGTTTGACAATATATTTACAGTCAGTAAAATACTGCTAAACTGCATAAATTGATTAAAAAAAAAAAAAATTTAAAAGGCAGAATACAATACAAAAGCTAAGGAGGAAATTCCTGTTTTTTACGAGTCATGGGTCACCAGAGGACTAAACTTAATCTCCCAGTTGTGAGACCTTGCAAGCAATGCTTTTATTTCTGCTGAGTATTTGTGTGTGGGGCCTTCTTAAAAAAGGTAAGCAACTCTTCATTTTTAACTTCAGATTTTGGCAAAGAGTTACACCCCTTAGACTGCGCAGTCTAAAATTTGTTCATAACATGGCATGAAAAGGTTTCAATTTTTCATCTTTTCTTTCTCATGTGATGAAAGTCAAGTTATTTTACATTTTAATAAGTATTTTCACAAAATGTCAGAGTTAAAAATAATTTAAAAATCTGTGGGAATATCCTGCTCAGTAAAAAAAAAAACCAAAAAAAAAACCACCGCTGGACAAAGAAACAATCTAAGACCACTAACTAACAAAGATTTTAACTGTTTCGTGTGTGTTAAACAATTCAAAGGCCCTACAGACCTCCAAATTCAAATACTTTATTATATCAAAGACAGAGAAATTAGGCAGGTTACATGCCATACATAAAAACAGTAAACTCAGACAACTGAATACATTAACAGTACCTCCTGACCAGACCCATAGAGAAATGTAGCCTACCACACTTATGTTTTCCAGTAGCCTACCACACTTATGTGGTCCAAGCATCACTGCCTGGCACTTGACAATACTTGTGGCCAAGCTGTATGGTTTCAGAGAGTATAACAGAACAGTTAAGATGCTTGTTCATTCCCTGAATGATCTCTGACAGTAACCCGGAGAAGAAAAGGATTGTTCAGAGACTTTCTGCAACCACATTTATTTACATCAGTGCTCAGCAGAAACCTCTGAAACTAACTCGTCATCAACGTCCCTTTTTCATCCTCTCTAACATTATTTCATTTCCTCTGCCCTTCCTCAGTCCACATACACACCTATCCAAACAAAAGTGTTTGGTTTTATTGTAAAATTTATGTAAAATAAAAAAATTTGATAAATGTAAAGTAACAATTAGGCACAGATGCAAAACAAAAAAAAAGTTATAGCTTATAATCCATGAAATATGGCAGTCTCTCCATCGTATAATACATGCACAAAGCTACAACAAAGCAATAAGATTTTGATTTAAAAATATGTTCAAAAACAAGACACCTTTAACTCACTCGGACAGCCAGTTCTCTCCCTTGCATTTCCCCACAGACAGCCCATTTGTAATGGTTAGTAAAAAAATAATTATAAAAAATACAAAACATATAGTAAGAAAATGAAATTTTCTGAACCTATGAAGAACATGCTGGGTTAGAACATATCGAAAGATTGAAGCTCTCACTTTATTATTTGAGCTTTGACAAGCATGAAGAAAATACTCTGAATTTTGTACTCCGTGTCATGTGGACCACTCTCTGCAACCACAGAGTTCAGAACACAAGGAATCACTCAACAACGCTCTGCATTCGACCTTGGATAGGCTCACGAAGCTATGTTATCTGAACTAGTCATAGTATCAATGCGGCTGCCGCGTGAAAAATCTGCAAACAGCAAATCCGCTATTGCAGACAGCCATCTAAAACCATTGCTTTACAATGATCCCCTATAGCGGACAGCCGTCATCTGAGAGTTAATGAATGGGAAAAAAAGACAAAGAGAGGTTAATACTTTCATTTTACAACAAAATAGTTCTTTTCCCAATGAAAGGGGATTACCTCCGAAAAACGTGGACTTCCTTGCAGCCAGAAAATCCTCCAGCTTTTGCAGAGCAGTCATCATGGCAATGATGGGCTCCTCCTCCGTTCCCTTAGAGCCCAGGATCTTGTAATAATTGGGGACAAACTGAGGAAGAGCGACCAAGTTAAACACATTAACATCATGTATCAGTCAGATGGTGGTCTTCAGTTTGATACCACGTGCGTGCATGCGTGCGTGCGTGTGGGTGTGTGTGGGTGTTTAAGAGTGTGATGTCTGTCTCTGTCTAAGTGCACACACACAATAAATACAATTTTGATAAGTCTCTAAGGCATCTTTTGCACATATTTATAATGTACACGATTTTAATCCCTGCAAAGTTCTGCCTGCAGTAGCATTCTGGACTGCCAATTCAACTTCACTGCCATTTTCATGCTAACATACACTTTTATTACTAGATCAGTGTGTTTAATTAACAATGTTTCAATACATTACCATACCTTTTTCACACCATAATACAACTATCACATTAGATATGAAGGAATTGCACTTATTCTAACAGTCCGATTCTGTAATGCCAATTCTACCACACTTCTATGCTGAAATACACATATTTCAGTACAATTCAACACCGTTAAAGTTAAAGTCTGTCCCGAGCCTAAGGCTCATCAGGCTGGTGCTTATCCCGGTTTCTGTGGCGTTAAGCCACTGAGTCATAGACTCCCCCTTGGATAGGACGCCAGTCTATCACAGGGTTGACCCCCAACACAAGGTTGGTACCCCTTTTACACCTGGGTGGGGTGAGAAAATAGCCGTAAAGTGCCTTTTCCAAGGGCACAACGCCATAGCCAAAAGCTGGGATCAAACCCGCAACCTTTAGATTACGAGTCCAACGCCCTAACCACTAGACTACAGCGGCGGCTAATTTAACACAGTATGATCTAAATATTATTGCAATTTAACATTACGCCTGTTCCACCACTGAAAATACATTCTAACTGAAAATGACGGAACTGCTACCAGCATAATTCTGTAATAATTCTGTAGTGAAGTGGTAGTTAGAGGTAATGCACCTGTTTAGAAAGCGAGAAGTCTGTGTTCAATCCCCATTACTTTTCCCCCATCCACTAGACCATGAATAGTGATTTGAGTGCTAGTCTTCCACTTCCAGATGAGACAATAAACCATGCTTCCATGTGCAACATCCATTCAGTGCACACAGAAGAACCCATGGCAACAAGAGTGGAGACCCTGGCAAAATTCTGTAGGAAAAAAACGCACTCTGAAAGGGAAACACACACACATGCAGAAAGGAAAAGAAGAAGAAAAAAAAAGGGTGGCAATGTTCTTGTGCTAATGCGCTCTTTCCGGGGAGGGTGGCCTAAATTTCCCACAAAGAAATCTGCCGTGACGTAAGTGGTATACAAATACAAATAATGGCCAGTTCTACAACTTTGTCAACATTTTCATTTCCTCACTTATACATATATTTATTATACAACATCAAATAGTACATTTCAATTAATGCCTATTCCACCATTGAATATTATCCATATAATAAATAAAGGAAATGTACTGAGCTTTTCTTTCAGTAGGGTCTGTAGTGCTAATCCTACAATCTCTTTAATTTTCATTTCTATTCTACTATACACATAAATTTATTAGTACTGTTCAATACCATGCACATTCCATGATTAAATACCATGAGACTGACCTTGCTGCCATTGTAATTGATGATCATAGCATCGTGAGCCTTTCTGAGGGGGTTTTCAGGTATGAGGGGGGAATTCTTGTACAGCTGATCCAGGTATTCAGCCACGACCAGAGAATCGTAGACAATTTCTCCATCTTTCTCCAACACTGGCACCTCTCCATTTGGGTTCTTCTCTGGGAACCACTCAGGTTTGTTTCCCAGGTGAATGTTGATAGTTTCATACCTGTTATCAATTAATTAAAAGATCGCGTAAGGTACTGCATAGATTAACAAATTAGCCAATTTTATATTGTTTTTAACAAATTAGAAACTTGATGTAAATTTAATTATAAATAGTGTTACTTTAAAAAAAAATTACAGATGTAAAAACTACAGGCAAAGTTTTCCAAATGTAACTTCAATGCTTTAACACACACACACACACACACACACACACACTGGTTGTGAGTTCTCTAAGTTCCTTTTTTTGTTTTCAAACCTCCTTTGCACTACAAAAAATGAATACATAAATATATGAACAAAACATGACAAGTTTGTATTAGAACTATATTCTGAACAGCAGTGATGACCAAGAAAGATGAGATAAATATTTGTCAAATTGTGGACAAATACACACACAAGGGTGCATACTGTTGTTGGATGTAAGGTAAGACATCAGCCAGTAAACTCTAAGAGTACAGAATCTGAGAATGTTCTACTATTTTGTGAATGAAGAGAACATGCATAGTATGCCAAATGTCCAGTAACTTCACTGACATTAGCACTGTCACTCAAGTGTCACTCACTTGACTGTTTTGGTGTCAGCTCAAACATTGTGTTTTAGAGATCTCTTTTCCACACGTCATTTCAATCCAGACTAAGACTTCAGCTCACATCTCGCACGACAAAGTATTTTCAAAATCCAGACTAAGACTTCAGCTTATAACTTGCACAACAAAGTATTTTCAAAATCCTGACTAAGACTTCAGCTCATATCTCGCATGACAAAGTATTTTCAAAATCCAGACTAAGACTTCAGCTCATATCTCGCATGACAAAGTATTTTCAAATCCAGACACAGACTTCAGCTTATAACTCGCACGACAAAGTATTTTCCTCAAATTTATTATTATTATTATTTAGCGCTTGCTTTGCTGAGGCCTGATTTCTTTTAAGCATGTCACAAACATCTGTTCTCTATTCCAAGGATTTATTTTCAAATCGAAATGATAAATTTTACCTGGCAAAATGTATTGACAAGTTCTTTCCCCAACGGTAATCCCCCAAAGTTGGAATGTGGCTACCTTAATGGAGTAATTCGTACACTATACACAAAAATCTCACTATTGACAAACTTGGGAGCTCTAGCCAAGTAATGAGAGAAAAATATGAAACAAAATTTTATTACTTTTTTTGTTTAATGCAAAAAAAATCAGAACACATAAAAGCAGCAGTAAAATCATAATTTGCAGTCTGTGCACACTCATATTTTTCACATCACACAGCCAGTTTTATTTGCTTTCTCTTCAGACATACATAACTTTACAGTGAAGGCTTTACGACTTTAATCATGTCAATGGCATTTTTACAGCTCTCACTTCCACTATTCTCGTCTGTCCCTAGAGTCCACATACATGTATATGGAATATCACAGTTTGTGTTCAACACACGTGACTCACTGAACACCCTTGTGGGCCAAAACCAGACGAGCACGGTGGGCAAAAGGACAGAACCGCATACTGTACAGTCGTGTTGCACCCGCTTCCAATGGAGGCAAAGGTGAATCTGAAATGAGACAAGCAATGCAGTTTACAAAATCTTGTGTGCATGTGCATGCGTGTGTGTGTGAATCACTGTATGTGTATGTGTCTGACTCTGAGTGTGTGTGTGTGTGTGTGTGTGTGTGTGTGTGTGTGTGTGTGTGTGTGTGTGTGTGTTTATTTTTTTATTTATTTATTCTTTTATTTATTTATTCTTTTATATCGAGGATAACAGAATAAGCAATCATGTGCTTTTTTTCATCCGGTCCCCGTGTGTATGCAGTTTTATAAATATTGTCATCTGTTCCCACCGGCACACGATGGCCTACTCTTACGAAAAGCGGAACAGGATTTAACGTGTGCGCAAGATGTTCTGCGTGCGTGCACACATGTGTGTGTGTGTGTGTGTGTGTGTGTGTGTGTGTGTGACTGTGTGTTGTGTGTGTGTCAGTATCCATGCATGTGTGCGTGCGTGCATGTGTCAGTATCAGTGTGTGTGTGTGTCACTCTATGTGTGTGTCACTCTGTGTGTGTGTGTGTGTGTGTGTGTGTGTGTGTGTGTGTGTGTGTGTGTGTGTGTGTGTGTGCATCACTGCATGTGAGCATACAAGTTAACATGTATTTTATCTTTAGTCTCTGAAAATCTGTGCTTTTGTCAAAGGTGTGGACATACTCAGATATTGGGTCAAATGCATAGTATCTTCTCTTGTGCTTGTAAATCTGCAGAAGGTCTGCCCACTGGCCTCAGCCAACACATTCCAGCTTCAGGACAGCTAATTTAAAAGTTTATCAGAAAAATATTCAGATTTGCTTGAAAAAGCCAGGAGAATGGGCTAGGCAGGCAGAAAATAAGCAAGAGAGACAGAGAGGTGAGCAGAAAAGGCAGTTTTAAACACAAATTGCGATATAATATTTTGTAAACTTTAAATACATCATACATCCTAAGCAGATGACCAATTCAACACCTCATAATACTTAAGTTTTATCATATAATTAACAATAACATCTATCAATTCTCATTGGTATTGCGTCTCATCCATAATAACCTATTTTACACAGTCTGAGCACTATACAAGGCAAGCATGAGCATGCAAGCATAAGGAACAAGAAACTCAATCCTTTGAATTTGAGAGTTTCTGTTTAATTTAGACCCTTTTTCAGTTTTTGCCTTTTGAGAGATACATCATAGAGGATATAGTTATACTTAGATCAGAATCTAATAAATTATGAAATTCAATGGTGAACAATTATTGACAAATAATTGATTTTATATGAAATGGTGATAAATAGGTAAATTAAAGAACAAAATAATTTTATAGCTTTTCCAAGTTTGATAATTTTTTTTAAAAACAAAAAAAACAGTGACACACATCCAGAATTTTGATTATATTCTATTCTTGTTTGACATTTTGATAGTATATCTCCTTCAATCTGAAAATATCACAAGCAATCCCAAATACACATAATGACCTATAGTCAAATCCTGTTTCAGTGGAGTTGGAATGTTTAAATTGGCATTATTCTCATTCAATCACGACAATGGTATGCTATGGCAATGTAAAGATCCCTTAGTTGTAAACTGTAATGGGTACAATCACCCACCCACACCCACCCACCACACACACATGCACACTCGTTTAAACTGTTCAATGCCCCCCCCCCCCTTTATGCTGATTTCTTTGTTTGTTTTTTCCTTTATCTTATGCACACGTACACACACACACACACTCATAAACTTATTTATAAAGCACATATACTCACAAACACATGTATATGCTCACAAGCGCACACGACGCACACACACACATGCAAGCTCACATGCACACACACACACACACACATACACTAACACACACACAGTGACACACACACACACAGAGGCACACACACATACACACATATATGCACATATGCATGCATGCTCGCGCGTGCTTGCACGCACGCACGCACATACACACTTACACATGCATGCACACAACTACACACACACACACACACCTTTTTACCTTGGCTTGCAAATACATACCTTTAGATATATATTCTTGTAAACACGTTCACTCATACGCACTTATGCTCTCACACACACACACACACACACACACACACACACACACACACACACACACACACACACACACACATACATACATACACGCACACACACATACATACATACACACACGCACACACACATACATACATACACGCACACACACATACATACATACACACACGCACACACACATACATACATACACTCACACGCGTGCGCGCGCACACATTCTTTGAATGTGACACACTTTCATCTTTCTTTTTTTGTGTCTAATATCATTCCAAGTGAACAGACAAACGGAAGAAAGTACACAGAGTGACACACACACACACAGTCACACGCACACACAAATAAATAAACACACACTCAGCGAATTTATTGCTTACTCAATGTACCATCTGCCGTGATCTGAAGATAAAATTTTGACTTCACACATACACACACACACACACACACACACACACGCACGCACGCACACACACACAAACACACACACATGTATACACACACATGCGCAAACACACACCCTCATCACACACGCGCACACACACGCCGTCATCACACACACACACACACACACACAAACACATGTATACACACACATGCGCGCACACACACACCGTCATCACACACACACATACAGACACAGACAGAGACTGAGACACACACTGTACATATTGTATCTCACATGGTTAGGGCCTAGCCATGATCTGCTGGCAGAGCCAGCCTTTTTCCCTTCTTTTTTTTAGTACTCCAGGGCACATGACCTAGCTAGATCAGTAGATCTATGCTAATTAAGTCATTTCTACCCTGCTCTACACTTCAGTTTTACCAATTTTGTCAGTTTTGTGCCTCAGAAAGGTAAAACTGTGCACTGAATAATTGGTTTTAAAACAGCATTGAGCATAATAACACACAACTAAAAACAAACATTTGTGAGAGGGAGAAATCAGTTGTGTGTGTCACCATGTGTGTTATTGATATTATTGATACTGTTTTAGTGTTTACGATCCGACAGACCGAAAATCTCGTAGTCCTAGTAAAAACTATATATGCAACTCTGCTCTATAAAGCTTCCGTTTGTCAAAAGTTTCTTTCGTGCCAAGGTAGGCCTATAGATAATAATTATGATCTCAATAAACACGCCTATGAATGATGTGTAGGCCAAAGCAGCAGACTGGTCTTTCGACCAATTGCGGCATTGCCACACGACTTTCACGCAACGTTAGGCTATTTATGCTTAACAAACAACCCGACAAAAATAGCGAAATAGGAGGGTTTGTTATACTTTCAGCTGCTCGGAAGACCTGAGTGTTATCTAGTGCACAATGCCCGTTCCATCACTTACTCTTTGTCAGTGTTTTTGCAGATTTCGCCATTGTCTGATGCTCAGGATGTGCGGAACAGCCTGTTGACAAGTCAGCTACCGACCAAATAAAAGTTTTCAGCCTCTGTCGAACAACACCGCCGCACCACCTCCGAAAGTGCGCACTCATCAATAATTCACGCACTATCCTGATCGCTTTCTCTGTGACGCTTCCACAACCTGCAAAAAAAGTACTTGAGCCAGTCTCATTCCAAATCTTACAAGTACGAGGTGAAAACCGTTGCAGTTTGACCTTGGTCGTGGGTTCAGAAACCAGTTTGAGTTGTTGAGTACCGGTGTGTCATTGCGCCGGTTCAAAAGTCATTAGTTCCATCCAGTGGGCTGAGGTAGCCTAACGACCCGTGGAATCGTTTCTCAGTCTTTCCTATTCATGCAAAAATGTTTTCTGTATACACTCAGCATGAATGAAAGTGTTTCATTCTGCATAGGTTGTTATGGTCAGTTTTCAGATAATATCTACTTGACATACTCATTAGGCCTAATAGATACAGCACTTAGGTCTTTGAAACAATGTCAAACTTGGTACATCTTACATAGCCTACATGCTTACCCAAAGGCTTACACTTTGGAAACAAAAATGATTTTAAAAACAACAACAACAAGAAGTAAGCTTGTCTGTTGGAGAAGTGTGTGTTAGGCCTAAGTCAAGTATTTTTTCCAGATGGTACTTGAATAAGCAATGCATTCCCCCCCCCCCCCCCCCCCCCCCCCATTTGGTCACATATCTAGGGGGAAAACAACTTTATCAATATTGTCTAACTGCAATTATATTATTGTATTATTGAAACCAATAACAATAAACTAGGCTCCATAAAAAAGCTACGCGCGCGCGCACACACACACACACACACACACACACACACACACACACATAGGCGCGTGCGCGCATGCAAACACACACACACACACACGACACAACACACACACACACACACACACACACACACACACACACACACACACACACACACACACACACACACCCAAGTGCGCGCGTGCATATACACACATACACACACTGAACTAAAAACCACAACCAAATAAGAAAAAGCAAATAATAAAAACAAAACATAAAATAACAAACAGCTGTGGAGAAGTGTGTGTGTGTGTGTGTGCGCGCGCGCGTATGTGTGTGTGTGCGCGCGTGTGTGTGTGTGTTGCGCACGCGCGCGCGGTGCGCAGAGCGCGTTCGTTTATTTTCTTCTCTCTTTTTTCAACAAATTCTTTTGTTTCGAGGATACTGGAATAAGCACTCTTGCGCTGTTTTACACCAAGTCCCCATTAGTGTGCGGTTTTGTAAATTTTGTCATGCGTTCCCATCGGCACACAATAGCTTACTCTTCCAAAAACTGGAACAGGTTTTTACGTGTGTGCAAGATGTTCTCATGCGTTCGCACATGTGACCTCGGTTTATAGTTTCATCCGAAGAGTTTTGGGGTGAGTGGAGTCTGCGCTGAAGTTAATTTTAGGGGGAAATCCCCTTGAACGGGATTGAACCTGGGTCAGCTGATCCCTTGCGCAATCAATGGGCATGCTCTAATCACCAGGCTATCCAGCCCCCCCCCCCCCCCCCCCCCCCCTCTGCGTGTGTGTGTGTGCCCGCGCGCGCGCGCGTGTGTGTGTGCGCGCGCGCGCCCGTGCATACACACCTGCACAGATAATATGTGTGGGTTTGTGCGTGCATATGCACGCGCGCGCGCTCGCGCGCGCGCGTGTGTGTGTGTGTGTGTGTGTGTGTGTGTGTGTGTGTGAGAGAGAGAGAGAGAGAGAGAGAGAGAGAGAGAGAGAGAGAGAGAGAGAGTACTGATAGCAGTGATGTTGAGGAGGTGAAAGGGGGAGGGGGGGGGGGTATTTATTGAAGTACGCCGGGACTTGAAAGGTATAGCCTGGGGTCGGCAGACCTCTCGTGTTTTGAGTCAGGGGGCAATAACCTACGGCAGAAAGGCGATACCTAATTATTAGTATCATCTTGAAGCTGGGGACAGGCCCTACACTTTTGGAAGAACATCTTGCGCTCAGGTTAGAAAACCCATTCTGCTCTGGGACTGGTAGGGCCCATAGGGCCATTTTCTGGCGATGGGAACGATAACAGTTTTTCTTGTAAATTGCATGCACGCAGGTGTCGGTTTAGACACCATCCCCGATGTTGGAATGCAGCTACCTAGATGGTGGGGCAAAAACGGTCACATAGGCAAAATTCTCACCATTGGCAAAGCTGGGAGCTGTAGATAAAGAACAAAAAAGTAGGCCTATCACAGGGTGACCTCAGCTTCAATTAGGCTACCTTGAGTACAACCAATTATAAAAAAAAAATGGAGACTGATTGTTTTTGGGTGTTTTTTTTTATCATGCCTCAAACAAACCTATGTCTAGATGTCAGAAGATTTACTGTCCAATATTAGGTAAGGCCTTATTGCTCGCACTAGTTTCCAGAATTGCTCTTACTTTCAAGGTGTTAATGACCATTGATTCCACAGTCAATGATTTAAGCATCGCCAGTCTTATGTTAGTCTTGGCTGCTTTCGTTAGTGAATGTGGGCTCCTTTCAGATCCTACTGCCCCCTCTCTGTTGAAATTGTGCCAGTGCACAGAATTGCATGCCCAGCACATTTGTGTCATTCATAGCTTACTATCAGCCATAGCTGGCATATTCTGGCACAAAAGACATAGTTTATAACTATAGCTGGGTTGCTTATTTATGTGGGTATGTAGCCTACACAAGACCCAGGGTTTACAGCCTTACTGGTTTTTAAGAATCTGTCAGTGAATTAAGTCTGAGTGAACATTATTTAACTCAGGGCGGAGAGAGAGGGGGCTTGTTTATTTGTTTGCTGATGGTTGTTAGTGAGGGCAAGATGGGGGAAAAAATAAAGATCATTTGATTTGATTTGATTTGGCTGTATACAAGTCCAAGCAGAGTTATCCAATTTAAGGACTGACATATTCAAAAGGCAACGAGTCCTGGCTCTCTCACTGGGCCAGGCGGTCAATACAAGCCAAGCCACAAGACCAGGGCCGATTCCTGGGGGGACGGGGATACCCTCACATAAATGTTTCAGCAAGAACTCAAGCTGTGCCCTCCTGCGGTTGATCATCCCGAACCTGATAGCAGCTCCTTTCTTCCAACAGACTGCAGATGGTATCCTGTGTGAGCCTGTCACCCACTTACTTGATAGCCGGACTGATCAATAATGAAATGAAGCATGGAGTACACATCGATCTTATGAGGAGCTGGAGTGGACCTGCCAGCTTCGGTTGTTGTGCTATCCGTTATTTTTGTATTTTTGTATTGATCTTCGTTAGTGGATCATGCCTAAGCCTCAAGACATTGGTTACCTCTATGCCAGTTAAGGTGTAGGCACCAATCAATCAATCAGGCAATTTTTTTTATTTCGAGGATAATGAATGAGCACCCATGCGCTTTTTTTTTTTGCATCCAGTCCCGGCATAGGCTATCCAGAAGTTTAACCTGATTAAAATTAAGTCTGTTTTGAATACTTCAGCCCTTTATGACATGACAACACAGTATTAGGCCTATAAATAGATAAAGTTGATTCTGGTCAGTAGATTCTCCCACAAATTTGGCAAAGCTGCCATCTTAAAAGCGGATGTTTGGGTCAGTCTGACCCAGATGCTGCAGTAAGCCTAATAGTGATTCAGCATAAAAAACGATCAATAACTTAGAAAGGATTTTGGCCCTGCATACAATCTCCAAATAAAACATGCCCCTTGAGGCATTTATCTATGCTTCCCAAGGTCTCTGCCTGACAGTTATAGTGAGTAATTGTTTGTTTAACTGGCTTAATCAAATAGGGTTTTTTGCGTGCGGTTGGTTTTGTGTGCACATTGTATAGGTGGGCGGTACAGAAAAGCCCTCCAATATCGCCGCCGGCTAAACGGGTTACAGGCGTGCAGAGGTGGAATGACTGGCAGAAAATAGACCTGTTTCGGCCTCATTGATAGTGAAGAAAACGGTAGAATTATTGACTGAATAGATTTGCAAGTGAAATCACCACAAACATTTTGATGAGAGAGGAGAGAGAGAGAGAGAGAGAGAGAGAGAGAGAGAGAGAGAGAGAGATGTCTCTGTGTGTTTATGCCTGGCGTGTGTGTGCCCCGTGCGCGCATTTTGTATTTTGCGTGCATGTGTCCATGTGTGTGTGTGTGCGCGCGCGCGCGCGCGCGCGTGTGTGTGTGTGTGTGTGTGTGTGTGTGTGTGTGTGTGTACACTATAGCTGTACAACTGTGACATTGTGTCTTCTTCCTTTTACTGGCTGAGGCCAGACACAAGCTGGGTGGTCACAGTGCCCCCCCCCCTCCCCCGCGCGTGTGTGTGTGTGTGTGTGGTGTGTTTCTTGTATTTCTGTTCTTTTCTTCTTTTTTCTTATTTACAAGTAGGAATGTTAATTGATAGCTTTTTGGAGTAATTCTCCAGTACCTGTATAGTGAATGGCAATGGTAGGGATAACATACCCCCCCCAAAAAAAAAGAAAAAAAGAAAGAAAAGGAGATAACATAACAGTCTCTATTGTCACTATCTTTTAGTGCTACCAGGTTAGGTAGACCACATGCAAAAGGAACAAAAAATGTGTGTGTGTGTGTGTGCGCGCGCGCGCGTGCGTGTGTGTGTGCGTATGTAAAATGCATGAAACACACACACACACACACACACACACACACACATACACACTCACACGCTCGCAAGCACAGCACGGGCAGACCCCCCCCCCCCCCCCCCCCCCCCCACACACACACACACACACACCTGTCTGATAACACTATTTAGGCCTAGTGGAAGGACGTTAAACTGAAGTACTACTACTAAACCATGAGGTTCTGGGTTGACTCCCAGCCTAGCTCTTTCTTCCCAGTTTGAGAGAAAATTGAAATGAATGTCAGTCCTTCGGATGAGACTATAAAAACGGAGGCCCTGTGTGCGAACGCACGCAAAACATCTTGCGCACACGATAAAAACCCGTCCCACCTTTCGGAATATTAGGCCTATGCCATTTCGTGCCAGAAAGAACTGATGACAGAATTTCAAAAACGCATGCACACATGTATCGTGTTTAGACACCATCCCCGAAGTCGGAACGCAGCTACCTAAATGAGGGTGGTGGTGGTGGTGGTTTTGTGTGTGTGTGTGTGTGTGTGTGTGTGTGTGTGTGTGTGGTGTGTGTGTTTGGAGGGGGGGGGGGGTGGACAGTCGCATAGGCAAAATCGATTTTTGGTAACTACTGATGTCTGCTTGTCTCTCCATTGCATTATTAGTGCTTTTCAGTGCTACCAAGTTATGCAGACAACATGCACAAGAAACAAAACTCTGTGAGTGTGTGTGTGTGTGTGTGTGTGTGTGTGTGTGTGTGTGTGTGTGTGTCTCTCTCTCTCTCTATATATATATACATATATATATAATCTGTGTGTGTGTGTGTGTGTGTGTAGGTAGTTGCGTGCATGTTGAGCATGCCGTTTCCACAGTTCCGCTCAACTTTTCACACACCCTTTTCGATTTTGTCATGGTCTGTTGATTCTCCTCTGTTGATTCAGCTTTCTGGTTGGTTGGTTCGGTTTTCAGAGCTTCCCTTCAAACCTGCTGGTGACATGCATCTTCTTCACAGTCCACTTATTTACCTTCCCTGTTTGGTAGTAGTGTGTTCAGGTTGTAACCTGGCTCATTAGGCGGCCATTCACAATTCTCCCTGGCTTTCCTGTTTTCAATGGCTTGTCAGGCGTATCCTGCTGTTGTGTTGTCCATTCTTCTCCTTACTATTGTCTATAGTCTTGTCAAGCTTCACTGGTGTGGAGGTATGCTGTCGATGTCTGGACTTGTTGAGAAGTTTCACTTAAAAGTCAAGGGACAGTGAGAGTGTTGTGTGTGTTTGGAGCTACGAGTTTTGTTTTATGAAGCCTAATACACCACAACTTTGACTTGTTTTTAAGTTTTATCTTATAGATCACGTGTGTGTGTGTGTGTGTGTGTGTGTGTGTGTGTGTGTGTGCGAGCGCGCAGGCACTAGCATGTATAATTTGCTCTTCAGTTTTGTTTTATTTTCGATTTTTGCATTTTATTTTGGTAACTTTCTTTTTTGGTGCTGTCTCCTCAGTGATGTGCCATTACTACCACTTCTAAAATCAAAAACAACCCCCCCACAAATCCCCCATTGCTTCTGCACTGTACATTCCACGCTAACACATAGACTATCGCCACAGGCTCATTTTCTTAAACCCTTAGAACCCAAAGTCCACGAAGAAGCAGTCAGTATTGGGACACTGTTTGTCGACCAGCCAGAAGAGGCCCTGTCTTGCTCATAGTGATAGGTTACTGGAGTGGCGTTTGTTCTGATCCAACCTACACAGCTCATTATTTTCCTCTGCTTCCACCGATCATCCGTTGAACTTGTTTAATCACCGAGTCTGTTCCAGGGCAGTGACTGTCACCTCGTCCCCAAGTGACTTAAATCTGCTTTCCATGAATGTTCAAACTTAAAGGCCTAATGTAAGCTCACCAAAGAAATGGATCTGGGATGGTTACCAACGTCACCATAAGACTAAGGAAACAGGGGCCAATGAAAAAAAAGACATTTCATTTTGCAGAATGAATCATTTGGATTTTAAGTATTGTTAATGTTTGATGAGGATGATAAAGCTGATGCTATGGAGGGTTACCGTTTAGCTAGGTCTGAAACGGGAGGTATTTGCTTTCTTTCGTGAAATACTGTACTCTTCTGCAACAATCAAAAGTAAGCCAGAGAGAGAGAGAGAGATATGATAGAGAGAGAGAGAAGAGAGAGAAGCACCACTCTAAAATCCATAGGGATTAAGTTGATGATGATACTTGTCCCATCTTCTTTTACACCCACACTCTGAGAGGGGCCAGGCCAGAACTTTAAGAAACAAAACTCCCTGTCTTTCATGGGATTCAAGGGGAAAACAAGGTGGTGTTGTTTGTCCATGGTGCAGTACCTAAATCTGATGCGTCTAGCTGGTACGGTGATAACATCAAAACCAAACCAGAGGATTCAAGCTAGCTCTCAACTACCTGCGAAAAGGGTCCACTCTCTTTAGAACCACAGCAGCTTGGCCAAGGCAGCAGGTGCTTTTGTCAGAGTTGACTGTTGCCCCATAATGGGCAGTAACCATAAATTTGCAGTGAACCGTGACCGCTGGCTAGTATTACACTTAACAGTGACACAGTCGGCAGCTGCTATGATGACACTTTCGAGGATATGGATTGTGCTGCCACCACAACACCTGCTCTCTCCCAGTAAGTCCAGTAACTATTCATCATGCATGGATGCTGGTCAGTCAGCAGATTAATTAAAGCTCTGGAGGAATCACTGAGAAATGGGAAGACGAAAGTGTGCGTGCCTGCTTGCTGAAAAATGGGAAGAAATTGTGTGTGTGTCCATGTTATGTTATTTTGTTAATGCATGCATTTATTATTTTTGTATATCGTGGTACAGAATAGCATATGTGCTTTTTACATCTGGTCCGTGTGTATGCAGTTTTGCAATATTGGGTCATCTGTTGCACACGTGGCACAAAGAGATGGCCTACTCTTCGAAAAACGGAAAGATTTAACGTGATGGCAAGATGTTCTCGTGGTTCGCACACTTGCCTCATTTAAAGTCTTCAACTTTTTTGGGAGAGTGGAGTCAGCACTGATGTTAACTCCAGGAAGAAAATTTCCTCGACCGGACTCGAACCCGGGTCTTCAAATTACCAGCGCAATGTTCTGACCACTAGGCTATCCGCCCCCCCCCCCCCCCCCCCCCGTGTGCATGTGTGCGGTGAATGCATGCATGTGTGTGTGTGTGTGTGTGTGTGTGCATGCATGGGTGTGTATGTGAGTGCATATGTGAGTGCATGCATGTGCAGAGGTGGGAAAAATGGAGGAGGTGGTCCCACTCAAAATGGAAAAAAAGTGTAAAACATAATGACGGAAGAAGTTAAATTTTATCACTCACTTCCTTTCTACTTTTCACATACTTCACTTTTTTTATATAGCCTAGCTTTGGCCCAGTCTACTATACACAGAGTGGCTGTGCAAGATTGTGCTTTCTCTTGGAAAGATTTATCACTGTATCAAGGTTGACATCCTCCACAGAGAGCTGAACATCTTTGGACAAAACCCCCCTTCCATGAAGTGTTTGAGCAATTCATTTTCGAGAAAGGTTAAAGGGAGGAAAAGGTGATCTCAGCATATTCATGACATGGCCAGTAGACGAAGCACAGTCACAGTGTAAGTTTTAATGCTAGAGTGGGGAGGGGTAGGTGGGACATAAATCACACCAACAAAAAATTGCCTGAACATTAATGGGAAATTTGATCACCCCTAAAAAAAAAAAAAAAAGAAGGAAAAGAGATCTAGACTTAACTCTCAAAGACTGATTTCCCCCCCCCCCCCTACTTTAGGTACAACTCCACTGTTAAAAGGCTGAAAAAGGAAACCCCATACTACCCCCCCCCCCTCCCCCGTCTCTACCAGTATGCTATTTTTTTTCTCTACCAGTATGCTGTTTCCAGTAATATTTAAACTATACATAAAAAAACCTGCTGTGATTTTGTAACATCTGGGATCCTATCATTTATCTTTCAGATGTAACAATTATCCTAAGCTTTTCTACTTTGTTTTCAAGATGAGATCTATGTTGTTAACATTTTGCTGGTCATAAGTCAATCCTTGACTGAAAACAAAACAAGAACACAATCTGAGCTAAATATGACTTCTTTCCTACATCAACTTTCACATAGTGACACATTGCATATTAAAAAAAAAACCAAAACATTTTGATGCAAGCACTATAAATTTGCAAACTGTTTACAGGCCAAAGCACAGGCCATTTCCAACTACAGAAGATCACACTTAAACATTTAGGAGCAAAAAATAAATGCTATTTCAAACCTGCTTTCTTCAAAGTATTTTGAAATATGCTACAGACTGGTATTTTTTTTTCAGTTTGATAGCGCACAGCTGTCAGTTTCCCCCACTTTCGGTTACTCTCAGCTACTATCCATTCCATCCTAGCTGGTGCTTATTATAGCAGAAACTGACCACACTTGTACTTGGCAAAAGGAAAGGGCTGAATTCTAGTGCTGGACCCTGGACTGGGTTATGCTGCCTGGATTTGCACACTGTAAGCACATCTTTGTCAGATGGTTGATCTTGATCTGATCTTGCCGCCCCCTTCATTCTTTTACAATAAAGCAGTGAATCTGTTAAATATGTTGTACTTGTTTTGTTTACATAATTTTCTTGATTATGGTGTTAGCTGAGGCATTCTGATTACACTAAAATATTAACTAAAGTCAGATAAAAGAACAAGTTTATTGTAGTTCATAAATTTCACATTTTCATATTACGTTTGCATAACATTCCACGAGAAAACAAGACATTCATGAATATATTATATCCATTAATTATTAACTGCAATATACCCTTTTGGCACACTAAGGTAATAACCGATTTTCTTAGCGATGCCGACCTTTTAATTTTGTGTGTGTGTGTGTGTGTGTGGTGGTGTGTGTGAAAATAAAGGCCAGCATATGTGAATGAGTATCACACATACATACACTCACATACAAATTTGTTCCTAAGCTGTATTGTTTCAGTTAGCTTTTTGTAGATACTATCTACTGAATCCAGAAAATCAATACCCTTACCCTGGCAGACATGTATCATAGATAAATAACTGTTAACATCCATCACTTAATTTCATCACAACGATGGCAATCTACTTTTGTAACTGAAAATTTCTGTGAAGGTCTACAATTTATAGGCACAATCATCATACCATATCCCTTACACCCCAAATCAGCTTTAAAAATACAACAAAGTCTGTTTTTATCAATCTCGAAATCTTTCCCTCCTGTTTCATCTTATAGCTGCCCCTGCTCTTAACAGCAAAAATATCCACCATCTGCCAAAGTGTATAACCTTTGTGTGTGTGTGTGTTGGTGTGTGTGTGTGTGTGTGTGTTTGTGTGTGTGTGTGTGTGTGTGTGTGTGTGTGTGTTGTTGTGACTGTTTGACTTGACTTTGTTAAAACTCTCTATTGTTATTGATTGGATGTGTAAGAATTGGTTGAATGCAAGCGCTTTGCTTTGTTTTTGCAAGATATAGCGCATATAAATTCCATTTATTATTAGTAGTATCAAGAATATCCACCATGAATACAGGGCCTCCATGAATGGGAATCACAAAGCAAGTAACTGACAACTGCCTGTGACCTGTTGGTAACAGTGTTCGCCAAAGAGCAAGTCTCCGCATTGCTGGGTTGTGTAGTGAAACTGGAATGTGTGGCGGGAGTACACCCATGCACTAGGCATGGATAATGATGTAGAAACAATGAAACAGCAAAATGTTCTTCACGTTCTTCTGATACAATTTTTGCAACATCATACTCAACCCAAACTTACTTAGTATGAGTGCTAGGCAGTTGTTTACAATACATGTAATAAAATACAATGAAAATGACAAGGGCACAGTCTGAATGTGGTGTGACCTTACCTGTGGATCAGTAGGTCCCATGTCATGCTGTACCATTTTTCTTACCATTTGGTCATTGTTATTCAGTATGAAGTGATTTAGGCAATCAATCATGCACATGATCATTGTTAAAAAAAAAACCCTACCAAAACAAACAAAAGGCTATATCACAGTTGCACAAAAGCAGATAAAAAAAAAACAACAACATAATTCTGAAGTTACTGAAATCACCATGGTTTTCATTATCATCAACATTAAAAATCATCAATATCAAAATATTTTGCACCCTGAAACTTTCTCAATCCTTTTGACCGTGTTTGATACTACTATGATATAACAACAACATGTACAACCCACCATACACCTGTAACTTGGATGGACTCAGCCAGATTTCACTGCCCATGACAGGTTGCCTGAACAATTTAGTACCCACCAAAACAGCCGAAGAAGTCAATGGAGAGTGGAGTCAACACACACCATGATGATTTTTTTAATTAATTTTTTTTTAGGATGATGATGGTATCAGGTGGTGCCATCAGTTGATGTCCAGCCTTGCTCTGCATGCTGAAGAGCCAGCAGACAGATGTCATCATCTTCATCCATGCTGTCCTCAGGACTTTCAAAGTCGTCGGCAAAGTAGCTTGCTGGCAGGATTCTGTCTGGCAGTTTGAATTCTGTGGGAAAAGAGAGAAAAACTGACAACTTATAACAGTTGCTTCATGTGGGCACAGTCACAAGTTAATTTGTCTGGTTGCTTTTTCCCCCCAAAGCTTCATGTGTATGCCTTCAAAAGTTAAGAAACATTTTCCTTTAACACCCTTCCACCCCCCCAAAAAAAACAAACAAACAAAAACAAAACAAAACAACCAAATAAACAAACAACTTCACCCAAATTATCTAACTGAACAGAATACTTTTCTTTTGGGATTAATATTAATCACTGAGATTATATCACTGCTGTTACATAGCTGTTTTACAGTAATGTACAGCTGACTGGTAAGTTATACCTTCAACCATTATTATAACATAACTGTCATGGGCTTCTAAGCCATCATCTTTGTTAAAGACATTACTGTAATACTGCAACCAGTAGGAGACTTGATAAATAATATTCTACACGTGTGATAACAAAGAAGCTTCTGAACTCCAATGAAGTGATGCTGTCATGATGCAATGCTGGTCAGAGGTTTTTAAATTGTTTCTAGAAATCTCACCCCAAGTTGATTATACATATGTATAGTGGAATGGAAATGTGTGAAGACAAAGCAGAAACACACATATCTACAAATAAGACTCACCAACAAAAAATAACAAACGCCAGAACAATAGATAATACAACAACAAACAGATAGAAACAGGCAAAAGTAAGAGAGTGAGAGAGTAAGTGTGAGTGTATGTGTGTGTGTATGTGCGCACACACGCACGCAGAGTGTGTGTGAAATATAAAAAAGTCCTACCTTCCGATTTGAAGCCGACAGCCTGACAGTCTGGGTCATAGCATTCTGATACCACACTCCTTTCTGCAAGTCTGCTACCAGCCTGGGGGTAAAATAAATAAATTGAAAAAAGTTAACCATAAACCTTTAAACATGCTCTTGCACACACACTCGCTTACATAGAGGTATCAAAGATTGACAGCGTATTCTACCAATGAACCTTGCAATCATCTGTCTATGTATACAATGAGGTGTGAGTGTCCTTGGATAGAAATATTCCCACAGTCGGAATGCAGCCACCATCATGGTGGGTAAAAATGTCACACGTGCAAAATCTCACCATTGGTGAGCTTCAGAGCTGTAGCCAAGGAACAAATACACACACAGACAGACACACACAATAAATAGAAATTGTGTTACACTCATTTCTTACATAAAGTTGTCAAATTTCTGAATATGAATAACTTTTCTAACAATCACAAAGGGATGCTCAGCAATGAAGGAAAAACAAACGCCTGAATAGGTTTAGAAGCAACTCACTTGATATTGTTGCTGCGATGCTGACGTTGCACATTGTGACAGAAGCGATAGCCGATGATGTCATAGCTGAGGATTTCGAGAGGGGAGGTAAAGCCAGCGACGGACTGCTCCCCCCTGAGACACACCAGGCTGCTGATGAAGTCATCCACCTCGGGTACGGGGACTTGCCATAGCCGTCTATCTGACCTGCAGCAGACAGTGCAGCGGGGAAGACTGAATGAACAGTAGTTGGGTTTTTTTTTTTACATATTAAAATTTAAAAAAAAAATTTTTTTTTGGAATGAACATTAGTTTTATGTGGGGTTTCTTCTGTATACTGAATAAGCTGAGTAGATGTTCAGTGTTGTGTGCCTTCTTGTTTTAGAGTACACATAAACAGTACCTCTTTATCAGTGTTAGTCTTAGGGTTTGGGTTTTTGTTAAAAAAAAAAAGCTATAGCTTGAAAGTGTGGATCAGAAGGGGTGGTGTAATAGCCCCTCCCCCACCCAACCCCTTTCACATGCCTCTCTGTGGTTGGACTTGAAACAAAAGCTAAAAGCATGCATAGCAAAAAAATTTATTGTCTAATATCTGTTCTTACACCTGTTTTCTATTGAACAGTGATATGCGTAAATACATATCACATATTCTAAGTCTTTCACCTCAACACAATGTGACAACATCAAATGTAGCTAACATATTTCTTTCCTTGGGAGGAAACTGCCTTTAATTTTTGAATTCAGAGAACAGAATACCACATCAAGAAAAACCTGATACAAGACTTATGCAAACCCTAAACCTTATTTTCTTTTTTTTTTTAACCCCCTCCCCCTTTTCTCCTCTACGAAACAGCCAATTTTCAAAACCTACCTCCATGTGACACAGCTGCCCTGTTCTTTCCACCTTGCCTGTGTGGAAGGTGTGTTTCTGTTGCTCTGCCACCAAAAGTCAGCAGTCTCTCACTGCCCCTGTGACAAACAGCACAAGTTAAGCTTTTCAGTATTGTACAGTAAATACTGTTTCCTTTGGGGGGAAAATGAAAACAGCAATAAAAACCATGCAACACATCCAGTAATCTAAGAATATTGAAATACTTCTGTTATCTGCTTGTAATTCCGTCATCAATTTCTTTTACTGACAACTTCATCAAAAATGGACTCTTTTAAGAACTGAGTTTCTGTTTATCAATTCTGTTGAAGTGCTAAACTCCCTCGTTACTCAAATTTTTTCAGACCTTTTGTGGTGACCGCATCAAAATGAAGACTGATTCATACTTATACAAAATTTCATGATGATTTTCCAGGTATGTGTCAGATTTTGCCCTGATCATGCATGTCAAGTTATAACAATGTAGACATGATGGCAGCGTTGGGATAGTTGTTGCTTTTGTGATAAATTGTTTTGGCTTTGAAGCCCTTGGGTGGGATCTTCAATAAAAAAAAAAAAGTGATAATCTTGTTTGAAAAATGAAACTGGCTGCAGTGCTGCACTTATTATATAATCTATTTTTTTATGAAGAGGTTACAGGATAAAGCGCTGCATACCTAGATGCTACATGTCAGCCCACCTGGTATTTGTGATGAGCGAAGCCAGGAAGATGTCTCTGTCTTTGTGGGTGTCACTGGTGCTGTTGTTCACAGTGCAGGTGTTGTTTTCTGCCACAGTGAAGGCAGTGGATTTTCCCAGCTTACACGATTTGTACAGACGGAAGTTCCGGTTCTTGGTATACACACCTGTAGTAAGGAGGTCTTGTGTTAGAAAGCAAGGATAGATGTCCTGTCAGGTCATCAGAAGCAAATTTTCATAAGATAACTTTAATAACATATAACATTTTTTACACTAATAATGAAAGAGTTCTTTTAAAAAAATAAAAAATGAATTTTCATTTTTATTATTATTTTTTTATATTAAAAGAATTCATTACTTTAAAAAAAAAAAAAATTTATTATTATTTTTGTTTTTTATTTATTTATTTATTAATTTTCTTATATTAAAAGAATTCATTACTTTGATATAATAATAACTGAAACATTACGTTACAATGATGTGTACGTGCAGAGAATCTTATTCTAATTTACCAACAGAACTCTCACTTAAAAAACAACCCCAAAAAAGCGTTAAACCTAGTGAAAAATTACTGCTCACCTAAGTCAGCAAAGCAGGTAATCTTGCCGTCTTTGTCTCTGACAAAGAGTGCCCTCAGTTCCTCTGCCTCAAAGTGTTGGAACACCTTGTCACTCAGGTCAGACATCTTCTCTGTGCTGAACTGCCAGTCACCTGCAGGAACCTGCTTTTCCCCTCCTTCAGCAGCACACACAGTCACTGATGCTTCTTCACCTTTGGGGATTCCAGTGTGCTGATGGTTTTTCTTCTGGTTAATGTTTTCTCTCTAACACATTCACAAGTACTTGCTTTCTTTGTGGTGCAAACATTTTCTGTGCACTTTGTCTGAAGTCTTTTCTTCACACAGACAATGAATACTCTTCAGGTGATGTCTACCTTTTGCAGAGTCTCTCTCCACTTTCTGTCTGGTTTCTCTGTGCAAGGTCTTTTGGTGAAGATGAGCATAGTACCAAACACTCTGTGTCTTCACTTGTACAACAATCAAGGTCTGTGGCACAATCTATGTTCTGCAGCAAGGGAGAGAAGATAAACTTTCAGAACTGCCTGTTTTGGTACAACATGGAGCAGAACTTTTCACTTTTTTGTCCATCTCCACATTCCCAATGGTTTCAGTCGTCTTTTTGCAACAAATCCCTTGTTTATCATCACAGCTATCAGCGCAAACAGTATCTGGTGATGACAGCAAGACACATGTTGAAGCATTCTCAGACTCTTCTTCTTCCTGTGTTTCATTCTGCAGTGACCCAGCTTCTTCCAGGCACTTGCTCTTGTTGTATTGTCCGTCTTTCCATGAAGGTGATCTTCCAGCAAGCCAAAAATAGTATGAACAAAATCACCTGCAAAAAAAAAAAAATTGTATAGAACAAACTGTTGTGTGTGAAAAACAACAGGGCTAAACAATGTCTGCACATAGAACTTGGATAAAGAATCCATAGCAACAAATTAGGTAAAACTACTGGAAATAATCAACAATATTCTTGAGAGATAATAAATTTAAAAGATGACAGACTATATTCAGAAAAAACCCACTGCATGTGAATCAAGGCATTACAGAAATGAGAATACCTGAAATAGTTTCACACCTTTTTTTTCTTCAAGGGCAAGATTACAACCAAATTTTTTTAATCTAACAAAAGCGACTATTCTAAAAATGATCTGACTACATACATTAAAACACATGTTCTTTTCCTCCAGCAAAGAGGCACCAAGAGTGATTAAAAACATGTATGGTCCTTTTTTCTTACTTCAGAAGAACGATCAGCATCACAGTCATGAACGCAATTATGCCTAATGCATTCTTAGTCTTCCAATTGAAAAAAAGCACATGATTGCTTATTCTGTTATCCTCGATATAAAAGAATAAATAAATAAATAAATAAATTGAAATAAACACTTCTCTGAAGTTGGAGTATAGTTTATTTATTTTCTTTTATTTATTTTATACCACTTTATGTCATGGCTGCCTATATGGCAAGGTACTTGAAGAGAAGTACATGCAAACTTCTCATCTAGTGTGCACTTGCAGTCTCACAGTGATTCCCAGGTGGAATAAGAAGCATTTTCTAGGTGACCCCAGGGTGTTAAGCTGGGGAATAAGCAGCAACTTCAACTCAACAACATTCAAGTAATCTCCTCAAGACTGTAAGTGAGTATTCTTCATTGATATATACATCTTCTTTTTTTATATCCTCCACTTCTGTGCCATAATCAAAAGTTACATAATAAACATGGACACTCACCTGCAGTCACATTATCTTTAAACATGCTTCCTTCCAGCTGAAAAATCAAATGTCTGCTGAATTTGGTTTCAGTGCTGAAACAAATGCACACATATGTCAGGACAATCACATATGCACACATGCAAACACACAAACAAATAAAAACAAAACATACAACAAACACACATCTACACCCCCCCCCCCCCCCCCACACACACACACACATTGATACAACCCAAGACAGCATGAGATAATAAAAAGAGAAGAAAACAATTGTATAAATACTTATATAACACCATTGTCAAGCATCACAAAAAAATTCCATAGGAACCTGGCATGAAATCCTTACAGCTATGTGTTTTAGAAGACATAACAAGCTACATAGATGCTGAAACATGAATTCCAATGGTACACAAGACAAAACTAACAGTTTGTCTCCCTTTACACGCATTAGCTCTTAGCTAATAACAAAAAAGGACCCCTCCCCCCAAACATTAAAGCCCCAAACTGAAATAAATGTAAGATATACCCACATATAGGTAAAAGGTAAAGGTGTCTCATAACCTATGTGGAAGTAAGGCAGTGAGGTATCAGAGACCTCAGCTTCTCTAGGGGCCGGCATATTGAGGGTTTTACCTTCCCTGACCCTGAAGAGGGCAGGTACCCATTTACATCTGGGCAGACTGGAGGACTGTACTGAAGCCAAGGTGCACAAACGGCACCCATCCACTAGGTAACCACACTTGACGCTGCTTAACCTTAGCTTGGGGTAAGCGAGTGCTCTGATCAACGAGCTATGCCATCCCCCATACATATCTATCTACACTATAGCACAGCTACATATAATGCACACTTACCTGGCAGACAGTTCCAGCACATGGTCTCTGTTACACTGTATGCCATACAACTCCTGTAACCAGTGGCATGTGTACTGCACAGATAAAACAGTCAGTTACACACACTATATTTTTTTCAACACATATCTTGTGCATCTATTTTCCTTTACTCTCTGAGGCTCCACACTGACACTTCCATCCAATGTGCTAAATTTTGTAAAAGGTCCCCCCTCCTCCCCCCCCCTCCCCACCTCACCCTTTGGATGCCATGGGTGTGTCAAAATAAATAACATCCAGACTTTCTGGAAATTTTGTGGTAGAAATTCCCTCTTTCCTATCCTCTTTGTTTTTGCCTTGTTCCTCTTCTTCCTGTCACCTCCTCCTTGTCTATTTTCAGCCTTCTTGGTCCATTCTCCTGCCTTTTATCCAGAAAGACTAACAGATCACAAGACTAACTTCAACATCCTTACACCTTTGTTGCCCCCCCATGTTTGTGTATTCACAGGGTAAATGATTGCTACAATGACAATAAGGAAACGATGTTTAGTTAGTTCTCTAGTTCTACTTCCATGATATCAAACACACACACACCACACACACACCACACAACACACACACACACACCACACACACACACACACACGCACGCATGCAGCTACCACCCCATCACACAACCTCACCCTCCAAGACACACACATAAGTGTTAAAACCGAAAATTTTTTTTTACAGAATTACTGTTAAGGTGCTTGATGTTTCTACATATTAAACTCTGCATGATTCTTTAAAAGTTGTGTTCCCAGCTATGCTTAAACATCATCAACTGATCTGCGTGACAAATACCTTTATCAAGGTGTCCACCATCATCTCCCCATTGGCAGATGGGTTGGCAGGCTTGTGAAATTCCAGGTCAAAATACAGTTTACATGGATGACCTGAAACAGACAGGTATGTAAGAAGGTTGACTGGTAGGAGGTAGGTAAAAGGCAGGTAAGTAGGTAGATTAGTGGGCCAACTGGATGGTTGGTCATTCTGTCCACCCACATGTCCACTAAGCAGGTAGATAGATTGGTAGGTAGCTAAAAAGATCCATCTGTCAGGTGGTTGTGGGCCAACCGGTTGGTAGGTCAGTCTGCCAGCCTGTCTGTCAATTTGTCTGCCCACCTATCCAAGTATGAATAGATAAATCTGTCTATTTAATTAGAATGTACATGATCTATTCCCCCCCCCCCCCTTTTTTTTAATCAAAGAAAACTACACGACCAAATCAAGTGTCAAAGCCTATCAATGAAAACTTTTGGTGATCTGGCTTTGTGTTCCCTGTGTGAGTTCACAATAGAAGCCTTTACTTTAAAATTGTAGGTTTTTTTTTTCAATGTTATATCAAATACACACACACACACACACACACACACACACAACACACACACACACACACCACACACACACACACACACACCACACACACACAGAAAAACGCAAAAAGGAAGAAACAAAACAACTTCCACATACATAAAAAGACGCACTAGTTACCCAATGGGTAGATATCAAATGACACTCATTTAAAATATTGTCAGCAACTTCCACAAGGTTTAAGACAATGCATCAGCTATCAAATAGGCATACATAAAGCACACTGATTTCAGATACCTTCAGGAATGACTTCATAATGGTGCCTCTGGCTCTCATCCAGCTGCCTGGAAAAGAAAAAAAATCCACGCCAACATGAATGCAGGTAGACATGGGAGATATCTGGAATGGAATCTGCAATGACTTTGAATGATCGGAATAGATTCTGTATGAGACTAGCTTGTCATAGTTTTTTTTTCCACTGGCATTCTGCATGAAGTTGTCTTTAACGGTACAGAAGAAGAAGACTGCCTTGGAGAGAAATCGACTGTGAAATGCATATCTGGACTGGAACAAAAAAAAAGGATGCCCCCCCCTCCCCTTCTTCTCCCAGCTGAAATCGTAGCACCAATAGATGCATACTTCATTTTCTCTATGGCCTGGACATTATTAAGTTAACATGCTTTGCTATTATTTTTTCTATGAACTCTTTCAGTATCATATCCATGTGTTATTTTTGAGAATTTTTCTCTTTTTCAACACTTGAACATTTTTTTCATTCTTTCTGCTCTAATATTGTATTATCTTTTCATCATTTTTTTCAAAAGAAAAGTTAGACAATCAACAACGAATTAGCTAAACACTTGCACCTAGAACTGCAACATAAAGCAATACATTCTTAAAAGACTTTTAACATCCCTGTGATAATGTTGTTAGTTGTTCAATGTCCAATCCAATCCAATCTTGTTGTTTATAGCCTCACCAACCACAGAGGCCATATCAGGTTGTCTGTCACCTTGTAAAAACTTTATATATCAGACCAAAACTGTGCAACTATACACTATTAAGAAGGTTTTAAAATCAACTCTGCTGTCGTTCCTTGCTTCAACATCCTGGCCAACTAAAATGTCAACCTAGGACAGCCATCACATTGTCAAAAAACCACATGGGCAACAGATGTTCAGTGTCTCTTACCTCATAAAAATGTAACAAATCATTTGTCAACCATTAAAAAGACCACTTTCAAAAAATCTGTTTGGTAAATTAATCAGTAAACAGATCTGCAGTCCACAAACTGATGATCTGTAATTTTACACTGATGGCAGATTTACTTACATGTAGTAATGCCAGAAGACATTGTAGGTGGCAGTCAGGAACTGCCTCTGTCCACTCTGTTTATCGGGCTGGCAACACTCAAAGGCAAACACGTGCAAGTCCTGGGTGAATCAAAACCATACAGAAACAAGGTAAGTGTGCAGTATGCAATCACATGATATAGTCCCAGCAGAGCTATCTGATTTAGGCACTGTGCCATCAAACAACTGTCACTGTATATGTGTGCCTTTTGCAAACTCCACAGAGCTTTTGTCATTTTCCTTCTTTTTTTTTTTCTTACTTCTTTTGCTGCTGTTCCCACGTTGCTCATTTCCATCTCCCCGCCACAGCCATACCCGATTTGTTATGTCCCATCCTCAGGGTCGGATGTCCACAGGAAGCCCATCAATATCAGGCGCTCTTGTCACTTTCAATGACCTACTGGCATGTAAGAAAGTTCTGCTGTATTCAGCCTTGCCACAGCACAGGATCTCAATGAAAAATATAATTTGTTCTTCCTGGGAGGATTAATCATACAGTACTGACATGTGCTTGTTTATAGAAACAATATGGATTTAAATAGTTCATCTGAAGTTAGAGATAAAAGTGTAAGGAATGTTGATTGTAATAAGCTGTATGATGTCAACTCCAAGTAAAGCATCAGTATGTATTTGGCAAACGGGATTTTAATCTCTCTCTCTCTCTCTCTCTTCAAAATGTCAATCCAATCATAGAAATGGTTCAAGTTACTGTTCTTATGAAAGATTATTTACACCAATATGCGCTTTTTAAACCAAAAATCTTGTACAAAGTCTTGTAATTTAAAAAAATTGTTATCTTTGTGGGTCTACTTAAGTTTAAAATCAAGTAAAATACCTCTGTTTTCTGACTGGCAAAATCCAGTGCCTCACTCTGGCGATAAAAAATCTTCCAACGAACAGATGGCCCCAGTATTCTGAAAAAGAAAACACCATGTGGAGCATTCATACCAATGGTGCATGTCCATGTTTCTGCCTACAACTACTGTGTCAAAATTTGGTTGTTTTTCAAAAGGTCTTTTCAAAACTGAATTTGCTACATCAAAAAGAATACAAATAAGCAAAACAGAATACAGAAAACACCTGGTGCTTTAATTTTTTCAGCTCATTCCTGAAAACTAAGTGACTATTTCAAGAGAATTAATGGACGAAAAATGTATAAAAAAAAAAAAGGAGAAGTATGTAATTATTTTCTCTCTGTATGCGTGCGTGTGTGAATGTGTGTGCACATGTGTGCAAATGTATGTGCAAATTGTGTGTCTGTGAGTGTGTGTGTGCGCTTGCATGTGCGCATGCATGTGCATGTGTGTGTGAGTGTGTGTGTGTGTGTGCTTGTGTGGTGTGCTTACACGGATATATGTGTACATGCATGTGTGTATGCAATGTCTACAATATGATTCAAACATTTCAAGTCATTGTAGCCACATCGACAATAAAAATCTATTTCACTCTTTTGAAATGAGAAATCATTCATCAAAATTAATAGAACCTGACAGCCATTAGTCTTACCTTGAATGATATGCGCTTGGAATTTTTTCACCTTTGAGACGTTTTGAGCAGGTTTCCAGAGTGCGCTGTATGTTCAAGTTCCGTCTGAAAGAACACACAAAGCACAAGAAGGTGGCTTCTTGCAACCTGCCCTGAGTGCTAAACACTAAATTCAAGTTCTGACAACCTTACATAAACATTCACTTTTACTTCATACGATGAATAACAGGAAATGAACGATAAAAACAAAACAAAAACACAGTTTCAAAACAAACAAAAAAACAACAGACCATTTAGCAGAAAAACAGAAAGTCAATTGCTGTAGCACTGGTTAGATTAGCAACATGGCTTTGTAAAAATGCTTTGAAATCAAGCTTCAATATGGAAAAACTAAGAATCACTTCAAAAGTGAAACAATTCTAGGCATATTTCTCAGGCACAACTGCCCTCCCTCCCCCACCAAACAGACAAAACACAAATGAAAAGTAAACAAACAACCCCCATAAAAATAGCAACATAGCAAGCAATTGTGGACACAACATCCATAAGTAGTAGTAGTAGGCCTCCGTCAGTCGGTGTCGACTATGGAATTCGCACCAAAAGACAGGTCATTTGTTCAGTGACAACGCCGGCTGTGGCTGGTCAGTCTGATGCGGGAGTGGCAGTCTCTGTTGCATCTGATGCAGATGTGGCTTGTTGAGGTGGCTGGAGCACATGCCTTCCGCTTGGCTCTCTTTTCGTTTGCTGCGGTGTGGATCTTTTCTTCACCACACTTCAGCTGTTTGTGGAGAACACTGCGCCATTTGCTGCGGTCAGCCGCCACCTCCTCCCAGTTCTCTAGGTTGATGTCCAGGGCTTTCATGTCACGCTTGCAGACGTCTTTGTAGTGCAGTTGGGGGCGGCCAATGCTTCTCTTGCCGGAGGCAAGTTCACCATAGAGGAGATCTTTAGGAATGCGTCCATCCTCCATCCTTCGCACGTGACCGAGCCATCTGAGTCTGCGTTGTCTGAGGAGTGTGTACATGGTGGGAAGACCTGCAACCTCGAGGACCTGAGCGTTGGTAACTTTGTCACTCCAGTGGATGCCGAGGATGCGACGGAGAGAGCGCAGGTGGAAGCTGTTCAGTTTGCGCTCCTGTTTGGAGTATGTTGTCCATGTTTCACTGTCATATAGGAGAGTGCTGATGATGCAGGCGTTGTACACTGCCATCTTGGTGGAAATTGTCAGCTTTGGGTTCTCCCAGACACGGGTAGTGAGGCGTCCTAAGGTCGTAGCAGCCTTGCCGATGTGCTTGTTGATCTCGGCATCAAGGGATAGGTTGTCACTGATGGTGGATCCCAGGTATGTCACATAAGGTTGTCACATAAGGCAAAGAATACAAAATGAACAATAATTAAGTAGTTTTGTATTTTAGATAGCGAGATATGATACAAAGCTTTTTTCTGCAAATGTAACAGTCCAATTACAGGGCCAGAGACAAGAAAAAGATAAATTATGCACAGGAAACTGATGAAAGCAGAGACTACTTATCAGAATAGGTTTTACTTACAGGAGTTATTAAGCTACGCATATATATATATATATATATATATATATATATATATATATATATATATATATATATATATATATATATATATATATATATATCATGTCATGTCATGTCATGTCTGCCTGTGGTCCCTTCTGGGGCATAGGCCGCCAACTAGCTGTCTCCAGGCATCTCGGCTCTGGGCTAGGCGTTCTAGTTGTCCCCACGTCTTGCCCATCTTTTTCGCATCTGCATCCAGGTCCCGGCGCCAGGTATTTCTAGGCCGCCCTCTCTTTCTTTTCCCTTGTGGATTCCAGGTGAGAGCTTGTCTTGTGATGCTGGATACAGGTTTCCGTAGGGTGTGTCCTATCCATCGCCAACGTCTCTGTAGGATTTCTTTCTCAACAGGCTGTTGTCTGGTTCTTTGCCATAATTCTTCATTACTGATCTTGTCTGGCCAGCGTATCTTGAGGATCTTCCTGAGGCAGGTGTTGATGAAGACCTGGATTTTCTTCATGGTGGTGACGGTGTTTCTCCAGGTCTCTGCTCCATACATTAGTATTGGCTTGATAATGGTGTTGAAGAGCCTGGTCTTGGTGGCGATGCTGATGTCGCTTGATCCCCAGACGTTTCTGAGCTGCTTGAAGGCTGCCCTTGCTTTACCGATGCAGGTTCTGACGTCTGTGTCTGTTCCTCCCTGTGTGTCCACGATGCTGCCGAGGTATGTGAAGCTTTCCACCTCTTCCAGCACTTCTCCTTTGACTGTGATGGGTGTTGCATTGGCTGCATTGGTCTTGAGTACCTTGCTCTTTCCTCTGTTGATGTTGAGGCCCAGTTTAGCTGAGTTCTCCACAACGATGTTGGTCTTTTCCTGCATCTGTTGCTGGGTGTGGGAGAGAAGGGCCAGGTCATCCGCAAAGTCAAGGTCGTCGAGTTGTTATATATATATATATATATATATATTATATATATATATATATATATATATATATATATATATATATATACCACATTACCAGTACAATCACAATCACCCACTCTATCCGTATATGATTCTCAGAAAAAAGTCTCATTAAAATTTCTGGCAAAGTTCTATGACATTACCCACTTTTTTGATTGAAGACCATAGAATGGAACAGAAGACAAAGGTTCTGATGCTGATGAATCCATTTGACAAAGATTTCTTTGTCACATCTCCACATATGAGATTCTGCACAACAAAGTAGTTTGTTTTTAAAAGCAGTTTATAATAACCAACAAGCTGTTAAGTGTTAGTGATTTCTTGATAGCTGCATGGGCCTGCAAGAACTGACAAACTTTAACTAACCTTTAAAGTGTAACAATGGTAAGACTCAAGACGGTTCTTTTTACATTACCAATGTACTATGTTCAGCAGGTGAACTTACCCATATTTTTAAAAAAAATCTCATTCTGGCATCTTTACCTTAAAAAAAGGTAAATGTATAAGTCTCCCATAACCTTGGCGGTCATAGGGAAGCAAGGCAACAGAGACCTCAGCTTATCTAGGGGCCAGCATGTTGAGGGCGGCGCCCATCTCCTCTCCCTCGCTGCTTTACCTTCCCTGACACTAAAGAGGGCAGGTACCCATTTACAGCTGGGTGAACTGGGGGACTGTACTGAAGCCAAGGTGCACAAACGGTCACCCAACCAACTGGTAACTATGCTCAATGCTACTTAACTTGTTTTGGGAAAAGCGAGTGCTCTGGCCACTTAGCTATCCCACCCCCTTTTATGTTTTTTGTATTTTAAAAAAAATTCTGGCATCAGTTTCTTCTATCTCATTTTCTATATCATGCAGTTCTTTTCTTATCAATAAAAATGTTAAAATATTTTTGATGCCTGAG
>CM060318.1:77902679-77932679 GCA_030674155.1 Stramonita haemastoma
ACACACACACACACACACACACACGCACACAGAGGGAGGGAGGAGGAGAAGGGGGAGAAGGAGAAGGGGATATAATTGGTTTATTATTTTTGGTGCATCAAGTGGATTAGAAGGTGAATTTTGAAGGTTGTCAATGATTGATGCTCTTTAATTGAATCGGGAAGGGAGTTCCACAGCACAGGGCCTGAGTATAGTAAACTAGATTTAAACAAGTCTATTCTTGGGATTGGGACACTTGGCTTTTCAGTATTTCTGGAATGATTCATTCACTGTAGAGAGAGAGAGAGAGAGAGGAGAGAGAGAGAGAGAGAGAGAGAGAGAGAGAGAGAGAGAGAGAGAGAGAGAGAGAGAGCAAATTCCCAACTTCATATCCGATGCTTATGTAATTCTTGGGAGTTGCCTGCAGCATAACAAGAGGGGAATTGTTAAGCCTTTACACGACATGCTTTTATTGTTCAAAAGGTTTCTAGAGTCAGCAGGGTAGAGGCAACATACAAAAAGAGGGAGAGGGGGTCTGGTTGTTGATTTTACATCTGGGAATGGATGTCTAAACCCAAAAGCCAGTCTGGCAACGGTATTGAATGAATGAATGAATAATCTTTATTTTTCAAGGGAAGGCTAACAGAGTAAGCAGATTCCATTGAGAGTATACCTGAAACTACCGACCTGCAGACTTCTGCGTACAAACTGGACAGTAGGCTGTAGGCTAATTGCATAAATCTAGACTGAACTGCAATTAGGCTGTAGCCTAGGCCTAGGCTATTAATTTTAGGCAGAATTTGTGTCTTCCCGCTAGGACTTTATCTACGTAATAGATCTCTACTTCCGGAAACGTAATTTCGTCGGTAGTTTCGGTTTCCTGCCGTCATAGCATGGACAGAAATAAAGTTCCAGTTCCAAGTTTCAAAGACATTCTCGCTCAGGCAACATCTACAGGCATGGATAAAGTGTCTACTGATGCTATACCATTAGATGAAGTAAAGGCTACCGTTAGTCGAAATGAGATCATTACCAAACTAATTACTTCAGTGCTTGGTTTAGCAACATCATTCACGATCACCTACTTCGGAGTGAAATGGCTGATCAACGCGATGGATCCCACTCGAAAAGAGAAACAGGCAGCTCAGGCTCGGGTAAATATCAGAATTGCTTTTGGCATAATAAACGAAGGCAGATATTTGATAGTGTTTTGTGTCTTTTAATTGTGAAGCTTGATAAAACGGACGACCGGGACCGGGACCAGTGATGGTCGAACATGATGGATTTCATCATTGTGAAAGTCAAGAGAAAGGTCACTATTGCACCTAAGGGCTTCAGCCTCATCAAAGCACAATAGTACACCATAAAAAAAAAAGATTTACTTTGCCCATGCTTTCGAACTGGCTTTCAGTTTCACACCATGCCAAAAGTCACAGGTCTGGCAGCATAATTTTCTGATAGATACACTCTCAGAAAGTACATAGTTGTAGGTAATATACACACTTAATGTAATTGTACTACTCCTTCACTTGATCAACATTTTTTTTGGAACGCAAAATTCCAGCTGCACCTAGGCCAACTGACTGAGTGGGAAAACTGGCCAGTGTCAGCTCCTATGTTTCAAAGCTGCTTGGGTCTGCTAATATACACGATAGTGCACTAAAAGTGAGGTCTACAACTTGCCAGGATATCCCCAAGGATGAATTTGGAGATGTTTTCCCCATGTCCATATCCAAAAAAGTGTAGTCCCATTAATTAATTTATTTAGATACATGTTCCCATCTCTGTCATCAGCTGATTGTGTTGGACATGGCAGAATCATGAGAATGCACTATCTCATCTGCTAATCTGCTGCTGATGTGGCTGCAAGGAAAAGAAATTTTGTCCACCACTGTCAGTGGGCATAGTTCAGTAATAGTTGCAAATGTTAACTAGTCATGATCATAGCCTGTAAACTGTAGTGTATAGGACAATGTCAGAATGTGTTTGTCACTTTGTGTGCTTGCATCATTAATCTGAATTTTTATTATATTATTATTAATATTATACAGTATATATGTATGTATATATATATATATATATATATATATATATATATATATATATATTATATATATATATATATACCATAAAATCCCTAGCATAAGCCCACCATCTAGTAAACGCCCACCCCCCACTTTGGGCCAAAAGTTGTGCACAGGGGTAACTACCTAACAAACACCCACCCTGCTTTTTTCAAAGAGACTATGCTCACTTTCACTAGGATTTGTGCAGACTGTTCTAAAAGTCATCTTTCCCCCCTCCTTTACCTCTTCGTGTTTCCTTTTTTCTCATTCTTTGTCCTCTCTCCTCACTCCCACCCATCCCCAACAAAGTGAATCAAAATTACGTCATGCTTTTTCCACTGACATCTTTTGTCTGTCAGTGATGTACCGGTACTTTGACGACGCTTCCTGATGGCCGGAAGTTGGTTCTTGAATCTCTGTGCCATTTTTGCAAAATGCCAAAGTGACAGTCTTATACTGTATCTTTCCAATTGGAAGCCCTCCAGTATCTGGATAACGAAGCAGGTGGGAATGTTTCGGAGTGTGCTCGTGAATTTTCTGTGGATAGGTCAAGTCTTCTACTCACATGACCTCACTTACATGCTTTCGGGGTTTGTATTCACTCAATTACTCAGTTGAGCACAAAAATTACTTTGTGCAAAGGGGTCTATCCCTAGCAAACGCCCACCCCCTAATTTTGCCCTAAATCTGTGCACAGGGGGGATGGGCGTATGCTAGGGATTTTACGGTATATATATATATATATATATATATATATATATATATATATATATATATATATTATATGTGTGTGTGTGTGTGTGTGTGTGTGTGTGTGTGTGTGTGTGTGTGTGTGTGTGTGTGTACATCATACTACATGTCTCATTGTCTGCATACATGTGGGCGTGGGGTTGGGGGGAGGTTCTCATGCACCAAATCAACATAAAAATTAAAACATGCTCAACATTTTTCATTAGTTTATTTAAAAATAAGTTTATTCAATTTTGTTATTGTTGTGGGTTTTTTTCAGGCTCAGAAGATGTTGGGGCAGCTGGGAGTTAACGCTGAAACAAAGGTATGTTATTTTTCTTTGTTTATTTTTGCTCTTAGTAATATCTAATGATTATGGTATTAATTATACCAATTACTATAAACATGTATATTATTATGCATGTGACTTAAAAATAAAAGCTTCTCTTAATTAAACTTAGAGTGGGAAAAAGTGTCACTCAAACATAATTTGCAGAAAAAAAATCAGATTTAATATAACTGATGAAGCTGGACAAACATGGACTTGTAGAATCTAATGAAAACTGTTTTTCCCCCTTAATTTTAATGATTTAATTGATGATAGAAATTGTCCTCTGTGCTGCTTTTGTAAGCAGTGCTAGTAATAAGTAGTATGACAATAACTATAATCAAATCATAATGTCAGTTTTATGTGTAATAATTGTATGGAATAAATCATTTAGTTATTATTTAAATTACTGAAGATACTGTGCAGTATGGCACACTCAACTTCTTTGAAAAACTATTTAACAGTTAGTTATCTGATGTTGTTCTACTGCAGCTGTAAGTAACACATCACAGTGACTCACTGACTGGCAGAGAAGATTTTGCTTTCAATTTCATTTATTACATTTAATTTGATTTATTATTTGTAGAGTTTATTGTGTCATTTGTCATAATATAGATTTACTCTGTTTCATTGATAATGTTGCACAGACATTTTAAAAGAAAAATTAATCAAAAAGGAATTTGTTTAGTTTTATGAATAATGAAACAGTTGCTTTACATTCATATTTATAGGTTAATTAGGACATTACCAGTTAAAAGATAAAATGGTAAAAACTAAAGGAAAAAAAGGTGAAGCAGTTCATAGTATGATAATGTACATGTAATTATAATCTGATATATTGATAATGTACACTATAAAATACCAGTTCTTTATTCTTTTTAATACTGGTTTTTGTAGTCAAATTTCTTTATCTCGGCTTGATTTATGAAGATTACAGTTGACGGAAATTTCCAGTGACAGCTTTACCATAAGATTTGCTACAAAGTCTGAGCTGTACACCTGGTTCTTTGCCGCCCACAGCTGACAGAGTACGAGCTGTGCATCGCAGCCAACTTGGTGGATCCACGGACCATGGAGATCAGCTGGACCAGCATTGGGGGGCTGGAGGATGTCATCAAGGACATCCAGGAAACGGTCATCCTGCCCTTCAGACACGCTGAGATGTTCAGACACTCTGTCCTCCTCCAACCTCCTAAAGGTTAATGCTTACCTATGTTATTGTTACAAAAATAACAACAGCAACAAAAAGAACTACCTGTTATGGTGATTTGATCTCTGCTGTGATACTTCTGCTCTGACCAGGGTTCGGGTGTGTAGGAAATAATTGTTGTGAACATCTGACGTTCTTAGTTTTCTGTTCCACAATGCTTCATGATGATTACCTCTGTTCAAAATGGATTTTAAAATATATTTTTGATTAGGTTGGGAGGCTTTTATGTTAATGTTTATTTATCAGTCACAGAATATATATAATTATCCATTTATTCAGTCAGCCTAACTTGTTAAAAATGCCTCTCTCATTTATAGACTGTAAAGAAGTCTGTTTTCATAATAATCCTCAACCTTTGGAACCTACTATCATAATCAGATCTGTTTCATGTGCAGAACTAGAACTGGTCTGACTTTATATGTCCAAACTGGAATGAATTGCAGTAAAGTTATGTGCAAAACCAATTGAGAGAAACGGTTATAGATGTTCAAAAAGAGAAAAGTTTTAGTGAAGTGACTATAACATCTTTGACTTCAGGTGTGTTGCTGCATGGACCTCCGGGATGCGGAAAAACCATGATCGCCAAGGCAACAGCAAAAGCTGCAGGTGAGATTGACACTGTAGACGTTATGCTGTCCTGTGTATAAGCCAGTCTGGTCAGAAGATGTGAGATGGGAAAAAACTGAAGTCTTACAGTCATAAAATCATAGTTCTTTCTAAAGCTTGAACACAAACTCCTACACACATACATGCACGCATGTACACACACATGTACATACATACGCACACACTCATACACGCACCATACACATGCACACTTTCTTGCACAAAACTGTTTGTCCTTGTATGATGATATTCTAGGAATTTGTGTTTGTGAATGATCTCATACGTTGATGTGTTCCAAAGTAAATCTTTAACAATTCAAGCATTGAGTGTATGGTAACTGGTACTCTTTATTTCTCACAGGTGCAAGGTTCATCAACTTGCAGGTGTCAGCCTTGGTAGACAAGTGGTATGGAGAATCTCAGAAGCGGGCAGAAGCTGTGTTTTCTCTGGTAAACTCTTCTTTTTTTTATCATAGCATCTGTTACATCTCTGTCTAGTTTTTGTGAGCATGTATCTGGTAGCTGTTTGTATGTATGCGTTTATCTTGGAAGGTATAGAAGATTATTCTTATGGCTTTCTGTGGGCGTTAAGTACAATTCTGTGTTTATTTTTACGAGCGTTTTTCCATTTAGCTGTTTGTTAATTGCATGTTTTCTCTAGATTTTATTACAGCGTTTTATGAGATTTTTCATATTAGGATGGTTTTGCTTTGTCAAACTTTAATGAATTTTATGGATTGTTACAGCAATCATTCGTTTGTTATGTTGCATTTTAGCTAAGTTATGTTCGTTAAAAATTTTTTACTAATCTTAACACTTCTACCGGGTAACGGATTTAATCCGTACATTTCGATATCTTCCCTGGAGGTGGTACGGATTAATCGTAAACAGCAGGTACTTTCTTTTTCGCCCTCCCATTCTGTTCTTTTCTCAATGTCGTTTTAGCTTGTTGGCTTTAGTGCCACGTTGGTCGCACTATCGTACAGCTAATTTGCATATAAATTGAGCGTGTTTTTGTTGTGTTTTGTTGTTTTACGTGTCATATGCTTGTTGTATGGCTTGGTAATCATACTTTCACTGCTACGAAGTAACAGAAGTTTAACAGTTATTACGTTGCCGATAAAGATCGTGTTTTGGATAGAGATCGTGAGAGACATGAGTTTGTCTGTGATACTCACTTGTTGTGCCGCTGAGGAGCGAGCATAGTCCAGCCATAAATAGGGGACGGTAAGTGGGAGGGGGGAGTCTGTGGGAGGGGCCTGGCTTGGTACCTGTCGAGTACCGCTTGATAAACCAACCTGTTTACATGAAAATGAACTACAAGCACCTGGTGTAGTGCAAACATTCTGTACTATGAATAAAGTTAGTGTAGTAAAAGTTCAGGAACTTTCTTGGACTAGGGAAGAATTTTTATTGATATTCCATGATCGTTATTGTGACAGGTCGTGTCTACAGTTCAGTGTTCCTTTGATTATATTACATTTGATGCATGTCGAGAAAACTTGTATGGTACTATGTTGTCCTGTTTATTGAGATTCTTGTATAGTTTGTTGTTGTTGTGTTGTATTTGTTGCATACATTGTGGTAAAAATCATAAGCCATCAGTGGGATCACACTTAAAATCAGAGCAATTACGTAATTTGACACCATAATTAACATCTTTTTATGCATTAAATTTTTATGCACGCATTAATGGCAGTCATTTCCCACACATGGCCATAGTTTCATAGAATGGGTTCAAACAAAAAAGATATGAGGATTTTACTATGATTGACCAGTGACATTGCACTCAGCTGCTGCAGGGCTGTCCACAGAGATGCCCATGCAGCTGCAACTTGGGGTAACAAAGTGTTAAAGGATATTTATATAATGTAATAAGTGTAATCGGTAGTTTTATTCTTAATCTATTATTAAGGATTTTGATCAGAAAAGAAAGTGTGGTGCTATTTGGTTTCTCTATAGATGAATGATTTTAGATTTGATATAACAGTGTGTACTTTCTCAAATTCAGGGTATCAAGTTTGACCTTACAATTCATTTCATCGATGAAGATGGTAGTTGTGTAAAAAATCTATCTAGCTTAGAGGTAGCAAGGTTTTGTTGGAAACACTCATGACAAATTTGAACCATTTTTGGTGCCTTTTGTTTGTTTGCAAGAAGTTTTTATTGATGTGTGGTGTTTAGAACTATGTTTATGTGTTCATGTGTTTTTGCAATACATTTTTATCTGAAGGTATTGTTTTATTTAAATATTTTTGATACTTTTTTTCATAGGATTTGTTCATGTGGTTTTGTAATACATTTTTTCTTAGGGTATTGTGTTATTTGAATTTTTCTGATACTTTTTTTTCTGTGGGTATATAGGAGGTCAGAATTAGCATCAAGATACCAGACAAGGAGAGAGAGATAGAGAGAGAGAGAGAGAGAGAGGAGAGGAGAGAGAGAGAGAGGAGAGAGAGAGAGAGTATTTGTTCTAATGTGTTTATTAGGATGCTGTACTTGCTCTTTCTTTGCCTATTTCTCTTTCTTTGCCTATTTCTCTCTCTCCACACATACATAGAACCGGTTACACCCTCCTTTCTTCAAATTCAGTGGTCAAAAGCTTTTCATGTCCAGATGCCAATCTTGTTTCATCCAATGCCCAAATACCAGCCTTTTTATTTCCTATGATTTCCGTGTTAACTGTCAAGAAGTCTTAAGGTACAAGTGGCACTGATTTTTTGTATTGACACCTTGCAGGGATCAAGGTTTTTCTGTGGTTAATTGACAGCCTCAGCTCTTTTCTCAGATTCCTTCCTTCGGTCAAGAACTTCCAACGACCACGAGGCCACGGCCATGATCAAGACACAGTTCATGAGCTTCTGGGATGGCCTGATGACCGACCCTGACTGCAGGGTCATGGTCATGGGAGCGACCAATCGGCCCCAAGACGTGGATGCCGCCATTCTTCGTCGCATGCCCAGCATGTTCCACATCGGGTTACCAGTATGTGAAAGATGTGTTTATTGATGTGGGGTGTTCAGAGATATGTTAATTGTTCTTATGTTTTTGTAATACATTTTTTGTTAGGGCCATTTTCTCATCATTCTTCTCATTTCACCTTAATGAAAGAAGAAAAAAATTGCATAGTAAACAAAGCATTGTGTATAATTGATTATGTAGTTGTAGTACACTGGCCTAGGGGTTGGGAGGGTTGTGAGTTAAATGTAGTCTGAAGCAGTTACTTTTTCTCCTATTTAAATTTTTAGTAAAAATCTAGGTGCTAGTACAAGAGGATGCAATATGCTGTATGAAATATAAATTCTGGTATGATGATGATGAAGACACTGCATGAATATAAACTTGAAAGCAAGGGGAAAAAAATGGAAAGTAAAAATATTGAAGTGTTTTCTTTTATACAAAACAAAACAGAGATCAGCCTGCATGAAAAAAAAATCCATCAGCAGAACTTTTTCATGGGCAATGTTTTTGCATAAAATTCACTGCAATAGACAACGAGTATTGATACCTAGTCAGGAAAAAGAACAAGAAGGAAAAGGTGCCCTTGCACTACATAAACATGATACGCCATGGTTTGTGTGAGGATTGAAAGTCAGTATAACTAGATTTCATTTTCATAACTTCTAGCTTGTTTGCTGGTGATTTTATTGTTATCTTGTTTGTGTGGTGTGTGTGTGTGTGTGTGGTGGTGTGTGTGTGTGTGTGTGGGTGTGTGGTGTGTGGTGTGTTGAAAGTGAGTACCATTGGATTTAATCCTTACAATTTATTCTGTAGTGTGTGCTGTGCATAAATAGCATGTTTTTTTTTGTTTTTTTTATCTCTGAACTGTATTTGATGTTTCAATTTTTGTACCTAATAACAAACTTCAGCACACTATCCTTTTGTCGTGCAGATTCCTTTCTGGGGGTGGGGTGGGAGGGGGTATTGGTGGAATGGTAGGGAGGATAAAGAGGTTTTATTTTTCTCTAGCCAACAGCTTTCTTATTTTTGTTTCTGTACTTGATGCATTAATGTGTGTATTGTACTTGCAGGGTCCTGCACAGCGCAAGGCGATCCTGCAGGTCATTCTGCAACAGGAAAGGGTGAGTGTTGATTTCATGGGGTCTATGTTTGTTTTGTTTCATTTGGGTTATGAATGTTAAATACAGTTCTGACAGACACTGTAGCTGAGTGGTTAAGATCGTTTGACCTCAGTGCCATGGGTCCTTGAAATTGTGGGTTGGAATCTAGGTGGGTTCTGGTGAATTCTTCAACTTCAAGCACAGACCTGGCAGTGCCTTAATACCCTGTATATATACACATGCAGAAGTTAAAATATGCACGTTAAAGATCCTGTAATTCATGTCAGTGTTTGGTGGTTTACGGTAACACAAAACATACCCAGCACACATGTCTCTGAAGACTGCACAAACATACTGTTATCAGACACTGAACACCAGTAAAACACTCCTTTTATACAGCATGAATATACTGTTATCAACACATGCCAGGAAAGATTTTCAGGGGCAACTGACACTTACTCATACATTTTACTGCCCAGGTTTCCACCTTGAACTACGATGAGCTGAGTGCACAGACAGAAGGGTTTTCTGGCAGCGATCTACGAGAGGCGTGTCGTGCGGCTGCTGTGACCACAGTGCAAGACTACTTCCGACTGGGGACCGGGGAGAACAGGTTAGCTCACCTTTGACGACGACGCCAGTGAAGAGACCAGCAACAACTATGGACGGTAAGCTCTTCTTGGCAAGCTTTGTGCGTTTTTCCCCCCTGTGATAATGAACATTCCTCAGGTACTTCCCTCTAAACTACATTTTAATTGGTTTTCCGCCATTTTTTTATATGTGGATGCATTTGTGCTGCAGTAGTGTAATGTTAAGCTCTGTTTTGTCTGTGTATAGCCATTCAGTTGATTCAAGCCTTGAGCAAGATTTTATATATTTAAAAAAAAAAGATCTTTGGTTTATTTGCAGGTGAAACTATATACATATCATCATTGTTATCATCATACATGTATACATGTATTTTGATGCAAGAGGCAATGAATAAGATTCTCATGTTGAAATTTCATGTGTGACGAGTCGCTACTGTTTGTGCAGTATTAGATTTGTTTTCAGCCTCCAGCAGTGATATGTGTAAGATGCATGTACATTTTGTGTTATGCACTGTTTGTATCTACAGTGTATTTCAATACAGCTAATACACCATAGCTTAGTAAATAGCAGTATTGAAGCGGTAGAAAAACAATGATTCCCTATTCAGTACTCCCGAGACTACATATGTGATTCTATCACATTGTGGCTGATGACAGGAAAAACTGAAAATCTGATCTCAAAAAAAAGAAAAAAAAAAAGTAGCAGTATTGATGAAGAACTTAGCCATTTTCCCCCTGATAAAGCGTAACAATTTCTTACAAACAACTATGATAGACTACTCATAAACTTGAGAACTGTAAACAGTACGAAAAGATGTCTTGTTCCTCACCTCAGGTTGTTCAGATTGTCTGTCATCAGGTGTGGAGAGACCATCCGTGACTTGACCATGGAGGATCTGCGTCTTGCCATCCTGAAAGTGAGGGAGACCAAGAACACCTCACGAGGGGTGCTCCCCGTCATTCAGCTGGACTGACGACCCCAGTCTGATTCACTGTTGTGTTTTTTTTATTTTTTATGTTTTTTTTTTGTTTTGGTTGTGGAGTGATCAGGGCACACTGACAAAAAGACTCCATAATGGGTAAAGCAGGTGGAGTTGGTGAAAGGGGGGGGGGGGGTGAAAGGAGGCAGCGGAGAATTGTTCGCACAAATGTGCGAGAACAGTGGACGCTTTTGGTGAACTTGAGGTAACAAAATCTGTGTAGAAAGCAAGAGATCTGGGCTTTGGATCCTTCTGAAGCCAGACTTTTTCCTGCTTTGCTTTTAGTCTGGGGGTGGGGGAGCTACTCTTTCAGATGAGATGAAAAACAGGAGTCCTGTTTGCAGCATGTTTTATCAGTGAAATCTGCAGCGACTTTGAATACTACACGTACAAGAAGGTGCGAAAAGTTCAGCCTCCACATAGTGCTTAGTATTCAAGACAGATGTAAATCTTTGGCATGAATGTTGCTGTTGTTGTTGTTGTTGTCTTTATTGTTTTTGTTTTTGTTTTTGTCACAATATGACCTGGAATTGTGGGTGTACTTATGAAGTAAGTACAGCTTGCAGTTCAGTTCACTTTTGTTCAATAAACTGGAGCGACTGTTGAGAGTGAGAGTTGTGACCATACCCTGTCTTCACAGAGAAGCTCATTTTTAGTCTTCAGACCGAACTGTAAAGTAAGCACCATTCCCGCCAATGTCCCATTATCACTAACTGACAACACGGATGCTTGTACTGCTTGTTGATTTGTGTATCTGATTCCAGTTACAAGCACACGAGAAGACCAGGCACTGTGCACCCCACATGGTAAGAAATGCAGAGAAGAGAAGAGTGTCTGATTCAAAGTTTGAGAAAGATAACAGTTGAATTCCAGTTTGCACTGGTTTAATGGGTTCAAGTCTCAGAAGAAATCAAAATTTCAGTTTAGACTGACTCCCAATTTACAATTAAGAACACATCCAGTAGGAAGTGCTTGAATCTTTTTTAAAAAATGATTACAACTACTACAACTTTACAAATTACAACTTCAAGTTAGCTAATTTGGAGTACAATTACATCAAAGTGACGTAAATTTGTTTTAAAAGTGCCATGTGCCGTGAAATAATTCTCAATACATGCGAGCTGTGGAGAACACCTTTAAAAGTTTTCCCCTTTGCATTGATGTTGGCCGATTTGACATTTTGTACTTATAAAGTAATACCAGTGGTTTTTCTCCGTTTTTGTGAGTGTGTTGGTGTATGATATGTCAATAGTTTTGTTCTGTGTTTGTAAGCGTGTTGGTGTAAGATACCAGTGGTTTAGCTCTGTGTTTGTGAGTGTGTGTTGGTGTATATGCTAGGCTGCACCTCTGTGGAGAGTTGATATAAAGTAAGTGTCCAACTGAAGTTCTGTGTAGATGACCACATATGAAGAAAATGTGGTGCAAAAATGTCCTGTTGTTTTCCTTTCTGTTGTGTCTTTACAGCCTATTTTCTGTGTTGCAGTTTCAGAAATGTGCATTTTGTTTTGCAGTTTCCCCTAAAGGCCTAACGACTGGCTACTGTTATGTTTATGATTTTACTCATGTGATATACATATACTAAGTGATCTGCTTCTTAACACGTTTTGTTGCTTCTGTTATTAATGAATGAATGCTCAGTTCCTAGAAGGCGTAACAAATATTTTTGTGTTAGCTATTAGGTACTATGTTGCTTACATTCATATAAATTTATATTGGTTTTTAATATGTTGTCAAAAAAAGTCAAAATTTTTGGAATGGGAGGAATTGCATTTTAGAAGGATATGAAGTCTTAACAGCAAAATTAAAGAGATGAACCTTCCCCATATGTCGTGGGTGTGAAATCTCAACACTCCTAGATTGTACACTGTAAACCCCAAATTTTTTATGTGCTTCTCTGCTTCTCTGAAATTTCACGACTTTGTCAATAATCCTCTGTCCTAACATCCATCAAAACTTGTTTCTGTTTACAAATAAACAAGAAGGGCTCATGTGTCTTGGGTTTGAGCACATCTATACTTCCAAAGAATACATTTTACATATCATGGGTCTGCAGCCACCCATGCTTATTTTAGAGGGATGGAGCTGTTCCCTGAACATGCTCTGTTCAGTGTGATTGCTGGAAACCCATCCTTGTAGAGAGAAACTGAACACTGTAGGTTGTGGTGGTATCCCCCTCGTTAGTGCATTCCACAGAGAGAGAGAGATATGTTTGGATGTGCACTGCCTGTGGTTAATGTACTGTAGTGCTGTAGTGTGTGTGTGTGTGTGTGTGTGTGTGGAGAGAGAGAGAGAGAGAGAGAGAGAGAGAGAGAGAGAGAGAGAGAGAGAGAGAGAGATGCATTTACTACTTTTCGCCTTAGATAGATTGACCAACGTAATGAAATGTGAATACACTTTTGAGAGGTAAATAATAGACACTACATACACATGCACACTCTCTCTGTCATCACTTTAGGCACTTGGCACCCACACCATATTGAAAAGACTTTCTGTGTCACCTTTTTTTGGTCCCTTTTCTGTTCCCTACCTAGAGCTCCATGGTTCACCAGTAGTGATTGTTTTGCGCATGTTGACTGTTTTTGCCTTCCATTAGAGTAGTTGCATTCCTATTTAGGAGAAACTGTGGGAGCTGCTTCACATAAACCATGGTTTGCTATGCACCTGCACTGAAAGGGGAGAGGTTTGATTCCTTTATTGGACACCATAGGTGGTTGCACATCCTTGATGCATGGTGACGTGTTGTGTCTTTCCTAAAACCAAGGGTTACTGCACGCCCATGGTGTATGGAGTATGTCATTTTAGGTGACATACAGGAAAGGGTGATGCTACAGGAGAATCACAACATGGACATTTCATCAGTGGCGACTTGGCTGTTGTGTTGATCCATCCTTTCCAATTCAGCTTTGGTGTTGTTAAAACATTGGTTGGATATTCTGAATACTTCCACTGAGGAGTTGCAGGTTTGGTATTTCACTCAAAGAAGAATAAGGAAATGATAAAAGTAAGGTGAGTCATCTAAGTGTTCTTTGCACTGTTGAAAAAATATTGGTTGATGTAGTACTAAAATTGATATTGTTCTACTGACTTTTTGGGGGTGGGAAGAAGTGTTTGAATGCAGCATTTCTACCATACAATAAATTCTTTTTTTGTTTTTAGAGCAGGCATATACAATCAGATGTGAAAAGGATATAAAGCTTACGTAACTTGGAAGTGCAACAGTTTGCAACAGTTTGCGGTGAACATTTTGTGTGTAAACTTGCTTGAGCATGAGTAAATAATAGTATTTTAAAGCTGTAGGTCAGTTGCTGTGTAGGGCATGATAACGTACATATCATATACATTTTTTTTTAATCAGTGCTAATTGCTATTTTGCTTTAGTTTTTATCATTTGTTCATGAATATATGTGAGCTGTTTGTTATGATTTGAAAGAATTAAAGTGTCCATGGAGTCTTTCTAATTTTTTTTTTTTGTTCTTTGCACATGAGTAATATTGTTAAGCCTCATTCATGTTTAGTGTGTGAAAATTCAGAAAACTTCTTTGATATTACAAAAAAGAGTACTCTCTGCTAAATCATATGCTCTTCTTGTCAAAGTGGTTTATCACCAAGGCATTTAAGTGCACTGCCACAACTTGGTAGTACTCAAGGGTTTTTAACTTTTTTTCTTTAGTGTAAAATGTCAGTTGTATGTTTTCAGCTTTCATTTCCTTTTTTCCCCCCCTTAGATCATTACTTTATATAGTTTCTTATGTATATGAATCAAATAAAGGGAATGATTTTGTTTGAAGGGTAAAGTGAAAAAGTGTTGGTGTATGTTTCTTTGGCATAGCAGGTGTGTGTTGATATTGTATGTCACAATGAATTGGTTCAGTGGTTAAGTGTTGGTGCAGATTTTTTGTTGTGTTTTTACTCGACCATGAAATAAGACTGGACTCAATTCTGTTTATACCTTGAGGATTTTTGTTTTGAGTTTAATTTTTCTATGAACAGCAAGCGACCAACCTTAGGAGAAATTTTGAATGAAGGAAAATAAAAGGGGGAAAAAAGAGGGAAAAGAAAAAGAAATAATGTAAAAGCTCTACCTACAAATGATTGCCTGCAGGCTGCAAAGAAGAATCCAAAAACAAAGATGTCCACTGGTTCTGTTGAGTTTGCATGGGAGTGTGTAGAAAGTGTGCGATCTTCGTCAGCTAAATACAGCATGTTAGTCTTTTGATATGTACATTCATGCAGCTCCTTTTGTATTGTCATTTTTAATGTTCAGTGTGAATGAGCATTTGATTATATATGAGCATTGCAATGTTAGGTTATATATGAGCATTGCAGTGTCTGGTTATATATGAGCATTGCAGTGTCTGGTTATATTTGAGTGTTGCAATGTCTAGTTATAGATGCAATGTCTGGTTTTGAGAGTGAATGAGCATTTGATTATATATAAGCACTGCATTGTCTGGTTATATATGAGCATTGCAACGTCTGGTTATATATGAGCATTGCAGTGTCTGGTTATGTATGACATTATGAGCATTGCAATGACTATATATACCTAATGAATTGGACTCCCATCATTGCAGACATCAGTGAAGCATATTTGATGTATATATATCACACTAGTAGTAATTTAACGTGGAGAATAAAAAATTTAAAACATCACAAAATTGTGAGATGTATTCTGTGTGTTTGACAGTCCATATTTAATGTGTATGTGCTAAGCCTGAAGTGTGCTATTCTTGTATCACAGATAAACAAAATGCGTTTAATGCATTGTATGTTTAACCGACTAATCCAGCTGAATGGAGAATAGATGAACATGCAGATACTCACAAATATAGTGATAAGTTCTTTACATTATGTTGATCACTTGTGCATACTTGTGCAAGTGTATTGTATCTGTAGGCCTTCGAGTTAAAGACATCATTTGTAAAGACCACTCTACAAGGTGATATGCATACCTGTGTTTTGATAGGAAACAGTCAGTGGTAATTTAACCAGAAAGTTGTCTTTCCAAAATGTATGAGTAAGAACAGGTACTACACATGGATATCCATATTCGAGTCCGGTCGAGGAGATTTTTTTCCTGGAGTGAACATAAGTGCTGACTCCACTCTCTCCAAAAGTCCTTTGGATGAGACTTTAAACCGAGGCCCAGTGTGCAAACGCACACAGAACATCTTGCGCGCACGTTAAATCCTGTTCCACTTTTCGTGAGAGTAGGCCATCATGTGCCGGTGGGAACAGATATTTACAAAACTGCATACACACGGGGACTGGATGTAAAAAAAGCACAGGAGTGCTTATTCCATTATCCTCGATATGAAAGAATAAATCAAATCAAATAAATCAAACCATAGATGCATTATGTGCAGATAGACATTTATTTAATTTTTTATATTAACCCTTTGGCTGCTGTCATATTTTGCTCAGGACAGGCACATGCTGGATGAAACAGAGCGAGTGTTGAATCATGACAGAGATAGTCAATGGAGCATTGCTGGCAATGGTTTCTATGATGAACGCTGCTCGTCAACAGCACAGTAAAGAGGTTAAAAGCCTCAAGGTTTACAGTTACACTCAGCTGCCTTGTAGGATGTGGCCTCTGGACAAGATTGCTTTTTTCTGAGGGATTCCTGATCATTTAGCATACTGCCACTGACTGCTAGGTGAAAGTACGCCATTAAAATTGGCACTGACATTCATTTAAGATTTTGTAAAAATAGTTAAGTCCTCTTCACCAGTACTGCAGCAAAATAATAATAATAATACATGGAGCTTATATAGCGCTATATCTTGTAAAAACAAATCGAAGCACAGTGTATAGGTGTGAGTATACAACAATGCTACCAGCGTTATATCTGTTTTGGTTGAAGATGTACATTGTGGGGTACTTTCTTCAGACATTGACAGTGAACAAGATCTGATCATATCTTCTGAGATTGAGTCATACATCTTTATCATTGAAGAAAAGCTCTGAGGTTCACCAATGGTGAGATTTCTGCAAATGCAACTGTCCCCCCCATTTAGGTAGGTATTTGGGATGGTGACTAAACTCAACACCTGCATGCATGTGGGTTGGGGTGGGTTTTTTTGTCATCCTGTGTGCATGTGGGTGGTTTGTTTTTGTCATCCATTCCTACCAGCAAACAATGGCATACTTTTCCAAAAGGTGGAATGGGTTTTTAATGTGTGTGCAAGATTTTCTGCATGCGTTTGCACCCTGGGCCTTGGTTTATGGCCTCATCTGAGACATATTCTGTTTGATTTTTTTTTGTTAAACTGGGAAGAAAGGGCGAGGATAGGAATTGAACCTAGACCTCAAAGTTGACCATTTTGCAGGCAAACCTCTTAGCCATTCTGCCACCCTCCTTATGAAGGGAATAAGTACCTCTCAGCCCCCCCCCCAAAAAAAAACAAAAAAAACCCAAACCCAAACCACACAAAAAAAACTGCACTAAAAACGAAACCCAACAACTAATCACATAGCTTAGGAGAGTAATTTTATTTATTTATTTTTTATAGAGAGAAGCTTTAGTCTGAAAGTGCAATACAAAGAGGAAATAGTCAATGGCTTTCATCTCACAAACCCCCCTCAGCAATCCACACCACAAACTGACAAAAAACACAGTTTTTAAAAATGTGAACATTTAATGAAACTTTAAAATACATACATACATACATACATACATACATACATACATACATACATACATACATACATACATACATATATACATACATACATACACACACACACACACACACTGCCATTTTTCATATTGTCCTACATGTGCATTTTTCATCAAGATAATTCAAAATTGATATAAAAAGGCATACACTATGATAACGATAAGTCATGAACACAATTAATATCAATATCATCAACATGTCTGAGATCACCTTCCAAAATTGCCAACACTTAACACAGCCAAGAGGAATGTCTTGTAAACACGAGAATGTAAAGGAATCATATGATCAAGTGTGCAAAGTACTGTTTTAAACCTTGAAGAAAAAAAAAAGAAAAAAAAAGGTGGCAGGATGGTGTACATGTTCACCTGCCTAACAAGTAAACCTTGAAGTTCTGGGTTCAAATCTCCGCCTTGCCCTTTCTTCCCAGTTTGACAGGAAAATCGAACTGAATGCCAGTCTTTGGAAGATGACTCTAAACCAGTTGGACCTAATGTGTGCTAATGGACTTCAATTTGATTCAAGTCTTTTATTGTCTCAAACAGAGAAATTCATTTAGATCTGCATGTCAAAAGAACCCATGACGGTTGAAAATTGTAAAGAGCTGGGATGTATCTCCCAACTGTCCTGGCACAACTGGTTGTTTCCAACTCTATCCCCAAAATTGGAATGCGGCTACCATAATTTCATGGTGGGGAAAAAAACAGTCGCCATTGCAAAAATCTCACCTGAGGTGAGTCTTGGAGCTCTAGCTGTAGAATTAAAAAAACAAACAAAGCAAAGATAAATGCTGCACCCAGGCAGCTAACACCCTTCTTTTTGACAGTCATATTGAAACTGGCAAATAAATCATTCATCAGAAATCAGCACAGAGAAACATTGCTTTGTCTTGTAATGTCTCTCATACACACCATCACCACAAAATAAGAAATCACCAGAAACTTTCATGATCATGTACATCTAATTCATGGCAGGAAACAAAAAGATAATACCAAGTCCATAGATGTACATTTACCAACTGAGTGAAGTACAAGGACAGTCTATCAATAAGACAATGTTACCACACGGCCCGCATGTGATACATGCTGATCATCAACTATTGGCATGTTTTCCAATTTCAATATACAAGGATTTCATTATACAAGGATTTTATCATACAAGGATTTCATCAACACATTTTGCAGTACTAGCAAGATGACGAATTGAAACAACAAATATATCTGCTCAGCCTGAGAAAAATGGCTGTAGAACTCTGTAGAAGCACCGGTCTGTGTAAACATAACAATTGAATATACTTTCTTCTCCACAGCCAGGGTCACATGCAGACTAGAATTATTTGAGATCACTGAATGACAAGTCAAGTGCAACAGATTCTGTTCAAGGCAAAATAATGACAGCACTACACAAGGTAAGCAAATCATCTGGACAAAACTGATCCAGAGTCGGTTTTACATCTGTTGCAAATTCATGTCTGTTACCCATGAATGAAAAAAAAAAAAAACCCAAGAGATTTTAGTACCAATGGGAATGAGTATTTAGAAAACAAGAAAAAAAAGATATAGTTATGCTCCACTTTCTTGGTCTTGATAAAAAAAAAAGCACAAAAAAACTCCCAACATCTGCATGATTTAATAACTTCACAGATGACTTTCATCCTTTTTGATTTTTGATAATGCACCTTGAAACCTTTCTTTTGCATGGGAAATATGTTAAGGCTGTTGAATGTTGAACATAGGCTACAGATATACTATCACAGGTGCATGCAAGTGCAGAACAAAAAACCCCTAAAACCAATCTCCACATTTATTAATAATTAATTAAACCAGTAACTTCACTACTCCTCACCTAATCATTGCCATAACCAAGAGAAGAAAGGGAGAATGTAAAAACATTGAACATGCCAGTCACAACTTGTGTCACAAGCAAGTACAAAAAATCCCCAACATGGAGAGCAAGAGTATGCAAATCAGATATGGCCTGCGTGATAAATGAGTATGTTAAAGCGGTGATCAATTCTCATTTACAACATTGACAGCTGAACATCACCAAGAGCACCAAAGCAGTGTGAATTGCTGTTATTTCCACCAAATCAGTTTAAAAGCAGCCATCTGAGACAAGCTGCTACTGTTAACCCTAGTACATGCACACCTATATTATATCCAAAAACAAGTCTGTCAACTTGTAAACACATTTTATCCACAAAGTAACAATTGCTCATCTCCAAAACAGAAAAACAACAAACAAACAAACAAATAGAAAAGCTAAGCCACACACTGTATTACTGACATGAACAACAATTACATACATCAATTTGTTGCTTATTCATTTCCCAATTGGCAAAGCATGAACAGGAAATGAACAGCAAAATTAAAACAAGATTCACTGACTAGAGTTGTTAAGTCATTGCATACGTGCATTCAACTGACAATTCATTCTTTCAATGATATGATCCTTCACCATGAAATGAATTTAACTGCACCCGACACTTTTCTGCTGGGTGGTTCAAGGCAGGTGTGGGTCATGTTGTCGATTTGGAGACTTTGATTGTAGACTTTGATTGATTATACAACGATAAACTTGCTTATACCTTGTGCTCTAGTATTAAAAGTTAAAGTCTGTCCCAAGCCTAAGGCTCATCAGGCCGTGCTTATCCCGGTTTCTGTGGCGTTAAGCGACTGAGAGTCATAGACTCCCCCCTGGATAGGACGCCAGTCTATCACAGGTTAACCCCCAACACAAGGTTGGTACCCCTTTTACACCTGGTGGGGTGATAAAATAGCCGTAAAGTGCCTTTCCCAAGGCACAACGCCACAGCCGAAAGCTGGATCGAACCCGCAACCTTTAGATTACGAGTCCAACGCCCTAACCACTAGACTACAGTGCGGCTGCTCTTGTATTAATAAAGGCATAATTTTGTTTTCTTTGGCTTAAAAAAAAAAACCAACTCAAACCCCTCATGCTGACCACGTATCACAATATAAAAATGAATTTTATTTCTTATCCTGAAGTCTATGATTTCTATTTGCAATAAACTTTTGCAGAATTGTTAGACTTTCACTTTTTTTCCCTTCTTAATATATGAATTATTGATACTTTTTTTTTAACTGAACAGCTTGATTAATTTGTTTTAATTTTTTTATATTTTTTAATTTTTTTTATTGCTGTGTTATAGTGTGCACTTTCCACACTATAATGTTTGAACTACAACCCCCTCTTCTACCCCCATGTCCCCCTTTCTAGAAAGAATGTGTTCCAACTTGGGTTGTGTGTTACAGTGTGTTGTTTAAACAATGTCTTGTCTGTGTACCTGTGGTTGTGGTCTGGACTTTCCTTTAAGTCACTTGAGACACACTATAAAGAAAGCAACTGCGGTGTGCGTATTGTCACTCCTTTTCCACCTTATGTGTCCAACATGTCTACCTAAACTCCACGACTTGGTAACTCAGTGTGATAGTAAAGATAAACTACACTAGGCCTATAGCCCCAGGGCTGGTGGCCCAACCTTTGTTTTACAGTTCCTTTATCAGCCATGGTGGGGTAGGCCTACCTAGTCAGATGTGCCCTTTCTTGTCCACTTAGTCATGTGATAGACACTTCAGGTGGGTGGGCATAGGTGGATCTCACAAGCGGGGGGCATCATGCTTGGCTCGCACAGGCGAGTTCCTGGCTGGCCCGTCCTGGGAGCCACTGCGCCCTCCTCTACTGGTAAAATGTAGCCCAGTACTACCTGTCGCATTCGGGGGGATGGGACTCGTTAGCCCAGTAAGGCAACTCACGTAGGAGAAGGAAAACTCTGACCCCAAACCTCCACTGCCTTGTGGATTGCCCATTGGGGAGAAAGGCTTCAGGAGTAAACCCTGAGGAAAAATCCGGAGATGGAGTCCCGAAGGCGGTCGGCTACTGACTTCAGTAACGTTCCGGCAACTCCTGCGACACTGCTGATGCCAAACTGTATCAGCTTCTGCTGTTCCTTTGGATCCATCATCAGTGTGGAGAGGGGGGACCTGCTATCTGGGCAACAGCTCGTCCTCCATACTATCCTGCCCAGGCTCGCGTCCTGGAGAGGTCACTCCAGCCTCGCTTCACAGCGTGGACACAACACGGGAAGCAGCAGTTATCGGTTATAAGCTGCAATGCTCGACTGGCGTAGAGCGTGGCGCCAGGGGTTGCTTCCGACGGTGGGAGAAATCCTAGGATTTCACTGGACAGCTACCGCCCGCCTCAAGCTGGGCAGCCCCCAGCCAATAAGGTGTTGTCCCGCCACAGTCTGCCTTCCTCAATGGGTGCTTGGGGATTAGGATCAAACCGACAAGCAGACTGTAAGACTCGCACCAGGCAAAAATACAAGAACCATGAGAAACAGGTGCCCAGTCCTAAAACTGGGAAGCTGAACGTCCGAACATTGTCATCCGGACTGTCCCAAGACCTCCAAGGCATCAGTGATGCAAGAAAGTCAGCCGTCATCAACAACGAGCTGCTGAGACTGAGGGTGGACATAGCTGCTCTGCAAGAGACCTGCCTTGCAGACACTGGAACCCTCAAGGAGAAAGACTTCACTTTCTTCTGGCACGGGAAGAGCGCGGAGGACCGAAGAGAGCATGGAGTGGGATTTGCTGTCAGGAACACCCTACTGAAGATGGTTGAACCAGGAGACAAGGGATCCGAACGCCTGATGACAGCCCTGTCTCCATGCCTCTGAGGGCTTTGTCACTCTTGTCAGCGCCTACGCTCCCACCCTTACATCCACTGCAGAAGCAAAGGATGAGTTCTATGCCAACATCAGCAACCTCATCAAGAAAATACCCCCTAAGGAACATGTCATCATCCTGGGAGACTTTAATGCTCGAGTGGGTGTCGATCATGACGCATGGCCTTCCTGCCTTGGACACTTTGGAGTTGGCAAGATTAACGAAAATGGGCAGCGCCTGCTGGAGTTCTGCTCCTACAACGGCCTCTGCGTGACCAACTCCTACTTCCAGACCAAGCCACAACACAAGGTGTCATGGCGCCATCCCCGCTCAAAGCATTGGCATCAGCTGGATATGATCCTGATCCGACGTACCAACATCAAGTCTGTGCTCATCACCCGCACATACCACAGTGCAGACTGTGACACTGACCACTCTCTCGTCTACTGCAAGATCAGGCTTCATCCAAAGAAACTCCAGAGCTTCAAACAGAAAGGCAAACCTCGCATCAATACCACCAGTATGCATCTTCCAGAGAAAGTCGAAGAATTTGCCAAGTCTCTCAAAGAAGCTCTGTCTGATGAACACCAGCACTGCTCAGCCTCTGAGAAATGGAACCACCTCCGGGAAGCCATTCAGAAAACAGCCTTTGCAACCTTTGGGAAAAAGATCTCCAAGAACAATGACTGGTTTGATGCCAAGTCTAGCGAGCTGTCCCCCGTCATTGACGCAAAGCTGTGCTGCCCTTGCCGAATACAAGCGCTCCCCTAGTGAGAACTCCCTGCTCAAGCACTCAGAGCAGCCAGAAACAAAGTACGACAGACTGCAAGACGTTGTGCCAACGAATACTGGCAACAGCTCAGTGCCTCCATCCAGTCTGCAGCTGCCTCAGGCAACACCAGAGGAATGTACGAAGGCATCAAGACAGCTCTAGGGCCAACACAGAGCAAAACCGCCCCACTCAAGACCTCCAATGGGGAGGTGATCACCGACAAGAGCAGGCAGATGGACAGGTGGGTGGAGCATTACTCTGAGCTCTACTCTAGAGAGAACACAGTCTCCAACTCAGCCCTCGATGCCATTCAGCCTCTGCCCATCATGGAGGAACTAGATACTGAACCAACCCTTGCTGATCTCCGCAAAGCAATTGACAGCTTAGCTAGCGGCAAAGCACCTGGCATTGATGGCATTCCACCCGACCTCATCAAAAGCTGTAAAGACACCTTACTACAACCCCTTCACGACGTCCTATGCCAGTGTTAGAGGGAGGGAGCCGTGCCGCAAGACATGAGAGATGCCAAGATCGTCACTCTCTACAAGAATAAAGGCGACAGGAGTGATTGTAACAACTACAGAGGTATATCTCTCCTGAGCATCGTAGGAAAACTCTTCGCTCGTGTCATGCTTGTGCGCCTCCAGAAACTTGCTGAGCATGTCTACCCCGAGTCACAATGCGGCTTCTGAGCTGAATGCTCCACGGTGGACATGATATTCTCCCTACGCCAGTTTCAGGAGAAATGCAGAGAACAACACAAACCCCTCTACATAGCCTTCATAGACCTGACCAAGGCCTTTGACCTAGTCAGCAGGGAAGGGCTATTCAACATCCTTCCAAAAATTGGTTGCCCCCCAAAACTCCACAGTCTCATCAGATCCTTTCATGATGACATGAAGGCAACAATCCAGTATGAGGGCAGCATGTCCAACCCATTTGACATCAAAAATGGAGTCAAGCAAGGCTGTGTTCTTGCTCCCACCCTCTTTGGCATCTTCTTTGCCCTGCTCCTAAAGCACGCTTTTGGAACTGCAACAGAGGGTGTATACCTAGCACCAGATCCAGCGGTTGACTATTCAACCTGGCTCGGTTGAAAGCAAAAACAAAAGTGATGGAGAAAACAATTAGGGACATGCTTTTTGTTGATGATGCTGCTGTCATTTCTCACACCGAGCAAGAACTCCAATGCCTCATGGATAGGTTTTCCCAGGCCTGCAAAGACTTCGGCCTGACAATCAGCCTGAAAAAGACCAATGTGCGAGCCAGGACGTGGTAACTACACCAGCCATCTACATCGATGACTACCAGCTCGATGTCGTACACCAGTTCACATACCTGGGATCCACCATCAGTGACAACCTATCCCTTGATGCCGAGATCAACAAGCGCATCGGCAAGGCTGCTACGACCTTAGGACACCTCACTACCCATGTCTGGGAGAACCCAAAGCTGACAATTTCCACCAAATGGCAGTGTATAACGCCTGCATCGTCAGCACTCTCCTATATGGCAGTGAAACATGGACAACATACTCTAAACAGGAGCGCAAACTGAATAGCTTCCACCTGCGCTCTCTCCGTTGCATCCTCGGCATCCACTGGAGTGACAAAGTTACCAACGCTCAGGTCTCGAGGTTGCAGGTCTTCCCACCATTACACACTCCTCAGACAACGCAGACTCAGATGGCTCGGTCACGTGCGAAGGATGGAGGATGGACGCATTCCTAAAGATCTCCTCTATGGTGAACTTGCCTCTGGCAAGAGAAGCATTGGCCACCCCCAACTGCGCTACAAAGACGTCTGCAAGCGTGACATGAAAGCCCTGGACATCAACCTAGAGAACTGGGAGGAGGTGGCGGCTGACGCAGCAAATGGCGCAGTGCTCTCCACAAACAGCTGAAGTGTGGTGAAGAAAAGATCCACACCGCAGCAAATGAAAAGAGAGCCAAGCGGAAGGCATGTGCTCCAGCCACCTCAACAAGCCACATCTGCATCAGATGCAACAGAGACTGCCACTCCCGCATCGGACTGACCATCCACAGCCGGCGTTGTCGCTGAACAAATGACCTGTCTTTTGGCGCGAATTCCATAGTCGACACCGACTGACGGAGGCCTACTACTACTACTAGACACCTCAGAGCTTTTCACAGCTGGTTTCAATCCAACAAGCTTGTGGGGCCTTTTACTTGATGAATTGCACACCCCCCCCCTCTCTAATGAATCAGCAGATTTTGTGGTGTAGTCTTAGCTTGTGAATAGATGTTTGTCAGCGGATTCTTGTGTGGACAGCATTGCCTAGTCTCAGTTTCCAGATGTGTAGACTGGTGAGTTGGAACTTGTATACCTTTAACTGGGCCAATATAAGAGGTGTACATGGTGTTGCAAAGTCAATTGACTTTTTTTTTTTTTTTTTCAAGTTCACACACACACACACACACACACACACAACACACACACACACACACACACACCCTCCCACCTGCACACATGAATCCTTAATGAGTATAGACACACACTATTTCTAAAACGCCCCACTGAGTAACTATATGCACATGAGGCATAACAAATATACACTGACATGATATTGCACTTGTCCCATTCAAATCAGTTTATATACAATTCAAGGCTACCAGCCGCCATGGCGCAGTGGTTAGCACCTTGGATTCTGGACTAGAAGGTCATGGGTTTGATTCCCATAAGAGTCATAGGGATTTTTCGGACTCTGGCCGGCTTCTACCCACAGTGGGTGTGCTGTAGGCTTAGTGGGGAGACTGGGACCACACAGTCAAGCTTCATCCACTTTACAAATGCGAGTTTGAGTTGCTCAAATTACCCAACAACACTGCAGGAATCTGTATCTCTCGCGCCCGATTGACGCAGGGATGTATTATGATAGTAAGCGTAGAGTACAGCCCTGTCAAGTAGTCTCAAAGTGGATGCACCTCCTCATCGTATCATCCATGCAATGAAAAAATTGCCTCTGATTCCATGGCCCTGTTTGCTCTGATCTTATGGTGACCTCAGGTTTGGTTTCCCCATACACTTCTGTGCCTGTGGTGAGTTGGTGTCAAAGCCTTTGGGGTTGGAGGTCTGAGAAGGGCAGTTATTGGAGGGATGTTGTGCTGGTCGCCACCTCGGTGGGTGACTCACTGTCTGGCTCCACGACTGAGCTAATACTGTCATTAGTAGGGGGTTAGTGAGTGGTTAGCTCAGAACAGGCACCACTGAACACCACCAAAGTGACCCAGCAGCAGTGCAGGACCCCTCTGGCTCGTGGCCCCACGGCGGCCTAATATTGATGAGTTCCCTGGTGGACTTCCAACTCTAAGCTGTGGCGGGGAGATTGAAACGAGCGGTATTGGAACAACAGGGTTAGGAATGTCATGGAAAAATGAGGCAGCAAAAAAAAGAAAGAAAAAAGAGTTCAATGCTATAATACAGGTCTGTGTCTGCACATGAATGTTTGCCTGTATGTGTGAGGGTGTGCATGCATGAGCATGAGCGTATTTTATTCTTTCTTTGGCTGTCCTTGCTAGGACTGTTTTTTCTTTTTTTAAAAGATGCCACATTCAGGAAGTCCAAGATGCACGGGTTTGTAGACAGATGGCATGCAGCTGAAAACAAAGTTGTAATCATTAGGGTTAAACCTACGACACAGAATGTCTAGGCAGTGTACAACTACTGTTTACAAAAAAATTGATTGCCTTGCATCTAAGTCAGTGTAGTATGTCTTAGAAACTCTCTGAATGTTACATTATATCAATTATATAAAAACAAATATTTTTTAAAGTCATGTAAAAATGTTTACATGAATCTGACAGCCTATTTCAAGACAGAGAAGAAAAATGTAACCGCAACGAGATAAACTTATTAGGTGATTAGCCATTTTCAAATAGTCTGAAAATGGAGGAGTTGTCAGTGGTTACCTGTACTTGTTTTGATCACTACTATTTCCTCAATAATGCTGTGTGTGGTCAAGTAGGGAACTGTTAGCTGAATTTGCTAAAACAAAAAAGTCTTAATTTACATCTTTACATGCAACATTCACATATCACATAATTGTACAATGTACTCACTTCTCCTCAGCTTCCAGTTTTGGGAGAGGCCTTTGTTTTGAGGCTCCCACCTGGTGACCAGTCTGTGGAGGTGTAAGGCCTGGCCTTGCTTTCCTTCAGGCCTTTCTTCCACTTCTCGTAATCAGTGGCTGTTGAGGAAAAAACACACACCAAAATTACCAATATGGAAAATGGTGCTTTAGATATTTAAATGAAAGCCTGAAACAAACTGTCTTTCCTGTTAGTTACTAGATATAGACCATAATCGTTTAGTTACTAGATTTAGATCATCATTAACAGATCTGCAAGCAACTAACACAGAAAACACTGCATGTGCAGGCAACTGTTCAAGCTTTTTTTTTAATGGACATAATTTCCTTGTTACCATGCAGATAGTAACAGAAAGTTTAACAAAACCCAGATAATTGATCCAGCAACAATGCACCCCGACACATTTATTCATAGAAGCACATAGCATTTTACACTATAGCAGCTACAGTCTGTGATTCTAGAAGAGAACTGGATGACAGATAGTAGTAATAATTAATTCATTCTAGAAAATGGCAGAAAAAAAAGACAGGCAAAAAAGGCAGGTAAAATGATTTATAATAAAAAACCCACAGATAAATGCCTGCAAACAACAATAACAAAGATACAAAAAGAAATAGGAAAAGAATGTTTTAAAAAATGAAAAAAAAAAATGGTCAAAAGATAAGATAAAAACAAGTCTCTTTGTTCCACCAGTACTTGGTTTACACATGCCAGAGGAAAACTTTTTGTTTTCTGTTCCTCATCTGGAGCTGTGAGGCTTACCAATTTTTGTGTATATGACAATTTTGGCCCCCTATCACAGTAGCTGTAGCCGGACTTTGGCGACATGCAATACAAATGCTTTTCTTCTTCTTTGAACGCTCAGACAGCTACTACTGTTGTCTGCCATGTGAGCAATAATGCATTGTACTGCAGTTAAGCGCCTGACAAGCCTGGCCCAGTGCATCCAACTTTGGTGTAGGAGAGAAATGTTATCTTTCAAATTTTTCTGGAAAAAAGGCAGGAGAATGGTCTAAAAAGGCAGAAAATAGACAAGAAGGCGGGGACAGGAAGAAAGAGAACAAGGCAGAAACAAAGAAATGAACAGATGAGATTTGTGGCACAGAATTTCCAAAAGGTGGGGATGTTTATATTGGCAGCCAACCCCCCCCCCCCCCCCCCCCCCAAGCATTCCCAAGGTGCAAAACAAATGCTCAATGACCATTATCATTGTCACAACTCAGGCCCAGGTTCCAATCCTCACACCCCTTCACCACCCCACTTACACCTCTCCTCACCACCAGGGTGAAGGACTAGCACCCTGGACAAGGAGGGAGAGGTGTGGTTTTAAAGGGACCGATAGGGGGTCATTCACCTCCACCCCCCCCCCCCGATTTTCATGCTTTCTGCACCCCTGAGTGCAGGCTACCATGTGCATGGGCAAAATTGTGTATTTTCATCTTCTGCGAGTTCTTGGGCTACCTTGAGCACTGCTGTGTGACCCCTGAGTGGGTCGCTGCCTGTGCGCGACGGAGTTTGCAAGAAAACCAAAGTTGTTTATCCTTTTCAGGACCAGACTTGGATTTATAACCCTTTTGGTTTTTCTGAGTTGTGACGATCATAACGATTTTACGCTACTGAGAATCAACTCACAGACTGTTTCGACCACACTGGGTGCCCTGGGGACTGAGATCACTCTGTCCTTGGTCCTCTCGCTAAGCTCTGAGACACCGTCGACAGACAACCTGAAAACAACAACAGCCTTGTTTTATTACAACTGTAAACCATCACGATAGCAAAGCAAAAGAAAACCCCAAATTCCCCACCCCCCTAAAGACAACCAAATGAAAAAAAGCCTTGCCTTTCAAAGCTAAAAGTGTGTGTGTGTGTGTGTGTGTGTGTGTGTGTGTGTGTGTGTGTGTGTGTGTGTGTGTGTGTGTGTAAGATGGAAGGGGGGGGGGGGGGGAATGTGTGTGAGAGGCAAGCAAACATGGGTGAGTACATTATACAATTCATTATATTAAAAAAAATTCATTATTCAGTTGTTGGAATGACAGATGCAAATACAGCACTACATACAGACAATACATTTTGTAGCCTAGTGGTCAGAACATTGTGCTGGCAATTTGACGACCCAAGTTCAAGTCTGGTCGAGATTTTTCTCCTGGAGTTAACATCAGTGCTGACTCCACTCTCCCCAAAAGTCCTTCGGATGAGACTTTAAACCGAGGCCCCATGTGCGAACGCACGCAGAACATCTTGCGCACACATTAAATCCTGTTCTGATTTTCGTAAGAGGATTATCACTAGAACTCAAGCCATGTTTTAATATCAAAGATGATCAACTTTTTAAAAAATGTTAAGTGTTAATCAGTCTGTCAAAGATATTAAAAAATGCTAGGGTAAAAAGGATGATAAATAAAACTGTTTAAAAGCATTGTTTTGCCACGCCTAACATATTTACAATTCTCTTTTGTATTTATGGAAAGCATTTTAAATTAATGACACAAAGCTGGTCTTCTTTACATCATCAAAATGACAATTGCAGTAACAAAACAAAACAGTCTGACAACATTAACATCCCTTTTCATAATGCCTAGAATCAATGAGTAGAGGGGCAACTCCACTTCAACATGAAATAAGGATAAGGAACAGTGTAATTGAAAAAAAAAAAAAATTCTGAAACCCAGGCTTGGGAGAAGCAAAAGCCATACTCCCATGAGCAGAAAGAGAGGTAGGAAAAAGAGACAGTGAGGGGTAAGACACCCTGATCCTCAAACCAAATCGACTGTACCGATTCTTTAAAACAAGGATCCAAGGAATAACTGCCTCAGGTAATGATTTTCTCCTACAAACACAGAGGATACTGGTCACGACAAGTACTGTAATACACATCATTTGAGGACTCGCTGGAAAGCATCTGTTGATCATGACTTAGTGATTTATTAACCAGAAGGGGTTTGAATTTTTTCCCCTTAAGAGAAGAAAAAAAAAGAAAAGAAAAAACAGGCAGAAAATGAAAACAAGTCCAATAAAATTACAGTAATATGGAAACTTTCCTTACCTAATTCGCAGGAGAAAAAAAAAAGTCCCCCTCCCCCCCAACTCAACAACAACCAAACAAAACCAATAAAAAGCTCAAAGTCACAGCCACCCCCCCCTCCCCCACCAACAACCAAAAACCACCTTGCACAATCTGAAGTGTAAAGGCAGTTCAAAGCCAA
>CM060318.1:77937679-77977679 GCA_030674155.1 Stramonita haemastoma
ACCACACACCATCAATACTGCAGTGAAAACAACCACACCACACCATCAATACTGCAGTGAAAGCAAACCACACCACACCATCAATACTGCAGTGAAAACAGACACACCACACCATCAATACTGCAGTGAAAACACACCACACCACACCATCAATACTGCAGTGAAAACAGACACACCACACCATCAATACTGCAGTGAAAACAGACACACCACACCATCAATACTGCAGTGAAAACACACCACACCACACCATCAATACTGCAGTGAAAACAAACCACACCACACCATCAATACTGCAGTGAAAACAAACCACACCACACCATCAATACTGCAGTGAAAACAAACACACCACACCATCAATACTGCAGTGAAAACAAACCACACCACACCATCAATACTGCAGTGAAAACAGACACACCACACACCATCAATACTGCAGTGAAAACAGACACACCACACCATCAATACTGCAGTGAAAACAGAACACACCACACCATCAATACTGCAGTGAAAACAGACACACCACACCATCAATACTGCAGTGAAAACAGACACACCACACCATCAAACTCAGTGAAAACAAAACCACACCACAACCACACACCACTCTCAGGCAGAAATCTGAAACTTACCAAAAGACTATACCACACTGTGCGACAATAGGTTAGCACTATTCCTTTGTTTAAGGAGAGAACCCCTCTTTACCTGTATTACACAGCACACCTTTTCCCGCATCAGTCAGTCCACAGCTAAAATTAGTGCGCCCCTTCCTTGTACCCCCACACCCCTCCCCTCTACAGTAGAACATTCACACAGCAGGTATGATATGTACTGTACAGTAGAACATTCACACAGCAGGTACGATATGTACTGTACAGTAAACATTCACACAGCAGGTACGATATGTACTGTACAGTAGAAATTCACACAGCGAGTATGATACATACTGTGAAGTACACTATTCACAAGTGTTGTACTTAGTGAGAATATCCCCGGTATATACATACTGTACAGTTAAACAGCACACTTGTCCCGCGTAGATACAGTACGTACAGTACTTCACACAGCGTAATACATACTTCAGTGACTCACACACGTATACTACTGTACAGTAAACATTCACACAGCAATACATCTCAAGACACCCCTCTACAGTAGAACAATTCACACAGCAGGTATTACATTACTGTACAGTAGAACATTCACACAGCAGGTACATACATACTGTACAGTAGAACATTCACACAGCAGGTACGATATTACTGTACAGTAGAATATTCACACAGCGGTAATACATACTGTACAGTAGAACATTACACACAGGGGTAGATACATACTGTACAGTAGAACATTCACACAGAGGGTACATACATACGTACAGTAGAACATTCACACAGCGGGTAGATACGTACTGTACAGTAGAACATTCACACGAGCGGATAGATACATACTGTACAGTAGAACATTCACACAGCAGGTACATTACATACTGTACAGTAGAACATTCACACAGCAGGTACGATACATACTGTACAGTAGAACATTCACACAGCAGGTACATTACATACTGTACAGTAGAACATTCACACAGCAGGTACATTACATACTGTACAGTAGAACATTCACACAGCAGGTACTTACATACTGTACAGTAGAAATTCACACAGCAGGTACATTACATACTGTACAGTAGAACATTCACACAGCAGGTACATATGTACTGTACAGTAGAACATTCACACAACAGGTACATATGTACTGTACAGTAGAACATTCACACAGCAGGTACAATATGTACTGTACAGTAGAACATTCACACAGCAGGTGCATTACATACTGTACAGTAGAACATTCACAGAGCAGATATGATACATACTGTAGAACATTCACACAACAGGTACATATGTACTGTACAGTAGAACATTCACAGAGCAGGTACAATACGTATTAACTGTACAGTGAGAACATTCACAGAGCAGATATATTCATTACTGCAGAACATTCACACAACAGGTACGATATGTACTGTACAGTAGAACATTCACAAGCAGATAATATAACTGCAGAACATTCACACAACATGGTACGATATGTACTGTACAGTAGAACATTCACACAACAGGTACGATATGTACTGTACAGTAGAAACATTCACACAACAGGTACGATATGTACTGTACAGTAGAACATTCACACAGCAGGTACATTACATACTGTATAGTAGAACATTCACAGAGCAGGTAAGATACATACTGTACAGTAGGACATTCACACAGCAAGTATGATACATACGGTACAGTAGAACATTCACAGAGCAGGTACATTACCAGGGTTCATACAGATCTTTGGGAAGAAAATTCAAGGACTTTTCAAGGACTTTCAAGGACCTCACTCTCAATTTTCAAGGACTTCCTTTGACAAATAGTGCTTGCATTTTAACAATGTCTACACACTTTACAGCTGAAAAGAAAACAACATCTATAGCCATTTGGTGCAAATTTTCTTCATAACAAGATTGAATATTTCTACTGCAGTTAACTGGGCTAAATTAAAAACAATTGTTGGCCTAAAATGTACACTTAGCATAAAAAATTTCAATCTAAGCATGGGTGAAAGTGAAAAAATCTCTCAATCCTGAACCCCCCCCTTTTTTTTTGTCCTCCAGACATTCCAAATCCTGAAAAAAAAAATTCAATCCTGAAGCAGTTTAACTACAATTCCACCCTTATATAACTGTATGCACATTCCGTGTTGTCTGTGATGCCCCATCAAGTTTCAGTGTTGCAGTGGTGGGAATTGAAGTCAAAAAACTGTAAAAAGAGGGGGGGGGGGGGGGAGGGCATTGCCCCCTGGTGGGGTCAAGGGGCAGAGCCCCTTGTGGGGGTCAGGGGGCAACGCCCCCTGAAGCTGAAGGTTTTTCAACAATTGTAGCCTGTTTAACGGCCTCTCCTTGAAGTAATTTCAGTTCTTGATACTAAGCAATTTCTGCACTAAAATAAGCTCTCCAAGTATGACTTTTCCTGCCATTTCTTCAATCTAAAGGAGGTTCTATACCCAAGTAATCACATAGCAAAAATGAGTATATTTCTAGACAAATGTGTACTAATGCAGATAGAGGAAGAAAGAGAAAGAGAGAGAAATAAAGGACAGACACACATAGAGAAACAGAGAGAGAGGGGGGGGGAGGTGTGTGAGTGTCTGTCTGTGTGTGTAAGAGACAGGGAGAAGTGGAGAAAATGAGAGAGAGACAGAGAGAAGTGTGTGTTGTGTGTGTGTGTGTGTGTGTGTGTGTGTGTGTGTGTGTGTGTGTGTGTGTGTGAGTAGTGAGTGAGTGAGTGAGTGAGTGAGTGAGTGAGTGAGTGAGTGAGTGATTGAGTGTGTGTGTGTGTGCGTGTGTGTGGAGAGAGGGGGAGAGAGACAAGGCAAGGCAAGGCAAAATTCTTTTATTCGAGGATAATAGATAAGCACTAGTGTGCTTTTTTACATCCAGTCCCCGCCCTTTTCAGGGATAACATCAAGATAAAAAGATAACCTCAACTAAACAACAATTATAGTGATACAAATACCAAGAGCAAGAAACCATACCAAATATCAAACAACAGGTTAGAAATAAGACAGAGATACAATATTAGGTAATGTTATAAAAAGGCACTCATTCAGAAACGAAAATAGAAATAAGAATCAATGATGACTCTCAATGATGAAGAGAGAGAGAGAGAGAGAGAGAGGAGAGAGAGAGAGAGAGAGAGAGAGAGAGAGAGAGAGGAGGAGGGGGGGAGGGAGGGAGGAGAGGAGGGGTTCTCTCCATGACAAGGGGAGGCTGGTGGCCTGCTGACTTGTGTAAACATTGCTCTCTGACCTCAATACAAGTGGAACAGCCAGTGAAAGCCCCCCCCCCCCCCCCCCCCCCCCCCCCCCCCCCCCCCCCCCCCCCCCCCCCCCCCCGACCTTTCTGCCTTATATTACAGCTGCTAGTCCATCCCTATCATGAAACTTTACACCCCTTGTTGGTACACATGGTCTTTCAACAGAAAAAGTTATCTTGCTAGGTCTACCAAGGCCTGGATTGCTTTGTGACATAAAGCAACGGGAAGTAATTACTAACCGGCATGGAAGTTATTTCCCTTGACCTGCTTTTATGGGTTTCTTTATTCTTCTATTTTTTCTTTTTCTCTTTATTTTTCTTTTAGCAAATTTCCACGAATTTGTAGAGAGTACCATACCTGACCTTACTATGTTGATCTCTCTCTCGCTTATTATCCCTCTTAGTCTTTGGTAAAAGTAAAATTCAAGTACTTTTCAAGGACCTGGAGGAATATTCCTGATTTTCAAGGACTTTCAAGGCCTTGAAAATGGATGTCTTTAAAATTCAAGGACTTTCAAGGAAAACCGTATTAACCCTGATTACATACTGTACAGTAAACAATCACAGAGCAGGTCTGATACTCTGATACTTACTAGACAATGGAACAGACTTTGCCTGTTTCTGAGGGGAGCTTAGCCCTGGCAAAGGACCTGTCCTGACCCACGTTCATCTCAGCCGGAACAGCTGACCAGGCAAGTTTGGTGAAGTAACTTTTCCAGCTGTCGTCGTCAGGGCTGAAAATCATTGTGGACACAGGCCTAAATAAATATCCCAAGAAACAGCTTTCTTTCTTTCTTTTCATCTTTCTTTTCATCTCCCCTGCAAGTTGAAAATCTTTGTAGACATACAGAGACAAAATAAAAAAAACAACAACAACTATTCTTTAAGCGTAGACATACATAGATAAATAGATAACCCATGGAGCATCTATTCTTTAAGTGTAGACATAAATAGATAACCCATGGAGCATCCTATTCTTTAAGTTGTAGACATACATAGGTAAATTTTAAACAAACCCATGGAACATCCTATTCTTTGATTGTAGACATGCTTAGATAAATAAATAACCATGGAGCACCCTATTCTTTAAATGTAGACACCAGAGACAAATAACTCATAGAACATCCTATTCTTTAATTGTAGACACCGAGACAAATAACCCATGGAGCATCCTATTCTTTCTTTTCATCTCCACTGCCTTACTAACAAGTAGCATCATTTAATAAAGAAATCTGTTTACTCAGTCTGCCCTTACGGCTTACCTTTAAGTTTAAAGGCTTTGCAATTTTTTATAATACATAAAAAAAGTTTTCTGTAGTTTATCATATGAAATGCTCATAAAACTTTTGTTCGAAATCCCCATTTAAGCAAGACATACTCACCATTTCTAATGTTCATTTTTCAATTACAAACAACAGAGCAAACGCTTCTAATCAAAACAAAATAACCCCCCCAAAAGTAAAAATGCAATTTTGTTTCATAAACAAGTGACATTAATTGCTTTTCAAATGCTCAACCTAAAAGCACACACACACACATGTTCACATCCCTATCAGCATGCACACACGCGCTAAACGAAATGTAGCATGTCACACACACAATACTCACCATATCTGACCTACCCAAGGTGCTTCCCTTTCCAAAGCACTGTGTTACAATGTATAATCAATGCACAGTATACAAATCATAGTTCAGGCAATTCTTTAAAAAAAAAATTAAAAAAATCCTAGTTAAACACGAATGCAATCATGCACTCACAAACTCAATATGCATATTATATATACACACACAACAAGCATTGGGCACTGATGGGAAAATTACAAATATCTCATATATGAAGAAATGAAACTTTACTGCTACTACTTTAAAACAATTAAGAAGTTTTTGATTTTGTAAACTGGCATCTTTCTAGGCTGTACCATCTTTTAAGTCATCAAAAGTCATGCCCAGATATCACCAGTGTTCTGTAAACTTACAAAACACCAAAGAAAACTGATAAAAATTATAAACAAAAAACCCCAAAACAAAACAAAAAAGCAAGAAAAAAAAAAAAAAAAAAAGCAAGAAAAAAAAAAAAAAAAAAAAGCAAGAAAAAAAAAAAAGCAGAACAATCATGATAAACCTTACGTCTCTATTTTGAAAATGTGAATCGTTTCAGAATCACTGGCCAGGGTCAGGAACTCGTCGTTCTTGCAGAACGAGAGGCAGGAAACAGCCACCAACCTGAAACAAAACCCAACCAGTCACATTGTCACTTCTCTTTTCATTTTCTTTACAATCTCCCCCCTCCCCACTTATATTCTCTATTACCCCTTCTTTTGATATGTGATCCCCCCCCCCCCCCCCCCCACTTGAAATACCTGGAATAACAAGAGAGGTATTGTGAATCCAACAACTTTCTCTTCAGCTTTTTGGAAATGGATCAAGTGACCAAAGATTAGGTACATGGTTTCTACAATCCTGTTTTATTTTAAGTCTTTTCCCTACCTCTGTTTTTAAGACGAGGTCACTTAAATTACAAGGGAAATGAGCGTGGCAGAACTATCTGCAGTCCTTACCCACTGTCAAAGGATGTGAACTACTAATCTGTCAGGCCACTCTTTTCTGATATCCATGCACTGATAAATGCATATTTATTTATTCTTTTATATTGAGGAAAATGAAATAAGCACTCATGTGCTTTTTTTTCATCCAGTCCCGTGTGTATCACTCACTTGCTCACTCAGTCCCATGTCCCAAAGGACGTAGGGGGGACATAGAGAAGATGCAACAGAGATCTTTATCATGCTTCACGATCCTGTGTGGCTAGTAGGAGGTGTTGCAGGGGTTGGGCGGTCAGTCTTGATGTTGTCAACCCATGATTTCTATCCTCCTGTGTGTAGCAGTTTTGTAAATATTATCTGTTCCACACACCGTGGCCTACTCTTACAAAAAGCGGAACAGGATTTAACATGTGCGCAAGATGTTCTGTGTGCGTTTGCACATGGGGCCTCAGTTTACAGTCTCATCTGAAAGACTTCTTGGGAGAGTGGAGTCAGCACTGATGTTAACTCCGGGGGAAAAATCCCCTCAAACGGGAGTTGAACTTGGGACATCAAATTGCCAGTGCAGTGTTCTGACCATTATGCTATCCCGTCCCATGGGTGTGTAATCATACTGACTTTGGGGACTATTTCAAAATGAAACAAATACATAATAACAATGCATAATATAAGGGATCATTAAGACTTATGGACACCAACAGTTTCTGGGTAGATTCTTCATCATAATTATTCTTTAATTAAACTTTCACCCACCAACAATTAATTTCTTTTGAATATATATATATATATATATATATATATATATATATATATATATATATATATATAATATATATATATAATATTCAAAAACCAAACCATCACAACACACTGAGGTTTCTGTTTCAGGTTAGCCTACCTCTTTATTCCTCTTCGGAATTCGTGCAGCTTCTGTCCCTGAATTCCAAAGACCCTGATCAGTGTACCCTGAAAAACGCACACCATAATATAACACATTAACAGGTTTCAGTAATTAATCACACTCAAACACATACACACACACCACTCACCACCCACATTACACAACCAAAGGGAAAATTATGCCAACATAAGCACTGACATTTAAAACTGCAATACATGTCGATGAAATAATGTTTGGGTAGCAATGGCAGTCACCAGGCAGTTTAGTCTCATTCGGATGAGACTATAAACTGAGGCCCCGTGTGTCGAACGCACGCAGAACATCTTGCGCACATGTTAAAACCCCGTTCTGCCTTTCGGAAGAGCAGGCCATTGTGTGCTGGTAGGAGTGGATGACAAAATTATTTTTTTAAAAAACCAGCATGCACACAGGTGTCATGTTTAGACACCATCCCTGAGGGAAAAAAAAAAAGGGTAGGCGCTGCACTTGTGGCGATGTGCTCTCCCTCCCGGGGAGAGCACCCAAATTTTACACAGAGAAATCTGCTGTGACATAAAGTGGTATAAAATAAATTAAAAATAAAAAACAAAAATGTCTATGCTTCACCTTGTTGAAAAACAGTAGCAAACATCACTCTGGTCATCATGTGCCTTTTATCTCTCAATCAGTGAATAATCAGCACATTGGCAGTCTGTTTACAGCAGCATTTTCTTTTATCTTGGATTAAAAATCAATCTGGGCAACACCCTGAAGATCTGAGAAGGAAAGCAATAGTCTACGACAAAAATTAAATCTAATTCCATGCCTAATTACAAAACCAAACTTTCCAGTTTTTCAATCAAACTGATGTGCCCCCAACAAGAAACACCCCCTCCCCCCTATCCCGCTGAAAATGCAACTTTCTTAAACCACACAAAATCTGTGAACCACAACACTACTGTCTACAGTTTAATCAAACAGCTCTGTCCAAGATCAATTGAAAGAATGATTCAAGTTCGGGAGATACAACGTCAAAACACAATCAAAAGAACTCTGTGTGTGTGTGTGTGTGTGTGTGTGTGTGTGTGTGTGTATGTGTGTGTGTGTGTGTTGTATGTGTGTGTATGTGTGTGTATGTGTGTGAAAATGTGTTCCTTGGCTAGAATACCAAGGTGCACCAATGTGAAATTTTGCAGATGCGACTGTTTTAGCACACCATTAAAGCAGCCACATTCAGACTTCGGACTTCGGGGGTAAAACTGTATTGTAATTGCAAGCAAAAACATGGAACTTTAAACTGCAGTACTTCTCTTACCTTGGCAGATGCTGTGGCCACTTTGTCTCCACTGTGTGAAAATGTCAGGGCAGCAATGGGAGAGTCATGGGCCAGTATGTCTACCGCTTTGAACTGTGGAATATAGCAGAGTCATGAGCCAGTATGTCAACAGCTTTACACTGTGGAATATAGCAGAGTCATGAGCCAGTATGTCAACAGCTTTACACTGTAGAATATAGCAGAGTCATGGGCCAGTAATGTCAACAGCTTTACACTGTGGAATATAGCAGAGTCATGGAGCCAGATGTCACAGCTGTTACACTGTGGAATACAGCAGAGTCTGGGCCAGTATGTCACTGCTTTACACTGTGGAATATAGCAGTCATGAGCCAGTATGTCTACAGCTGTACACTGTGGAATATAGCAGAGTAGACAGTATGTCACAGTTTACACTGGGGAATATAGAGAACATTCGTGTTAGTGTGCCTTCCATTTCCCAATGGATGAACAATCAGCACAGTGCAAGTCAATCAATGTTTCCTTTATCTCAGACTGAGATCAGCAAATGAATGAAATTAATGATTGTATGATTCATAGAGCACACAGAAAATCTTTCATACTTACAGACAAGACATACAGAATTTTTCTTATATCAGAACTCTCTTGATGGCAGCTTCAAAAGCCCACAGAGATAAATATTTTTGGAATGCAATTGACACTTTTAAATTCTGATGCATCTTGCTGTAAGGTACCACAGCAGATGGAGCTTCAATCACCACCAGGACCTCTGATGAAGGCTCATCCAGGAGCCGAAACTGGAGTCAGGTCACGCCAAAGGCATAATGCTTACTCAAAAATGCCGACATTACTGCCATTGGAGGACATTAGTCCCTATAATATGTTTTTTTATTTGAATCTTTGGTAATCATTTTCAAAATTATTGAGAAGTTGTAAGTGGTTACCTGCACATGTTTTCTCTTGTAGATCCAGGTGTAGGCCATTTTTATATTTTTTTCCCAAACTTCTCTTGCCTGTGCTTGCACTTTAGTGTTTGGCAATGTTTGGGTTATTATTTAGCTAAGACTGATCACTTGGCTGGATAAAAACTTTGACATCCCTTGCATCCTTTCAATAGAATCCCCTAACATAAGGCACAAAGATTCACTAGGTGTTTCTTTTCTCCTGTTCATTTTTGGTTGTTTGCAACTTATATTCTAAGCACATTTTCTTTCTCTTTTTATCATCGTCGTTTTGATGGCAGTTTCAAAAGGCTACAGGGAATAAAAAAAATTCTTGTGAATGCAATTGACACTTTTAATTTCTGAAAAGTGTCTTGCTGTTAGGTGGAGCTCCATTTATTGCTGGGACCTCTGATGAAAGCTCATCCAATAGCTGAAACTCAAGTCAGGTCAGGCCAAAGGTAGGGTTCTTTCTCAAAAATGCCTAAAATGCTGCCATTGCAGGACACTACTGTCAGTCCATATGAATCTTTGATAAATCATTTTCAAAAAGACTGAGAAGTTGCAAGTGGTTCCCTGCACTTGTTTTCCTTCACTATGCCTACTTTTTCCTTAACAAAATCAGAACTCTTCTTTCTTATATATATTTCTTTATCTCAGGAAGAAGTTAGCCAAAGAACCTGCACAAAACTAGATCTTCGAATTTTGATATAGTTTTTCTGAACATTGAAAAAACAACAACAAAACACAAAATGACCCATTGATCTTACAAAGTGTACGCAATGAGAATAATGCTGTTCTCACAGTGATTATCATTGTACCATATGGACATAAAAATTTGACATCAACTGTCACACACTAGCAAGAAATACCAGTCTGACATGGCAGAAAAGATCCCATACAGGGGTTATCCTAAAATATCAAAACTGCACCAGAAGAATATCCCAAACTCACCTTAGATAGAGCGTTGTCGATTCGATGTGGCCACAGGAGCTGCCGATGGCGTACCCAAAGTGGCCAGTGGCGCACACGAGGCCAGAACAGCTGGTTCTGCCCCTTCCTCCGGAATTTCCCGGATCACTTGATAGTGATGGGGAGTCCAGGATCAGGAGACTGTCTTTGAAGCATAAGACAAGTCTCTGAAAACATGTATGCAATACAGTATGTCACAATCACAACTCATTGATGCAACTGCACAATGCCACAAAAAATTTGTGTGTGCGTAGTTGTGGTGTGGTGGTGGTGGTGTGTGTTGTGTGTGTGTGTGTGTGTGTGGTGTGTGTGTGTGTGTGTGTGTGTGTGTGTGTGTGTGTGTGTGTGTGTGTGTGTGTGTGTGTGTGTGTGTGTGTGTGTGTGTGTGTGGTGTGTGTGTGTGGTGCGTGTGTAGTGGTGTGTGTGTGTGTGTGTGTGTGTGTGTGTGTGTGTGTGTGTGTGTGTGTGTGTGTCTGTGGTGGTTGTGGTCAATCAATCAATCAATCAATCAAATTTTTATTTCCAGATGGTACATTGAGTAAGCATCGATTTGCTTTTTTCCATCAAGCCATCTATCTAAAGAAATTAAAAAAAAAAAAAAAAAACTGCAAAAAACAAAATAAAGCAACACAAAAAACCAACAAAAATCAAAGCAGAAAATCCCTAGCAAAACAATAAAACCAACAAAGAAAGAAAAAGGAAAAAACAAACAAAGAAACAAATAAAACAAAAACAAACATTTCACCAACATTAATTAGCTAACATGATTTCAACAACCTTAAAATAGAATATGTCTATAGATAAAACAAGCACAATAGCAACAAAACAACCATAAGAGGAGAGAAAAAACAACAAAAAAAACCACACACACACAAAAAAAACAACACACACTCCCACTCAAAATTCATACGCACACACACACGCACCACGCGCACACACACACACCACACACACACACCCACACCACACCCGGTTTGCACTCATCCACTCAGCACGTATACTCGTACGTACATGCATACATTTTGAGTCTTTAAAAAATCATATAGTGTAAAAAACAAACAAAAAACAAACAAACAAACAAACACACACACCCCCCCACCACACACACACACACATACGCTTATATCAGATACAATGTAACCAAAAACCATTATTTAAGACTTAAAAAAAAAAAAAAGAATCCATAAAATGTCAATAAGCAATTTATGTCAGATTAAAATATCTCATTTTCAGTTCATACTTTGTGGGTCGTGTTCGGTGTGGTGTGTGTGGTGATAGTGTTGTGTGTGTGTGTGTGTGGTGTGGTGTGTGTGTGTGTGTGTGTGTGTGTGTGTGTGTGTGTGTGTGTGTGTGTGTGTGGGTGTGTGGTGTGTGTGTGTGTGTGTGTTGTTGTAGTGTGTGTGTGTGTGTAGTGGGTGTGTGTGTGTGTGTGTGTGTGTGTGTGTAGTGGTGTGTGTGTTGTGTGGTGTGGTGTGGTGTGATGTGGTGGTGGAGGTGTAGTGGTGGTGGTGGTGGTGTGCGTGTGTGTGCGAGTGTGTGTGTGCATTTTTAGATTCATGGTATTTTTGTAAATTTGCTGATGGGCTGTAGGCAGGATACCTGCAAAATGTTCCAAGTCTTTCATGCCACACACACCTGTCAGTTACAGTGCAATACAATCATTATGATAGACTGAAATTTAACTACTGGAGCAGCTGTGAGCCAAATGTTGCACAAGTCATACAGGGCAGGTATGGTGCACCTGAACAAATGATTTGTAATACCCATAAAAAGCTCAAATCCTACGACTGCAACCCTTCAATATTTTGTTACATTGATGACACAGATTCAGACCTGTAATTTGCTTTCTCTCTCTCTCTCTCAAACTGTTTTAATGACCAGACTTAAATGGGAAATTAAATACAGACTGGCGAGTCCTAGTTCTCAAGACTGATGAAACTACACGTAAAGTTATTCTAAAAGTTTTGAGGTGAGGAAATAGAATAATTATTATGATGTCCATCCTAAACTTAAGACACTATATAAACTACATACAGTGTATAGTGCATAAAGTAAATGTTTGTATATCTGATGACTTTTGTCCCTGAAAAAAAAGTCATGCCATTAATAGAATTATTTCAATACAGGGATGTGAACACACACACACACACAACCTGAAAAAAAAGTCATGCCATTAGTAGAATATATTTTAATACAGGGATGTTAACCACACACACACACACACAAAACACACACACACACACACACACACACACACACACACACACACATAACACACACACACTCTCATGTTTGCAATCACACATACTTGCTCCATTCATCTCAATAACATTATTAAAAAAATTCATCATCATCAAATCTGAAATCATGCAGCAATCAAAAAATATATATACATGTATAAAATAAGACAAAGACAAAATACACACACAACTTTGCAGTGTTACTGTCTCTCCAAAACATTTTTGTATTAATTTACTTTATTTACTTACTTTATTTTTTTATGCGTGCAGAAATTAGCTATCTTATGGTCAACCTTCAGTCTCAATCACCTGTTTTTTTCAGGGGATGCAATAGCTCAGTAGTCAGAGCATTTGCTTCCCCCAAGCTAAGGCTAAGCAGCATTGAGCGTGGTTACCAAGCGATGGGTGTGTAAATAGGAAAAAATGTCTCTACAAGTACACCACATGCACACACACTAGGTGTCCTTGGCCTAGGCCAGAAGTTGGTCAGTTACTGATGTCAGCTCATTGCCAAGGCCTACATTAAAATGATGTAAAATGTTGTTGAGATTGCCTTCAGCCATGACAAGCTCTTAACAGAACAACCTGCACTCTCCTTCAAAGGAGAAAAAAATCCTCTGAAGTCGGAGTATGGCTGCCTATATGGCGAGGTACTTGAAAATAGTCATACACGAAACTTATTATTCAGTGTGCAATTTCAATCTCACAGTGATTCCCAGGTGGGATTAGTGAGTCAGAGTGCACACTCTGGGTGACCCCCCAGAGTGCTAAGCTGAGGAACAACAACAACTAGGTGTCCTAGAAATATGGACCGATTCATTTTCCAAGTGACATCAATTGGCAACATGATTATTCAAAACTTGTCAGATTAATGAAATAAAACAAGTCACAACTACAGTACACTTTCACATAAAAGTTTTCAACATAAACTTTGGACATTATTACAGTTTCCATATTAATTCTGAAGGAATAAATCAGTACAATTTTATGGAAAAGGTGGTTAGTATTGGGTAAAACAAATGAAGACAAAAAGAAAATTTTTTTTGCATGCATCTCACATACAGATACATGTGCACACTTTTAGAACCCTGTCAATTTCTATTCCACACAATATAAATAACAGTAAACTACAACACTAACTTTCGAATATTCTATAGTATTTTTAAAAAAAAATTAACACGACACCTGCTCTTTTTATTTGATAAAGCTAAAACTAGAAAAAAAAAAGGAGGAACACTTCTTGAACATAATTTAAAAAAAAACCAACATAAAATATTACCACACATTTGAAATTAAAAAGAAAAAAAGCTAAATGATTTGTATGATTTCATAATTTGATATGAAAGTATAAAACACACAAACTTTAGGAAAATGGGTCCCTCCTCAATCCTAGCATTCTGTATTAAAAGCGAAAAATTAATGATCTAAAGGCAGCAATTTTCATACATCATACCATCTAAGCACATGTTTTCTGTAACTACAGAATTTCTACTGGACATGCAAAAAGAACACACACACAAAAAAAAAGAAAAAAAGCATCCGTAAGAATACAACTAAATGGACTCTGGAACCAGACTATTGTAAAACATGGTTCTATCAGCCCTCTCACTGATGCAGAAGAAAAAAAGGCTAATAAAAAGTGATACACGTGTAGTTTAGCAAACATCATTTTTTTTACCCCCTGATCAGGTTTCTTCCAACTCAAAACAGCCAAGATTGGATGATAAAACTGTGCTTCCAAGTTAGTTCGGGTCTGAAAATGAAAGTTGTGACAACGTGTAAAATCATTTCTTCAACAGGGTAAGCCGGTGTTATTGCTCGTGGCTTGCAAGTGGTGATCAATTCTTAGCACAACCAAAACACACTTTAAAGTTAAAAAGTTATAGTATGTCCTGAGCCTAAGGCTCATCAGGCCGGTGCTTATCCCGGTTTCTGTGGCATTAAGCGACTGAGAGTCATAGACTCCCCCTTGGGTAGGACACCAGTCTATTGCAGGGTTAACCCCCAACACAAGGTTGGTACCCCTTTCACACCTGGGTGGGGTGAGAAAATAGCCGTAAAGTGCCTTTTCCAAGGGCACAACGCCATAGCCGAAAGCTGGGATCGAACCCGCAACCTTTAGATTACAAGTCCAATGCCCTAACCACTAGACTTCAGCGGCGACTCAAACACACTTTAAGGCTTGGTATTTTGTCTTTCCCATAGCATTGCCCCATCTATCTTACTCTCTTAAAATACAACCAATAAACAAAACTGCACTACTTATCCTAGTTCTACTCATACAGGGTTCGCGATAACCGGTAATTGTCGGTATTTTACCGATTGTAAACAGGGAATACCAAAAATTTTCGAAGCAGCCGGTACCGCGTACCGATTCTGTTTGCCTGTGACCGATTAGATTTCCGTCTCAAAAAAAGAGTCTGAAGTGACATTTTCTGACAGTTTGTCATGCGCCTGTACTGTGCTTACGCACCTACCCCTTTCTACCACCACCCCTTCCAACGAACATCTTTGGCGCCAGCATGATTAGCCTAGCACGCAGAACAGCAAGCTTTACTGTGAAGGAATAGAGCTTCGCGCTCTTCTCGGCATGACAGTAACTTCCATTCACAATGAGTAAATGGGGCCTAGATTTATTTAATCTTTATTCTTTTAATCTTTTACATCGAGGATAATGGAATAAGCACGCCTGTGCTTTTTTACATCCAGTCCCCATGTGTATGCAGTTTTGTAAATGTCATCTGTTCCCACCTGCACACGCTCTTAGGAAAAGCGGAAAGCTGAGGGTCTTTGACTATGAATTTGCGCGTTGCTTTGAGAGAGAAGAGTCTAAACTAAATCTAAATTGAACGAAAGATCTAGATGAGCGCTAAGCATAGAAACAAGAAAGAAGAATATAAGTCTCACGAATGATGCCATGCAAAACAACAGACTGACACGGACAGTGGCACAGGCGCTAGAAAAAAAAAAATCCTATTTCCTGCGTGGCTTCGTGCCCAAGAAGCGAGTGGCAGCAGCATGGCAGTCAAAGTCTGCAAGATTTGCGTTCAATTTAGATTTAGTTTTGCTGCCGAACAATCCCCCCCTCCCCAACCCCCTCACTGAATAGTTTCGTTTAGTTCACAGTACCTACCGGATTTTATTTTCTGGGGACCAATTATGGGGGAGTTGGTTAAGATATCTCTGAAATGGCAACTCGCAGTACCGGTTTGAAAAAATCCTAGCGCGAACCCTGCTCATAGTTATACAATCTTTTTTTTTAACAAACAAGGAAGATGAAGAAGAAGGGTAAAGGAGGCCTGAATTACAGAGAAAGGAGCTTGCCATTTTTAATGATTATACAATACAATGAACTCCATACAGTGTAATATTTAACACAATACAATGCATAAAACCTTTTGCCAGAAAGAGGAAACCAAGAAACATCACATTTAATACAATACTTTCATTATTCAAACGTTATGTGTGAAAGTGGTAAAATAAAAAATTATTCCTTTTTCCATGTTCCTGTTATGTCTTCACTGGATTAACAAAAGTTAACGCTTACATCTGCCATTCATGAGCTATTTTAGAAATTCTTCACATTTTTACTTTATTTTTAACCAGTTTATACTAATCCACATGTTGAAGTATTTTTCTTTGATAATGTACCACCCAACTTCCTGGTAGTTTATGGCAGCCTTTTGCTTGGAGTGAAGATTATGAATGTATACAAAATACTGACAACGAAATACTGAAATAGAGGAAAAACAACAACACCATAATACCAAACAGAGCAAAACGGAATATTCATGTAATTATTATTCTTTTTATATTCCTTTATTCTTTTATTTTGAGGATAATGGAATAAGCAGTCATGTGGGGTTTTTTGTGTTGTTTTTTTAAACATCCAGCCCCCATCTGTATGCAGTTTTGTTAAGTTTGTTATCCATTCCCACCAGCACACAATGGCCTACTCTATAGCAGAATGGCCTTTAACATGTGTGTAAGATGTTTTGCGAATGCGCGCGCCACACACACACACACACATGCACGCTAACTGAAGATGTTCTGTGTGCGTTAACACACATGACCTTGGTTTATAGTCTTATCCAAATGACTTTTGGGGGAAGTGGTGTTGGCACTGATGTTAACTCCAGAGGAAAAATCCTCTTGAACGAGATTCAAACCTGGGTCACAAAAATCATGAGCGCAATGTGCATCACTCTAACCACCAGGCTATCCCATCCCCCAATACAGTGACACTGTGTTACAATTAATGTCAGAAATCTGCATCCTTGAATAACAAAAATAAGCAATGTTCACTGTTAATGTCATTTTTTTGGTTTTAGCATGAACACAATAATAACAACAAAAAATGTGATGATAGAAGAAAGACCTACCGCTTTACCACTCCTTATTTGCCATACGGAGATGACACGAGGATTGTCTGGCATAACAACCGCCAGATAGTTCTCTAGTCTCTCCACTATGCTGGCGCCGATATTTCTGTAAAAAAACAACAAACAATTAATGCACAAACAAAAATTATAGGCCTGACTTTAACAAAAGATCTTTATGTCTTTGACCGTCTTAGTGCTTAAATTGCAAACAGTGAACATCAGTTTCTAAATCTATCTATCTATCTATCTATCAATATATATAATATTTATATCAAATCTCAAAATTCACAGCCCGCAGCAAATGTGTAAAACTAAACTGCTCTTCATTCCATAGTCATAATTAAAATTAGTTATCAAACATAAAAAGATGTATTGAAATAAGAAAAAAAATTACCAATCATAGATGACTGCAACGGCCTGCTTCAGGAAAACTGACATATAGCAGGCCATTTTCTTCATGGAGTGTTAGGGTCCTGGGGAGCAGAAAAGACAAAGTACATTGCTTGTGAATTTACAGTTAAGCTTTAAAAAACCAAAAACACACACACAGCAGTAAAGTTTTAAAAAGCAAAACAAAACACACACACACATGCATACACGCACGCAAGCAAGCATGCACACACACATTTTGGCACTATACTACGAGTTTCAAGACACTGATATCCTTTCTCAATACCTTACCCATTTAAAGTCTGTCCCGAGCCTAAGGCTCATCAGGCCAGTGCTTATCCCAGTTTCTGTGGCGTTAAGTGACCGAGAGTCATAGACTCCCCCCTGGATAGGATGCCAGTCTATCGCAGGGTTAACCCCCAACACAAGGTTGGTACCCCTTTTACACCTGGTGTGGGCGAGAAAATAAATGTAAAGTGCCTTTTCCAAGGGCTCAACGCATAGCTGAAAGCTGGGATCGAACCCGCAACCTTCAGATTACAAGTCCAATGCCACCACTAGACTCAGCGGCGGCTCCTTACCCAGTGGCCAGAATAAAACAGTACATGAGGCACACTCTACTGGGGAAAAGGGATAGAAGATGGAAAAGATGCTAGGTCTAGACTAGTAGCCAACAGTGCATGGCTGAGGTAGTCAAGGTGAAACCTATCCCAAAGCAGATTCTCTGACACCTGAAATGCAAAGCAACTGCCGTTTTGGCTGATCCCTCCTCTGCTTTGTTTTCAGAATTTCAAGTGTTGCCTTCAGGATGCATGCCGTTTTCAGTGCCCAAAGAGCATAACAGAAAATGAAATTCTTTTGTGCAGGTAGTTTTCAAATTTAAAATTCAAAACAACACTGACTACCCACTGAATGTGATGTGTACATTTGCTCTGAATTACTTGCCTGATTGTCATTGTAATGAGTGTAGTTAATATATTTTGTGCATGTGTGTGAGTGTGCACAAGCTCGTGAAAATAACGATGTCTTATTTAATATATATAATTCAATTAAAAAAAAATATTGTGTTCCTACATTGGTGTGTGTGTGTGTGTGTGTGTGTGTGCATGTGTGGGTGTGTGTTTAGATAAGTTTATAAAACTGTCTTTTCTAGTCAACAACTCATGGTCTTTACAATGTATACTTATATGTGTGTGCACATGAAGTGAGTTTATAGGCCTGTCTTTTCTAGTCAATGGTCTTTATAAAATTGTATTTGGTGTGTGTGTGTGTGTGTGTGTGTGTGTGTGTGTGTGTGTGTGTGTGTGTGTGTGTGTGTACATGTATGTGTTTGTACCATGTGTTTGTGACATCTTTATTTTAAGTTATCTATGAATGTTTAAACCAATATCAAATGTAGCTTTCTTATGTCTTTCGAGATTAAAATTCATATTATTGTGCCTGTCACTAGACAGTATTGTCATTGCCCTTCATGGGTTGCACGATAAAGTGTTTGTGACTTAACTGTTAACATGCATCTCAAGCAGCTCAAGGTATCAGATTTGACCAGACTGTTTGGAATAGGTTCTGTTCTATTTCAAACTGATTGCTAGCATATTCCAGCCGATCAACAGTTTGAGGCTTTAGAGGACAATGAGTCATCAGGTTTTTAAAAGTTTTAAAACCACTTTACCATTGCCCACTGCTGAGTTGCTCCAGGCAAAAAGGTTTTAAAAATTTAAACACAAGCATGTATGTGTGCCTTGTGCATAGGCAAAATAAGTTTTAATCCCATGCACAAGGCACACAGACTTATGTTTAGTAGCTAGGAACATTGCAAGTCAATGGACTGGTAAAAGCAGAAAAAGAAAATTCAAATTAACAAAGAGATCTACATGTATCCTGTGGACACTGAAGTACTCAATGTCATGTCCTTTGGCCAGCATCAAATCATCAAACAAAAAAAAAAAGCAAGTCTAGGTTTAAACATAAGCATATGTGTGCCGTGTGCATAGGCAAAATAATAGGTTTCAATCCCATGCACAAGGCACACAGACTTGTGTTTAGTAGCTAGGAACATTGCAAGTCAATGGACTGGTAAAAGCAGAAAATAAGAAAATTCAAATTAACAGACAAAGAGATGTACATGTATCATGTGGACACTGAAGTACTCAATGTCATGTCCTTTGGCCAGCATCAAATTATCAAAACAAAACAAAACAAAAAAGCAGGTCTAGGCCTATACTCTAGTATATCAGAAATACACTTATTACACTTGTAGGTTTATTATAAAAAAAAAATTGGTCTATTTTTTTATTTTTAGAAACCTGGACTGTGGACTAAAAAAAAAAAATGAAGGCAAAGCAAATTAAAACACTAGTTCTAAACCACTTGAACTATGTAGGCCTAACTTCTTAAAATGTATGTGTACTGTTCTTTTTCACATCCATTGCATCAGACTGCCTATATAATGAAGAGAGACTACGGACACTCTCAGCACCAATAGGCCTACCCCAACATGGCATAAAAACTTGTCAGGAATCCATAAGTGAAGGATAAACTCTGCATGCCTACCTTCCACCGTCTCCTGCCACTGCTCAAATAACGCGAAATTCGAACAGTTGTAGAGGTTTCAGTAAAACTTGGAAGAACAGCAACTAGGCCTGTTCTATCTAAAACTAAAATATGCTGAGATACCTTCCATGGCAACCAGCCAGAAAAAACTTTTGTCAAGAGTTGCCAGAGAAAATAAAGAACAAGAAAAACACAGATATGAAAAAAAAGAAAAACCAGAAAGAATGATAGATTTAAAGTCCCCATATGGGATGGATCCACTAGGATTCTAAATACAATTAAACCAAACAGAAACTGCATAAAGACTGGCCAGTACGCTTACGATGTGCAATCGGCAAAGAGCTGTGTGCATCTGCTTGTTTGTGTGTTTGCGTCAGTATAGAAATACTTTATAACCAATAGTTTTCTTTAATTACAATAGTCCAAAGTTCTTAACTTTTCCCCCTGTTAAATAAATTAAAAGTGGTCTGTTGTCAACTAAATAAATCAAGACAGTGACAACTAACTCTAACTAGGGCAGTGTCGGTAATGTCCGAGTAGGCTACAAGGACACCAGCCAAAACAAAGAACTTCGAAACCCCTGAATAATAACATACAGATCAAAGGCGAACGTTGGAAAATTAGACAAAGTCTTGATCACTTGATTGCAAAACTGTAGAACAACGACCCTGACGAAAGCTTTACAGTAGCAGTTTCAATCTCTGTTAGGGTTAACTTTTCTCGATTGAACTTCCCGCTGGAAGAGCTGCATTACATAATAATCTTAAGCCAGGCTCGACTTTTAAGTTGAGCTAAACATGGGGAAAAAAAAAGAAAAAAAGTTATACTTACTAGGTAAGCCTATTTTACTTACTCGTTTACAAATCTGCCTGACAGAAGCTTTAAGGAGCTTTCTTCTGTAGGCCAATCAATGTCTAGGCCAGCGCTCAGGTTTGCTGCTGCCATTCTTCCTTTGCTTTACTGGGCCTAGTTCCCGCGCTGCAGCAGTCCCCAAGACGGCTAGTTTCTGTGTTGCTCAGGCGAATGCTCAGTCTAGTCTAACCTAGTAGGCCTATGGTAGCCTAGACCAAGCAGTGGGCTACCCAAAAGCTGACGTAAACCATCAGCTGATTGAACTGCATTGTGATTGGTTCGAACAGGATGACCGGTTCAAACCCTCCACATCCCCATCCAATCAGATCAAAGCATGGAAAACTACACGGCTAATTTTGGTCGCAGTTTCACTTTGTGTCAAGTTTTGTCACTGTTTTAATTTTTTTTTTTTTAATTTTATGAATTTAATTTGCTAATCTGTTCATTCACTTACAATGTCAATTACAACTAATATTCAGTCCCTAAAAAAAAAAAATGCTGAGATTTAACTAATATTATAATCAGTTACACAGTAGCCTATTCGCTTCAGAGAAGTCGGCCCCTGCACAGGATAAGACTATAGGGTATGTCAGATGAAAGAGGCTTAGCTTGCATTTCTGTGGGGGTGGGGTAACATGGTCAGTGTGTAGTTCTCCCATGTGATCACGGGACAGTTGGTAGTTAGGCCCTCAGGGCAACTGATAACACTAGGCTACTGGGCGACCGTCTTTGTTCAGCCTGGTGTGTTTACTGGGTTGTTGTGTGTTTCTCACGCTGGAGGAGATAGAAAGGTCAAGAAGCAACGACAGCATTTTTCCAGCTAGGACGTAACAAGTACAACAACCAAAATATCTTTTTCTTAAAAACTTTTGTTGCCAGGCTTCAGTCCTTCATTGTATCTATAACTCACATTCAACTGAAAGCGTTCAACTCCTTTTGAGAGATTTCTGACTGCTATATACTAGGATATGTTGACACTAGTGTCCCATAAGTGATTGCTGGCCTCAAAGTAGAGATGAAAAAAAACCAACAACACTATGTAAATCACATTCAAGAAGGTACCATCAACCCAGCCATCACCACCATACTGCACATGAACAAGGCTGCCCCCCCCCCCCCCCCCAATACAATCAATTATGCTATAAGTCTAAGAAGAGATATGCTGCTCCTTCATAAACAATGTTAAGTCTTGGTCAGGGTTTTTCAAAGTAATGAGGATGCCGGCAGGAGCTTTTGGGATCCCTCACTGAATAATTATGATAATTAAAAAAAGAAAGAAAGAAAGGAAGAAAGATGAAAGAAACAACGAAGACAACAACGAAAATAAAAAAAAATAATAATAATAATAATAATAATAATAATAATAATAATAATAATAATAATAATAATAGTCTAGTAGTAGTAGTAATAGTAGGCACCCATCAGTCTGTAAGACTATGGAGTTGCGCTCTGGTCTTTAGAACGCAAAGCCTGGGTAAGTAAGTATGGAGGGCAACTGTTACCCATGCAGCAGACCCCCCCCCCCCTCTCCACGCCACTGGAATGATCCATTGGAAAGGCAATGACCAATAGGGATGGTTCCAGTGCCATCGCAGGAGCCACCAACACAGAACGTTGCCATATACAGCCCCGATCCGCCCTGGGACTCCAACATCCCGATTTTTCCACAGGGATGGTGTCTAAACACGACACCTGTGTGCATGCTGTTTTTTTTTTTGGTTTTTTTCAAAGCGGAACGGGGTTTTAACGTGTGCGCAAGATGTTCTGCGTGCGTTTCGCACACGGGGCCTCGGTTACAGTCTCATCCGAATGACTTTGACATTCAGTTCGATTTTTTCGTCAAACCCAGTTTGACTAATAACAACAACAACAACAACAATAAATAATCATAATCATAATAACAATAACAACAACAACAACAACAACAACAACAACAACAACAACAACAACAACAATAATGATAATAAATGGAATTGATATTGATATCTTGCATACGGGGGGTTTCAGTCCGATAAACAATCTTCGACTAAAAAAAAAAGAAGAAATAAACGCATTACAATATCTTCCTAAAGCAGAAAAGCGTGCGCGCAATATATACATAAAAAAATTATACCACTACAGAAAATGTCACAGCAGATTTCTCTGTGTGAAATTCGGGCGGCTCTCCCGGGAGAGCACTACGTCGCCACAAGTGCAGCACCACCCATTATTATTTTTTTTCTATCTGCAAATGTGTTTGTTTCCCTATCAGAGTGGCCTTTTTTTCTGCAAAATTTTGCCAGGGACAACCGTCTTGTTGCCATGGGTTCTTTTGCGTGCGCTAAATAATGATGTGTAACACACGGGACCTCGGTTTATCATCTCATCCGAAAGACTAGCACCCAGACCACCACTTATGGTCTAATGGATGGGAGAAAAGTTTTGGGCCCAATTAACAGAATTCGAACCACCGCACATTCCGACCTGGACTTTTCCCTTTCTAGGCAGGCGCGTTCCCCCCCCCCCCCCCCCCCTCTTGTGTGTTTTTTAAATTTATTTTATTTATTCTTTTATATCGAGGATAACAGAATAAGCAATCATGTGCTTTTTTTCATCCGTCCCCGTGTGTATGCAGTTTTGTTAATATTGTCATCTGTTCCCACCGGCACACGATGGCCTACTCTTACGAAAAGCGGAACAGGATTTAACGTGTGCGCAAGATGTTCTGCGTGCGTTCGCACACGGGGCCTCGGTTTATAAGTCTCATCCGAAGGACTTTTGGGTGAGAGTGGAGTCAGCACTGATGTTAACTCCAGGAAACAATTTTCCTCGACCGGACTCGAACCGCGGTCGTCAAATTGCCAGCGCAATGTTCTGACCACTAGCTATCCGTCCCCACTGTTGTGTGTGTGTGTGTGTGTGTGTTGTGTGGTGTGTTGTTGTGTTGTTGTGTGTGTGTGTGTGTGTTTTAATTTTAAAAAAATTCTTTATTCTTTTATATCGGGATAATGGAAATAAGAATTCATGCGCTTTTTTTTTTTTACATCCAGTCCCGTAATGTAATGCATTTTTTTGTTAATCGTGTCATTATTTCCACGGCACACGATGGCCTACTCTTACGAAAAAGCGGAACAGGATTTAAACGTGTGCTCAAAATGTTCTGCGTGCGTTCGCACACGGGGCCTCGGTTTATAGTCTCATCCTGTGTGTGTGTGTGTGTGTGTGTGTGTGTGTGTGTGTGTGTGTGTGTGTGTGTGTGTGTGTGTGTGTGTGTGTGTGTGTGCGCGCGCGCGCGCGCGCGTGTGTGTGTGTGATTATTTGGCTGAATACAGACTACAAAAATTAAATTTTTGTGTTTTTATATATTAAAAGGGAGAACTGCAGTTGTAAACTAACAAACGAATTTATTGATGAGCACGACGGGTGTTTTATGTTTGAAAGAACAAATAAAACACACTTTTTTTCTTATTGTGCATACATTTATGTAGTGAAATTCATGTTAAAAACAAGTATTAAATTTCACCCTAATGAAAGCCATAACTATGAATTAAATGACATGATTTTTTTTTCATGGGTAAAGTTCTATGACAGGCCAATTAATGGCAACTTTTCTTTAGATGTTGCATTAGAGGATGGAATAAACTTTTATTAATAAATTCAAACTGAAGCCCGGTTGGTTGTAAAATATACAAGATAAAAAGAAAAAAGAAGATCAGAGCTAAACCTAAAATGGTTACAGATAAGACCAAGTTTCTGGATTCTAGCAACTAAAGACTGTTAAAAATACAACTTTTGAGCCTTTTCAGAAATTGTCTACTGCTGCACATTGAAGAAATAAAGGAAGCATGGTGTATTTTTCTGTTTAATGAAGAAACATGAGACAGAAAAAGACAGCATGCCTTTTATATCTATTTTGTCTGCATGCATTAGTAGAGAATTTCTGGAAATCCTCAAACAGGAATATACCAGAAATGTAGCAATGTACACCAAATACAATTAAAGCTCTCTCATAGAAACACGAAATAATCAACTCTGAAACGAAAACAGGGACATTATCAGATAGAAAATGGAAACGAGCAAAATAATGTCATTGCTTGCAGGAATGATCTATCAAGGGACTTATCCAAACCCAAAAGTTGAACAATAGACTGGGAGAGTTTTGTCCCTTTAACGAAAAGTGCTCAAACTTGTATGTACCGGAAAAGTACATGAGTAATTTGCCATGTATAGAGAGCATATCGGCCATAACAGTATATAACCATGTCTAATTCATTTTCATAAATATTGTCTCTTGTGTACTTTTGATTTGCTTTTCCTCTTTATACCCATCATTCATTTATTGATATGCATGCTTTTTGTTTCTCTATGGCTCAAAAGAGTTAATGGGAACAAACTATTGTGAATAATTTATTGTGAAGAAAAAAAAAAGCATGATTAAGTTCAGTTAGTATTGGTGTATATTGTATGTACATTTTCACAGGTAGCTATCTATTTCCCTTATAGTCTTGTTTTCGAAACTAGGTTTATCCATGCGATCGGAACCGAAGTCTTGCTAAGCAATCATGAAAGCTGTCAGATCTGTATTGTCTTGTATATCATTGTCTTGTTTTATATTGTATTAAATATCACTTTTACCAGGGACAATCGTCTTGCTGTTGTAGGCTCTTCAATGTGCACTGAGTGTGTCTGCACACCTGACTCATTTCCGTCTCATTCTAAAGACTAGGACCCAGACTACGACTCAAGCCAAGTGGAATGGGAAAAGTTCGGGGAACAAACCTGCCCTTATTGCTCTCTGGAAGGTCGTGACCTATCTAACCACTGATCCACATGTGCGTGGATGCATTTTTTATTTATTATATTTATACCACTTTATGTCATTCATCTTTCTTTTGTTTCGAGGATAATGGAATAAGCAATCATTCTTTTTAATTTTTTTTTTTTTTACATCAAGTCCTCGTGTTATGCATTTTGTAAATTTTGTCATCCGTTCCCACTGGCAAACAATGACCTACTCTTCAAAAAGCGGAGCGGGTTTTAACGTGTGCGCAAGATGTTCTGTGTGCGTTCGCACACGGTACCTCGGTTTGATAGTCATCATCCAGAGGACTTTTGAGGGAAGTGGAGTCGGCACTGATGGTAACTCCAGAGGAAAAATCCTCTTGAACTAACTCCAGTGGAATAATCCTCTTGAACGAGATTTGAACCAGGGTCAGCAGATCACCAGTGCATCTCTCTAACCACCAGACTATCTCGTCCCCATCATGGCTAAGCTGTGTGCACCGTGTCTGTCACAGGTTTTCTGTCTAGGTTTCAGTACAGTTGGTCAGCCTGTATTTCCTGGTCACCCAGCACTGACTTTTCCCATGTTTACAAAGGACAGCAGGAGAGCTGAGTGAGCCTTGGCATCAACTGTACTGATGACAACATATTGGTGTGGACCATTAGCAACATTTTGTTGATTTTTACCTTCTGTTTGTCGGTCATAGTTATGGCCAAGGTCCCTGATGTTTTAGTGTCTTCCAATGTTACCTTTCTTATACTTATAGGTGGGATCCCTTTTTTCCTTTGGATTTATTGTCGGGGTCTCCTTTTTCTGGTAGGCCTATGCATACCGAAAGCAAAAAAAAAACCAACAACAAAACACACAACACAACAACAACCAACCAACCAAACAAAAACAACAACCCAACAACCTGTGCATACAGGAACCTTTTTTTTTTTTTTAATGGATACGTTCTTCCTCTTTTATTCGCGTTTCATTTTGACCCCCCCGCCTTTCCTCCTCCTCCTATTGGCTGCTTTGAGAGGGTTTCTGGTTTGAATCCTGCATTGCCCATGATGGACCACACGTCACCAAATGTTAGAACAGTTGCTAGTTTCCAACTATAAATACTTGGTTTACACACAAAAAAATCATTTAAAGAAAAGCATACATTTTCTCACTTATAATAAAACAACAACAAGCCAAAATCTTACAATGGCTCAACAGCAATGAAAGGTTCCGTTTTTACTTTAGACAGCTCGTAGACATTAATCGGTTCAAACTGCAAAAGCCGATACTTTAAAAAACAACAACAACAATGCACTTTTGACTACGTAAATTAGTTTCAATATATCCTTCAAAAGTCCATGAATACTTGTGCTATCGTAATGATGGTTCGCGTTCATTAAGTCTGACAAGGTTGGTTGGTTTTTGTTTTTTTATCACTAATAATTGCCTGTGTTTCATTCAGTAGGGCAAGAATTTTTTTGTTTGTTTTTTAAATCACTAATGATGGCTGATGTTTCATTCAGTCGGACAAGATTATTTTTTCTTGGATGTTCACTGTTTGCTTGGCCATCAGTGTCAGTTTTGGAGTGGCGGATCGTAAACATTGCAAGAATGTACAGTGCTTCAGGGCAAAACGTTTTCTTCATCTTTATTCTATTTTTCTTTTCCTGTTTTTTTGTGTGTTTGTTTTTGGTCCATATATAAATTTCTTCCACGTTTTTTCATATATCGTCACTGTTCATTTGCTCCATGGTATATTTTAAAAACATTCTTCGTTAGGTGTTTCTTTCATATGCTCTGTATGATAGTGATTTCGTTGTCTGTCTTTAACGCGCGAGCACGCACGCGACGCACCACACACACACAACACACACACACAACACACACACACACACACACACCACACATCACATCGCACACACACACACAACTCACCACACACACACACACACACACAACACCACACACACACAACACACACACACACAACACGCACCACACCACATACACACACACGCGCCGCGCGCGCTTACACTTTTCATCTATTTGTCTATTTTATTCTTACAACACACACACACCACAACACACACACACACACACACACACACACACACACACACACCACTCTCTCATCCTCTCCTCTTCTCTCTCTCCTCTCTCTCTCTCTCTCTCTCTCTCCTTCTTCTAATGTTTTTGTTTTCATTTTCCCCTCTATTTTCTTCTTTTTTCGGCTTTTAAAGTTTTTCTCCATTTATTTTTATTCTAGTTATTCTCTCTCACTTACCCTCTTTTTTTCTTTTTTTCCCTCTTTTTTCCATGGACAATTTTTCCTTTTCAATCATCTCTAGAGTGTCTTTCAACTATTGATGTGTGTGTGTGTTGTGTGTGTGTGTGTGTGTGTGTGTGTGTGTGTGCCGTGCGTGCGTGCGTGCGTGCGTGCGTGCGTGTGTGTGTGTGTGTGGGGTGTGTGTGTGTGTGAAGTGAAATATGAACAGCGATGTTTTTGTTGAATTTTGTTAATTTGAGTGGACGTCTCAAAACAGCTTTCTAGCTTATTAAATTATTAATTCAGTCTCCAATTTTATTTTTAACCTTATGGTGGAAAAGATATTCAGCTTGTAAATTGATCAGTTTTTAACCTTTTAATTCTGAATATGTATTGTAAACAGCAAACTTAAGACGCTTAGCGCACTACCCTCGGGCACCTAGCTCATTGAGCCGACAATGGGCGCATCGAGCCGTCTCTCACGTGACTCAGAAACACTAATACCTGTAGCAGAAGAGTCGTGTTTGGGCCTTGCGCATTGCCGGCCATCTGAGTCAACAAAATTAATTTTCCACCCATGTTGGTTAACTTTACAGAGTTGAGCTCCGGATTGGAGACCTCCTACTAGGCGACAAAGACTGTTTACGTAGCGCAAACTACCGCTGCTACTCTACTCATATTATTCTTTTTTTTCTTTACAATGTTTATGAAGAGATATACAAAGTAGATTTAGCAGGAGAAAAAGTTGGTTTCAAGCTCAATTCCAAAAAGATAAAAATGCTGCATGTTGCCAGAACCAGTTGCCAAACAGAGCATGAAATAAAGATTGACAAAATTCATTCAGAAAATGTCAAAGACTGTAAATATCTCGTCTCAGTCAAAACAAATGACAAATCATTTTACCAAGACCCAAGACCCCCCCCCCCCCCCCCCACAAGAATATGCATAGCTAAAAGGAGAAGGATCCAAATAAACAACATCTGGAAAGATCGCAGCATTCCTTACCAGCTGATATGAAAACAATGAAATGCTTAGTCTGGTCCGTCATGCTATATGGCTGTGAATCCTAGACACAGAGAAAAGTTGAAGAAAAAAAAGAATCGAAGCAGCTGAGGTATGTGTGTGTGTGTGTGTGTGTGTGTGTGGTGTGTGTGTGTGTGTGTGGTGTGTTCAAAAGGCTGCTCATGGTCAGTTGAATAGATAAAAAGAACAAATTAAAGCATACTACACAAACTGACCAAGAAGAACACTTCTGGCATTACTAAATGAAAAGGGCATTAAGAACAGGCCATGCATCACGAAACCAAGATACGGACTTCGTTTAGCCCAGATTGTCTTTCCTGACAAGAACCAACCTGAACTATAAAAAAAAAAAATAAAAAAAGGCAGACCACAATCTTTTCTCATTGGCAACATCATTGAATCCTGTGTCAAAGTCAAACTGTTTTAATCGTTCTATGAAGAGCTTTAAAAAAAAAAAAACTCTATTCTGTGGGGTTCCTCCCGTTTTACTCTGTTCTTTGCTTTCTTCCTCTTTCTATTTTTGTCTCTCTCAGTTCTTTGAGACATTGCGTGCAGCTTCTTTGTTTTTTTTTTTCTCTTTTGTTTCACTCCTTTCCCCTTTTTCCCTTTTCATTTTTGCTCTCCTCCTTTCTGCCGTCATTATGCCGTCCTTTCTTTGCTTTTCCAATCTTTTTTTTTTCTTTTTTGTTTGTTCTTTTTTCATCTGGTGTATTTTTGTCCCTTCTTTTCTTTTTTAACCCCCCCCCCCCCTCCCTGCTCCTCCAAGTTTTTAAGATTTAAAAAATCCCTTTCCCACTTTTTGACAGGAAATTGAGTACAGAATGCTGCGCTGCTGAACAGGTATAAGTGAGGCTTTGGCTTCGTGCAGTAAGTAGCCCCACTGGGTGGCTTCGGTACATCCCAGTCCTGTTTGATGAGGTTTGATGTGAAGGGAGCACATCAGGACAGATTGCTGCCTCAGGCTTCCTTGTCAGGGTGATGCTGCCTCATCACAGCTGTGGGGGAATGAAGGAAAATATGGGCGCCTGATGTACGGCCTGTCTGGTCAGGATTCACAGTCCAGGTCTCTGCCTCAGGCATCCCGGGATTAAAACACGGACCAGGGAACACCAGAGGAGACGTTCCGGGGAGGGAGGTGTCGGGGGTGTTTTTTTTACCCCCCCCCCCCTCCCCCCAGTGCTGTGACTGGCTCCCCCGGCTAAGGGACTCATAACATGACGCGTGCTTTCAGATCCTGTTGGGCTTCTGAGCTGTGGAGGGATTCTTTGATGTTGCTCTGGTAACGTGTCCTTGTCTAGGCCTGTATTTCCTGGTATTGCTTACTTTATAGAGTGCTGAGGTGGGGGTGGGGGGGGGGGGGGGGGGCGGGGGGGGGGGGTGGTGGTGGGGGGGGAGAAATCACCATGCTGATTATGCAGGGACTCCAGAGGGTGGAAGAATCTTTATATTAGTGTCAGGGACCCGATCTTTGTAACATTGATATGTGTATGACCTGATGTTTGTAACATTGATTTGTGTATGGACCTGATGTTTGTAACATTGATATGTGTTCGGACCTGATGTTTGTAACGTTGATTTGTGTATGGACCCGATCTTTGTAACATTGATATGTGTATGACCTGATGTTTGTAACGTTGATTTGTGTATGGACCTGATGTTTGTAACATTGATATGTGTTCGGACCTGATGTTTGTAACGTTGATTTGTGTATGGACCTGATGTTTGTAACATTGATTTGTGTACGGACCTGATGTTTGTAACATTAATTAATTTTTGTGTTCGGACTTGATGTTTGTAACATTAATTAATTTTTGTGTTCGGACTTGATGTTTGTAACATTAATTAATTTTTGTGTTCGGACTTGATGTTTGTAACATTGATTTGTGTATGGACCTGATGTTTGTAACATTGATTTACGTATTGGTCATTGCTATTATAATGCTGAGGTTAACAGAGTCAACACACTGGTTCTGCAGAAGATGCAGTAACCATAAGTATCTTTGTTGCAGATCTGATGCATGCAGTGTGTGGCATATGAAGGATTATTGATCTGTCCTGTTAATGTCATGATAGGTTTCTGGAAGCACTCACAGAACTGTCCAAGCTATGCAGTGCATTTACTGGGCAAAACTTAGAACTTTTGTTCATCCAGATTATTCAGAAACCAGTATTTTGTGAAAGTTTAGCTCTGTCAGTGGCTGCTTTTTTTCTTCCCTTTATTTACTCTCTCTCTCTCTGAGGAGTCATTACGGCATCAGACTGAAGAATTGTTTACAAGATTCTTCCATTTGTTTCAGTTGTGTCTGAGTGTCTTCACAATGCCTTTTCTGTTTATTCTGTAATGTCAGTTTTGCCGGCTGTTCTCTGTCTTCCCTTTCATTTTCTTTCAACATTTCCCCAAACAGTCATTTTCGCAAAGCCATTAGGTATTTTTAGGGGGCAGGATAGCTCAGTGGTCAGAGCACTTGCTGTCTCCCAGCCAAGGTTGAGCAGCATCGAGCGTGGTTACCAATGAATGAGTGACCGTTTGCGCGCCTTGGGTTCAGTATAGTTCCCCAGTTCACCCAGCTGTAAATGGGTACCTGCCCTCTTTAGGGTCAGGTAAGGTAAAGCAGCGAGGGAGAGGAGATGGGCACCGCCCTCAATATGCTGGCCCCTAGAGAAGCTGAGGTCTCTGATGCCTCGCTCCCCTACGACCACATAGGTTATGGGACACCTTTACCGTTTACCTTTATCATTGGGTCTTTTAATTAAAGGGGTCATGCCAATATACCTAGATCTTTGTGTGCGTCAAACCATAAATTGATTCAGTATTTTGGGTCGTTTGTGATATTTCTTGATGTTTTTGTGTCTTGTGGTATTACTTCTTTTCCATGGCTTGAAATTTTCTTTCTTTCTAGATCCTGTGTCTGGGTTCATGTTATGTATGTATACATGTATACATGAAGGTACATCAGCGAGTGCAGGAATCTTATCAATGCTATCATGGAAGTGTTCTTGTCCTTCCACACACGTTTTCAGCAAGGACAGCTGACATTGTTGTCCTCTTTGCTCCCCAGAGGGAGGAGTTTTGCTTTGGTTTCTTCACTTCTCATGACAGATCTCTGGTGTATGGCTTCCACTGTTCTTGTTTGTCTGTTTCAAAGTGTTTGCCTTTGTTGAGTTCTCTCTCTCTTTTTGTGTTCATTTCTGTTTCTTCTTTTTTTTTTTTAGCCTTATTCTTTTATTCTATATTTCTGTATTTTTTCAACCCCTTTTAAAAAACACACAAAAAAACTCCATTCTTTGAATTTTTTCGGGGTGGGGGTGGGGGGTGGAGGGGTCTCTTTCCATTATTTCCTTTTTTCCTTCTGTACAATAAAATTTAGTTTTTCGGTTACTGTTTTTTTTTTTGTCTTTGTTTTTCTCTTTAAATCGTTCTGTCATTCTTCCCTTTCTTTATGTTGTTATTTTTGCATCTACTTTTCGACTGTGTTACTCGTTCCCCCCCCCCCCCCCCCCCCCCTATCACGCCCTTCTTTTATTCTTTCTTAAAAATCCTTTCCTCGTATCGTTGTTTCATTCGGTCTGCCCCCCCCCCCCCCCCCTTCATATCTTTTAAAGTCTGTTTTTATTAGTATCTTTGACGTGTCTGGGGGGGGGGGGAATTGTAACCCCCCCCCCCCCCTTTCCCATGCTCTTCTCTTGGACTGGTTTTTATCTTGCTCTAGATTATTTATGTCCTCCATTTCTTTGTTTGGTTCTTCTTTTTTCTTTCTGTCTTTTAAAGTGGGTATTCACTTTTGCATTCATCGTTATTCATACGACTGCCCCCCCCCCTCTCCTTCTCTGACTGCCCCTTCCTATCTCTTTTTCGTTTCTTTTTCTTTTCTTTCTTTCTTTTCCTTGTGCTTTTCCGGTCATAATTCTTTTCAATTTTTCTGAGATTCATCTATGAATTTATGGTGTTTTTTTTAGCCATTCTTTTTGTGTAGTTTTTTTTTTTTAAGCTACTTTCTTTACCTTGTGATTTTTCTCATTCTTCATGTCACTGTCAAACTGCTTTCATCTTCCTAGAAAGTATTTTCATGACTGGCTTTTATACTAGTTTACTCTAAAAAAAAAAAAAGGTTTTTATCCCTTTGTGTGTTGTTCACTCTTACAAGACTTAAAGCTTTTTTCTTCTTTGCTTTTTTATGTGTTTTTCATTAACTTTATTTTTGGGGGTCAAGTGCCTCTTTTAAAAAAAAAAAAATGCTGATCAGAGAAAAACACTTCTACTATCATGCGATAGGTAATTTTGAAAGTTAAAGTTGAATGTTTATATTGTCTCTCCGAGGGAAAGTTTTTTGTGTTTCAAAGTCAAAGTTTTAGCATTCCACAAAGGGCAGTTTTTGCTCACCTGATCTTTTGTTTGTTTAGGGTGCTTTCTTTTCACATATTCCCCCCCCCCCCCCCCCCCCCCCATCTATATCTGTTTCTTTCTGGTTTTGTGTTTGGTTTTGTAAATTTTGTTCAGTGGATGTTACTTCCATTCTTCTTTTTGTTTCTTGTGGGTTTTTTTCTTTTTGAACTTTTACCTTTTTTTTTCACTACATTTCTGATTGTTTTTCTCGTTAGAAAACAAGTATTTCTCTTGTCCCACGTAGGTTAATGTTGATAGTCGTGTTTTTATCGTTTTACAAGGGAGTTATTTATCAAATAACTATCTTGTTCTTTCACTCTAGCTCCATGTTTTCTTCTTTATTCTTTTTTCTGTTATCTTTCGTCGGTCATGATGAAATTGCTTTTCCTTGCTTTTTCCATGTTTATTCCCTTGCCTTTTCCTTTTCTTTTTTTCCCTGCTTACTTGTCTGATTTCCTTTCTTTCTTACTGTCATTTTAAATTTTTTTCTTTCCTTGTTGGTTGATCGTTTCTTCCATTTTTTGGTTTCTTTTGTAAGACATTTTGCATTTATCTTTTTTCACCCATATATCTGTAAGTAGGCTAGGTTTCTGTGGTTTTGGTTTGTTTCATCTTTTTTGTTTTTATTCTTTTTGTTTCATCGTTTTTGTTTTTTCTTTCCTTCTCTCTGTGTCAGATATTTCCTTCCTTCTTTCTTTTTTTTTTTTATAGTTTTTCCTTCTCGTTTCTTTTTAAACAGTCTTCTGTTCTTTCTTCTTCTTCTTTTTTTTTTTATTTTTTAAATCTGACCTTTCTCATATCTTCATTTCTTTTTCTTTCACTTTTCTGTCTTTTTAAGCCTATTTGTGTTCTTGTTTTTTTGTGTTTGTTTGTTTTTTGTTCTCTTCCGTTTGCTTCATTTTCCCCATTTCATTCACACCCCCCCCCCCTCTCCTCTCTCTCTCTCTCTCTCTCTCTCTCTCCTCTCCTCTCTCTCCTCTCTCTCTCATCTCTCTCTCTCTCTCTCTCTCCTCTCTCTCTCTCTCTCTCCCTCCTCCCTCCCTCCTCTCTCTCTCTCTCTCTCTCTCTCTCTCTCTCTCTCTCTCTCTCTCTCTCTCTCTCTCTCTCTCTCTCTCCTCTTCCTGTTTTACTTCCTATGTTTTTTTCAGTTTCTGTTTTCACGAGCACACTGGCTGAAAGTTCAAACTTAAAGGCCTTTGTCCAAAAGAGAAGACACGATAGCAGGAATGAGATAGAAAATAGGGAGATTCCTGAGATTATCATCCACGTTAAGCAGTATCTTCCGAAATGACATTGCGGACAACATTCTTGTATGGATCCGTGGTGCATGACAGTCTCTGACGAAGACCATGTATGTCACCAGATGCATTGTCCAGCCACGTAAAAGGTAAAGGTGTCCCATAACCTAAGTGGTCGTAGGGGAGCGAGGCGTCAGAGACCTCAGCTTCTTAGGGGCAGCATAATGAAGGCGGCGCCCATCTCCTCTCCCTCGCTGCTTTACCTTCTCTGTCCCTAAAAGGGCAGGTACCCATTTACAGCTGGGTGAACTGGGGGGGACTGTACTGAAGCCAAGGCATGCAAACGGTCACACATCCAACTGGTAGCCATGCTTGATGCTGCTTAACCTTAGCTGGGGGAAAGCGAGTGCTCTGACAACTGGGTTATCCTGTCCCCGTCACGTAGCTCCAGCAAATGCCATGATGCAGGAATCTCCATAAAGAGCGAACAGTGGACACAACCACAGTTATTACTCGATGCCAGAAGGTACATACCAAAGTCATCTTTAAAGGGGTTATTAGATGTTGGGACCTTCAGGGAGTGTCAGACTCAACTCAGCCCAACTGTATCCATCGCCACTGTCGTTGGAAGGAGCTCCACGCAATGCCACCAGGGTCCGATATCTTTCTCTCTGTCTGCTGAGTTCTACGATCTCCTGTAGCCCTCCCAGACCACTGTTCACAGTGATGTTGACACTGCAGGATGATGGAGGTCTGCGTTCTTCCCCTCTGTCCTCAACCTTACATCGGAGAACTGTGGTCTCGGGGAAGGATCTAGACTCCTTGTGTATGCTGATTAACCAGCGACAAATTGAATTGTGCATCTTAGGCTGAGATGATTGCTGAATGCTGTTTTACTTTAGGGGCATGAAGTAGAAGACAGGTGAAATTGAAACAGTGCTATTCTTTTGAGTTGATGAACAGTTTCATGAACAGTGTCATTCTTTGAAGGCACGAACAGTGTCATGAACAGTGTCATTCTTTTGAAGGCATGAACAGTGTCATTCTTTTGAAGGCATGAACAGTGCCATTCTTTTGAAGGCGTGAATATTGTCATTTTTTGAAGGCATGAACAGTGCCATTATTTGAAGGCATTAACAGTGTCATTCTTTTGAAGGCATGAACAGTGTCTTCTTTTGAGCGTATGACCACCTTGACAAACGGTTCTTTGATGGTGACGTTTTTTTGTTGTTTTTTTTTGTTTGCCATAGTAAGTTGTTTCACTGAATGACGTAACCTGTGGTTTATCCCGAATCCAGTTCACATCAGGATCGTATCTTTTCCTTTTCCATTTTCTCCTTCTTCTTTTCACGTTTTCTTTCTCCTTTTTTTGTTGTCTGTTTTATTCACCTTTTCATCTTTACCACTTTTTTCTTTCCTATCTTTTTTTGTTGGGGGTGGGGGGGGGGGGGGGTGTTACGATTTTGCTGATTTTTTCCTTTCTTTTTTATGCAGCCTTCCTTAATTTTATTTCCCTTTGTCATTTTTTCTTTTGCCTTTTCTGCCCCTTTCTTATTTTTTTTCTTTTTTTCTTTTCATTTTTTCCCTTTTCCTTTTGAGCGCAAATACAGCCATAGAAAACTCCATCTCGAGCGCACATACACACGTGCACACACACGCACACGAGCGCGCGTGCATACGCTTGCACACACACACACACACACACGCGCGCGCGCACAAACACACACACACACACACACACACACACACACACACACACACACACACTCACTCACTCACTCACCACATGCACACAACACACACGGAGACTGGATGTATATATAAAAACAGCAGATAAATGCTTATTCCATTATCTTCGATATCAAAGAATAAAAGAACAAATAAAACACACACACACACATACACACACCCACACACCCACACACACACACTAAAAACACACACACACACACACACACACACACACACACACACACACACACACACACACACACACTAAGACACACACACATACACACACACACACACATACACGCACACCCACACCCACACTAAAACACACACACACACTAACCCCCCCCCCCCCCTCACACACACAAACTAAAACACACCACACACACACACACACACACACACACACACACACACACACACACACACACACACACACACACACACTAAAACACCCCCACACTAAAACACATAACTGACAATAATTTTGTTAGTTCTTAAAAGGCCCAGGTCGTGCTCGCTCATAAAGCCTGCCATTTTTGTCGCTTGTTCCACACCCCCTTCTCTCTCCTGATTAATGAGGAAAATTAAAAGCAAAACCGAATTGATTTCGCAAAATGGAAGAAAATGTTCCAGCAATGCTAATGCGTGCATCGTCTTTGAAATTCTCGAACACGAATTGAGGATGGCACAGAAATGGGACTGCACTAGTGAACTAATCTAGTCTGCTCTGACGGCACTAAGTAATGGAATAGAGACAGCACTGCACTGAAGTTATCGGAATGAAAGAAACCCACAGAGATCAAGAGAAATGGCTGACAGACAGAGGCAAGAACCATTTTCAGCTTTGTTTGTTAGCGTCTTTCTACACACGGGGGAACAGCAATGTTTGCCAAGGTGTGTGTGTGTGTGTGTGTGTGTGTGTGTGTGTGTGTGTGGTCAAGAATTTTCTCATTTCTTAATTGATAAAAGTATTCGTCATGGTCATCAGTGATAATGGCAACACGGCAACGGTATCTTGTTTGGTGGTCAGAGTGATGCGCTCGTGAACTTCTGACCCGCGTTCCAATCTCGTTCGAGAGGATTTTCCCTCTGGAGTTAACATCAGTGCCGACTCCATTCCCCGAAAAGTCCTTCAAATGAGATTATACACCGAGGTCCCGTGTGCGAACGCATGCAAAATATTTTGGGCACATGTTAAAATCCGTTCCGCTTTTCGGAAGAGCAGGCCATTATGTGCGGGTGGGAACGGATGACAAAATTTACAAACTGCATGTAAACACACGTAGACTGAATGTAAAAAAAAAAAAAAACCACACGAGTGCATATTCCATCATCCTCGAAATAAAAGAAAAATACGAATAAATCTCTTGCACAAATTGTCTCGACATCACTGCTTTGATCTGGTTGCAGGGAGTGCGTAGTCTTTACGGGTTGGTGGCCTGGCAGGGGCAAAACCTTGACACTTTCCGGTACTGTTTGTTCCAGAGAAGCAGCAGAACAAGCCTGGCTGTGGATGAGTGTGTGTGTGGTGAGATCTGAAAAAACAACAAACCGAGTCGGTAGAGTGTCACAGAAATTTAGAGGGACAAATCTCTCTCTCTCTCTCTCTCTCTCTCTCTCTCTCTCTCTCTCTCTCTCTCTCTCTCTCTCTCTCCTCTCTCTCTCTCTCTCTCTCTCTCTCTCTCTTTCCCTCTCTCTCTCTCTCAAAACAGTCAAAATCGCGGGGCTTGGATGACGTTGACAGCAAAATTTTGAAAATTTCTGCACCCATAATATCTGAACACATTGCTTATATTTATAACCTTTGTATAGAAAAATCAAGCTTTCCTCAAGCGTTTAAAGATGCTAAAGTGCTACCACTTTATAAATCTGGTGATCCAAATGAACCCTCAAACTATAGACCAATTTCAATCCTGTCAACGTTATCTAAGCCACTCGAAAAACATCTTAAACACCACCTCTTATCCCATTTTACTACTTATAACTTGTTTCATGCAAATCAAAGTGGATTCAGAAAAGATCATTCATGCCATACTTTACTCACGAATCTTATAGAACAGTGGCATGAAAACATCAATAATGATATGTTTACTGGGACCATATTTGTTGATTTTGCTAAGGCTTTCGATACAATTGATCATGCTCTCTTATTAAGAAAATTACACATGTATAGTTTACACCCAGAATCAGTTGAACTTATATCCTCTTTCCTTATAAATAGAAGACAAGTAGTTTACCAGGACCGTCTCACATCCACTTTTATGCCAATTACCTATGGTGTTCCACAGGGATCTGTCCTAGGTCCCATCCTCTTTTCAATTTATGTAAATGACTTGCCTTTAAGTGTATCAAATAAGTGTGAATTGTTTGCTGATGACACCACAGTTCATAATAAAGCTAAAGATGCCAGTGTTGTATGTACTGAATTACAAAAAGATATTGATAACGTTATTAGATGGTCTGAAATTAATCACATGGCTCTCCACCCTGAAAAGTCAAAATTCATGCTAGTTACAACAAGGCAAAAAAGACAAAATATAAAATCTCAACTACCAAATATTAAAGTATATCACAAAAGTTTAGAAGAAGTGGATTCTCATAAATTGCTTGGTTTAAATATTGATAATCATCTGTCTTGGTCAAGTCATGCTTCTATTCTGTCTAAGAAGCTTGGCCAAAAAAATTTTCAGCTAAACAGAATAAAACATTTGCTAGATCAACATACTCGGAAGTTATTTTTTCATGCTTACATACAACCAGATATAGATTATGCCTCTACCTGTTGGGACTTAGCTAGTAAAAATTGCCTTAAGCGACTAGAGAGTTTATATAGACGTTCATTAAAAATTGTACTCCTTAAATCAACATCTTTGGAAGATACAGATTACAAAGAACTTAACATTTTTCCTTTCAAATTACGATGTCGCTTTAACAAAGGTGTTTTTATGTACAAAATTATAAATAATCTTGCTCCAGAATATCTTTCTGAAAGATTTTTGATGAGAAATATTCGGGGCAAGAGTACTTTTTATATCCCCCGTCCAAGAACGGATCTTTTCAAGACATCCCTCATCTATTCAGGTAGTAAAGAATGGGATGAAATTCCAGATAAAATAAAACAGAAATCTAGTCTGTCTTCATTCAAAAAAGCTTATAATAAATATTTATTTGAAATGTTCTGAATGAAATATGATCTTGTCTTTCGTAAAGACCAAAGCATATATTTATATGCTTATTTTGTTCATTGCCGGTTGTATTTCCAACTGTCTGGCCTTTATTGTGCTTTGTTTGTGTCGTGTGTGTGTGTGTGTGTGTGTGTGTGTGTGTGTGTGTGTGTGTGTGTGTGTGTGTGTGTGTGTGTGTGTGTGTGTGTGTGTGTGTGTGTGTGTGTGTGTGTGTGTGACATTTTGATATTTTTGTACTTCCACTTCTTGCTATTATATCATTGAAGGGTTGCATTGTGTTATGTATGTAGAATTATTGTATTGCATAGATAAGGTCTTGGATTTTTTTGTTTTGTTTTGTTTATTTCTTTTGTATAGTCATGTTATTGTATGTGTGCGTGTGCGTGTGTGTGTGTGTGTGTGTGCGTGTGCGCGTGTGTGTGTGCGTGTGCGCGCGTGTATGTGTGTGCATTGAAATTTTAATTATCTTGAACTATTTTTTCCTTAATGCTATTAAATGGTGTAT